>CM062812.1:899418963-899867327 GCA_031772625.1 Pinus tabuliformis | reverse complement strand
AACACATCAATCAGAACTCATCCAAGGCTTCCAAATGCCATCCACCTCAACCCATCAAACAATGATTCCACCTCATGGTTGAACATCATAAAACCATTATCATATCGATCTCTGTCCAAACCTTACAAGGCTCGAGAGAGTTTGTCCAACCAAGGCTCCAGGACTAGTAACTCAATGCACATATTTTATCAGGCTCCAAAGTGTTTATCTAACCAAGGCTCTAGGACTAGTAACACAACCCACCAAGGGCTCCAAAGAATTTTTTCAACCAAGGCTATGGGACTAGTAACTACACCCAAGCTATTCCAGGGCTTTAGAGCATTTGTCTAACTGATGATATGGGACTAATAACTCAACCCAATATAAGAAAATATGAGAACCAACCAAAAACACAAAAATGAACATAAACCCACAATCACCATGGCTATCCAGGAAATGGCAAGGATAGGAAATCCACTGTCAATCCCAACCATCCTCCATGCCAATGATATATCACAACCAATAATCCACATGCATATGCCATGCATGCCAAAACTAGTGAAGAAATCATACATGCAACTCAGTACCTACAAGAAAATTTGGCGCAGTTGTTGATCTCGATGCCCCCTTGTGCTTTCTTGCTCTTCCTTTGCCTTATTTCTCCAAGAACCCATGTATGCAACAACCTCCAAGAGTTCTCCAAGAAAACTCTAAGTCTCCAAGAGTATGAGAAAGAGAGAGAGAATATTGGGAGAGCTACAAAACTAAACTGAAAAAAGGTTACACTGACAAAGCCTGAGCCAAGAGCTTACAATGACTAAGAGCTTTCCAATTTCAATTATTTTCATAAATAAATGTGCCAAAATACCATTTTTCCTTTTCAAAGCCTTAGGCATTTCCTTTGCCAATTTACTTTAGCCATAATAAACCAAAGCAACACCCTTTAGGATGTTCCCCCACCATTCATCTTGGAATACGTGTCCCATCACCATGGCCATATATATATATATATATATATATATAATATTTATACAATATATATATATATATATATATATATATATTACTAGATGGAATTCACAAAACCCTCCCCCTCGGGGGGGGTAACCTATAACCAACAAGAATGCTGAAAACTAAACATACTACACATGGAAATTTATAACGTAGCTCGTTGCAGTATTTACAATGACCATATGCTAAAACATGATAAACATATCGTTTACTAGAGATTTATAACACAACTCATTACGACATTTACAATAACCACATATACACATATGCACATATGCTAAACCAACAAATTAGAGAATATGATGCCCGTATCAATCAACAAGGGAGTTTAGAGGCTCACACCTACACCCTCAAATTAACACAAGGATTCACCTCACCAAGGAGTCGAGAATCCATTGCAAATTCAAACTTGCATCCAATGTTTAGCACCATAATCGTGTACCACTTGTCCTTTCAGTGAATAATTACTAACTCATTGTTTTAGGGTTCACTCCCAATGTGCATCTGATTCCATCTGGCAATGCTATGACCAAAAAAATTATATCCACGACCTTCTCTTATCTTCTACACAGTCCCTCAGGAATCCGGTCACCCCTTCTATGCAGTCACTCAACTTCCAAGTTTCGCTAGTACCCCCATCACAGGCAGTCCATCCCTTGGCAAGGCTTCCTCACATCGGAAGATGGAAAAAAACAATGCATATCCCTGCCTCAAAACCATCATATTTTTCATAGCATTCTCATCGAAATCAATAGACGCTATTGGTTACCAGTGTTCCACAATGGCCCTACTCCTAAAGTGATTTACCATCATACCATTGTATGTTCCAATCTCTTTCACTACTACTCCTAATTCGTGTAGTCGATTTCAACCACCAAGCAAGTATGTTCATGCTTCCTGTACCAAGCTGTTGGCTTGTTGGGGCCTGACCCAAGTTTGGAAGTGTTTTAACCAAACAAATCCTGCACTACCACCCTTTCGGCAACAGTCCATGGAGCACAGACTGAAGTCTCACCCAAGGTAGTAGGGGAGGGTGCTGGAACCAGGTTTCCACACCCTTGGGATATCTTGATGTAGACTGGAAGGGTTGCGAGCCAATCTGTGCCCTCGCGATACTATGCATTGTTGTCAAGCTTACACGTAGATCCGAGCCAAGCGCTTTATTATTATACATGTTTTACTATTGCTCAGATCTATTTCTTAAGGTATTTAAGCAAACATTTAACAATAAAAACCAGTGCGCACCATCATAGTTCTTGAACCAAACATAAACCCCTAAAACAGATGCATAAACCAAAATACAATAGATCAACAATATTTCAGAATCAACTTATCTTTATTAATATCTTCATTTTGATATAATCCACTTCCTACCCTACGCACAAGCTGCGGACTCTACCAGTCCTCTACACACACAGCTACAGAGCCTCTATCTATCCACCAACTCCCCTGACTCGGAATTACAGACGTAAAGAGAATAAACCCATAACACATCAGGTCTTCCAAAAAGCTACCTCTACCCTTAGAGCCTCGCTCTATTTATACATTCCCATGGTCTGTGGACCATGGGTAGGCCAACATACTTCTATTATTTTACATTATTTTCGGGTGGACAACCCTTTGACTCGACCTATTACATTTCACGCTCCATGCACTTTGTGAAAATTTTTACCCTATCACTACCCTAACTTATAGGCTTTAAGCCCCAAAACTGTTATGTAGGGCTTCTGCTACCGAACAGGCCCCCAACACAATCATCATGACTCGTCTCAAGTCAATCGTTGGTGCGGCAATACACACTACCAAGGATTCGTGGTCCACCATCCCTGTGAGTGATGCACTACGTTCTGCTACTACTCCCTCTTTGTCTCCTGTAACTTTTCTTCAAGATCCTACTCCATTGCCTCTACTAATTCGCGCAACCGATGATTCTCATTCTACTTTGCTCGGTTAACACAGAGCACCCCCTTGTAGGATTTTATCTCAAGCTAGGGTGCCACATGTGGGAATTATTCGTGCTCAGGCAAGAAATATCCAATTTCTGGTCTACTATACACAATATCTGTTGCAGCTTGTGTTGCATTTTTCAAGACAATTATTGTTGTCCGCGAAATCCCAATCTTCAAAATGCATCATAGATGAATTGTTAACTGCAATTCCTTCATTTGTCTCGCTATTCATGGTCTTTGCCTTATCTAGGTCGTTGGCCAGCCCGTGGATTAGGCAGCTGCATCTGGACCTGTTTTGCTTTGTGTATAAGAATTTCTGGTACATCCTCTACCATTGGTGCCGAACTTGCCACAGCATCCGCGATCGTCGACACGATGCTATCCGGAAGGTCCTGCATCCCCAGTGGCCATATGACAACTCCTGGGCTTACTCCTTTAGCAACAACGACCAATAGTTCCATACCAGTGTGAAGGCACAATAGCTCACTTTTCTCGATACCACAGATCATGTGATGGATACCCCCCTTCAATTTATAGGCATGTTGAAATTCAAATTTAGTCATTCCCTCCTTTTTGTGCTTTAACGTTACCTCTATGGTAGATTGTTCCAAATCTGGATCGTACTTTGTATCTTAATTGCCCGCCACCCGCTCCTTTTCACCTTAGCTTAGACATCTTGTTATGAACAGTGATAGCAACGGTCACCTCCAAGTTTATCCACACAGCAGTGCAGCCCCTTCTGTGCAACCGCGACCCTTGTGACATATCGATTCTACGCGCACCCTTGTTGTCGCGCAGCTTCCTCACATACTGCTTTGTCATCCCACGCTCTCTTTCAATTGTTTGGAGCGGTGAGACTATACTTTGGTCAGTCAGTCAGGTGGTCAACCTACCCATGTAGAGCTTCAGGTGACTGCCATTTACTCTTCCCGAGAAGTGTTCTCCATTAAGCTTGCCAAGCTGGACTACACCTCCATCTATGACTTCTTTGAGTACATAGGGTCCCAGCCAATGCATTC
This sequence comes from Pinus tabuliformis, assembly GCA_031772625.1. Lineage (NCBI taxonomy): Eukaryota > Viridiplantae > Streptophyta > Pinopsida > Pinales > Pinaceae > Pinus > Pinus tabuliformis. The sequence goes on along the minus strand of CM062812.1, from coordinate 899,863,369 downwards.
AGATTTTTCTAGGGAATTTCTTGAACTTGCTATCATATAGTAATACTACATCATTTTCTTTGAATGTGTGCAACTTGATATGGCATCATTCCAAGATTTTTCTCGTTGCTTCTGTAGCTACTGATGGAATCCTACCAAAAACCATTCCTCTTCAAGTTCTTCCAGTTGCGTGATCCTCTCTTCTAAAGCCCCATGGTCTGCCATGCCTGTCGTCACTGCTATTTCAAACTCGGTACAATTTATTCCATTAACATGATGGCTTCCTTGCCATAGACTAATCGGAAAGGTGTCTGGCCTGTCAAATTCTTGCACATTGTTTGGTATGCCCATAGCACAGTAGGTATGTGCAAATCCCAATCGTTTCACTATGCATTACATACCTTGGTCAACACAGTCTCCAAAATCTCGTTAAAAGCTTCAAAGGTCCCATTTTCTTGTGGGTGGTACTGCGTACTCTATTGATGATATATCTGGAACTCCCCACTGAGCGTGTTGATAGTATCATTCAGGAAGTATGTTCCGCGGTTGGTCATTACAATTTTGGGGCATCCAAACCACATCAATACATTCTCGAACAAAAATTTTGTAGCTATAGCGGTTGTGCAGTCCTTAACTAGATGTTCTTCCACCCATCGGGTCAAGTATTATGTTGCAGTGATGAAATGGTGCGCACCCATCTTTCCTTGAGGTGTGATAGGCCCCACAAAGTCAATCGCCCATTTTTCAAATGGTTGCAATCTCATCTATGGCTTGAGCAGTATTTCATCCCTTCGTGATGGTCTCCCAGCCTGTTGACATACGTCAGAGGCCCGACAGTACGCTTTTGAGTCTTGATGCAGAGTTGGCCACAACAGTGCAGCATGAAGAATCTTCTATGCTATAGCACGTCCCACATAATTTCCTCTGGAAACCCCCCCATGTGATTTGGCAAGGATCTGTCCTCGCTCAAATTTAGGTACATATCTTCCTAATATTTCATCGTTGCCCGTTTTGTAGAGGTGCCCTGCAATAATAGTAAATTCTATTGTGTCGATCACCAGTTCTTTCTTCTGCTGAACTGAATACCCTTCTGGCGCAGTCCCTGTGGTTAAGAAGTGGATTATATCTTCAAAGTGACCATCTGCGACGTGCACTACATAAAGTTGTGCATCAGGTAGTCCTTCTTCTAAGTTTGTGGGCTCATCACCATTCTCAATTCGGGACAGGTGGTCTAGTCCTGCGTTTAAGCATCGCACCTTTACAATTACTTCAAAATCATATTCTTGAAATAATAACAACCATCTACAAACGCGCCCCCCCAACACAAGTTTATTCACTAGGTATTTTAACACAAAGTGTTACACAAAAATATCTTCACCATGATTATTTGCAGTTAGTATGGGTCTATCATCACTTGTACTGTCCTCCTAAGCAAGTCTCAGACCTCAGCTCTTCAAGTCAAGCTTTGAGAATGAGAGAAAGTCATTGAAAATCAACAAAGCTTTGGTTCCGCACTTTCTCTCACTGTTGCCTGTGGTCCCGCACCTCCTGTTCACAAAAACTACGAACCTTCCCGTTCTGTCCCTAAAGGAGTGGGTGCGGACCCCTGTGAAAGTAAAAAAGGTGCAAGTTTATTCTAAAAAACTCTGGGTTAATTCTAGATGATTCTAGAAGGAATTTTGGCATGGATTGGTTGCTCTTAGGTGGTTCATGCATCCCAAAAGAGAAGGATATAATCCCTTGATGAGAGGAGCTATCCCTTTGAAGGAGGGCTTTATCCCTTTGAAGGAGGACATAGTAACTTCCCTCCATTGCACTATAAATTAAGGCATTCGGCTGGTTGCTAGGGAGGTTAGAAGCTGAACATTTTTTAGGGTAAATGTTGGTGGAATTGAGACTTCCTAGTTAAGCTTGAGAGGAGAGATCACATACATTTTTTGCTTCATTGGGAAGAGAGTGAAACTTGTCAAAGTAGAGGAGACTTCTTGTTGGACCCTGGGAGGAGCTTGTACAACATCAAGGCACAGGTTGTAAAGTTCTTCTTTGATTTGAATTAATACAATCAGATTCATTTTTCTCAACAAATTGTCTTATGGCATTTGTTTCATGAATTCCTTGATCATCATGTTAAGTATGCTTTATGATATTGGCTTTTCAAGTGCTATTTAATTTGTTTTCTTGTTTGTGTTTGCAGATTCGCAACAAGGGAGCTCATTTGGATCAAAGGAGCGAGGCTTCCACAAACTTGCATTGGACCCAAGGTAGGCCTAAACACTTGATTTCCTTTGTTTATAAATGCATATTTATAGAAAGATAGTTTTTGATTGGCTTGCTTGTCACTAGATATCGTTAGATTCTAGGAAGGCCTATCTTGTCTGCAAGATCGACTCATTCCGTGTGACAAAATGGTGACCATACTGGGGACTTGATTTTTTCCTTGTTTTTACTTTGACCTGAGAAACTGTGTTCTCGTTTCTGTTTTTGGCTTGTTATGTGTGGAATTGGGTAGATTTAGTAGATATATAGGATTATTTTTTGTTTTTCATAACTTTGGGAGAGGACCACACCCTCGGCTTGGGACATAGTGCGGACCTATCCGCACTTTTTCTTTTAGCACAGAGTGGTACCACACCTGTGTTAACTGTGGGCCTGCGGACCCTGTCAAAATTTGGAAAACCTAAGATTTTCTATGTTATTCAGCTTAGTTTTTGTTTAGATGTTATTATCCCCTGCCCAGACCTGCATATAACTTGTCAGAAGCATTTCTTAGCTTAATTCCATTGGTGTTAGGGTTTTAGGTGAAGTTCCTAGAAGTTTTGATTGTTGGGTTTGGCTTTCATTTTGGTCTTGTAGTAGCTCTGAGCTTAGAAGCTGTAGAAACCTCAGATCACCTTGGTTTTTACTAGCATTATTATGAGTCTGACCATTTGCAAAATCTACCTTTATTGAGGAATCCACATTGTGTTTTCTCTTTACGAAACTTCGAAAAAGCTTGTGTTAAAAGTTTGGATTTCATTTTTAGAAAAGAAAACAAAAATTTGTTTTTTTTTTATTGATTTGTGATTCTGGACAAATTAGTCCTTAATTTACTTGTAGCTAAGTAAAACATCCTTGAAAAAGACATCTTGTAAGCTTTGACTTCAAATAGGTTTTTATAGTTTATAGATCTCAAGATTAGTCATTTCCATAGTTTTGAGTGTTTTATAAAAAATAAAAAATCTCTTTTGGAAAAAAGTTTGTTTTTGTAGTGGTTGAGTGTTTTGAAAGAAAAGGGAAATTTTTGTGAAAATAACTAGTTGTCTCGTTTTGGGTGCATTGGAAAAGAAAAAAAGATCTTCTTTTAATTTGTTTGTTAAGAAATATTTGTGTTTACAAGTATTTGCATTCTCCAACTCTTTCCTAGCTAGAAGTTCATTGAAGGGAAAAGATTGCTTAATCATCTTAAGTGCATTTTTTAGTGATTTCGAGTCGAGTCTTGACACCATGAGTTTCATCTCCGCACCTCTTGACTTAAACAAAAACCAATAAAAATAACGCTTAAAGTAAAATCTATCTAGTAATATTTTTATTTCTAGGGCTCTGATACACCAAGATAGCTTAGGCTAGTGTCTTGGAGTAGGGAGTAATTAACTCTCCAAGACAGTAAAACAAACAAGTATCTATATCTTGCGGTAGGAGAGAAATACAATTGTTGCATTTATGCTCTGGGAAAGCTCATCTTAAAGGAGAAGCACGAGATCGTGTCCAAACCAGTGTGGGAATCAATCCTTCCTCATTGGGAACGATGCCAGATATTCACGTATTAAAAACGGTAAACCTCGGATTAACCATTGTCGAGGAGCCTGGGGTCACTTGTTGGTAAACCTTGGATTATGGCAAGGAGCCTTCAAGGGGATTGAGCTTGTTACTCTGCCCTTGCGTGCGTATCAGATCATAGACTGTTCCCCCAGGTATATTTGTTTCCGTTGGTAACCTTAGTGACCATATTCTATAGGATTCTTCCTAAGGTGACAGTGGTGGGAAGATCCCACTGTACCTAGAGCAGATGTCGGCTAGACTCACTCGGATTTTCTGGGGGGTTCTCTTCACTCAAGATGGTTTAGTGGAGAAACTTGTGCCAATCTATTCATTAAGTAAGTTGCCAGGGTAACTGTTCCAACCGCCATTTCTGTATTGAACTCTGCGACGTTGGGCTTCATCACTAACTAGTGTTTTCAGTACGGAAAGTTACTATTTGTGTGTGTTTGATCTCCTAGATTCTTTAGGCGTGTGATTCAAATTTGTTTGGTTCTTTAGAGGCTTTAGGTGGTTTTCATTAAGATTTTACTTTGTTTGCGTGTGAAGTAGTTAAATTTTTTTAATCATGGCTGAATTACTGAGGAAGTCCCGTAGACTTTGGGGCCAACCTCCTGAGTTTTCACCGAGCCAGCCTGAAGGGTTAAGAGCCCTCGTAACTCCTAGAGATAGTAGAGTTGGGTCACCTAAAGAAGGAGAGTCTTCTTTGGTGGTACATCCTGATTTTCAAGCTTTAGTAGCAGATTATAATCCACAATCAGTGTCTATTTCCGAAATTACTGGTAGCTTTTCATCTACTAGTGATATAGGTGATGAACTTGAAATATCTGAACCTGAAAGTGAATTTGATGCTACCCAACATCGGGGTTTACCTCTCCAACTTCTAGTGGTCCTGGTTAACCCAGGGTAGAAAGAATATTTACCCAAAATCTTCCTTCTGGACTTATAGCTATCAAAGAACTTGCTACTCCGAAAGAAGAAGTAGGCATCCCTATCCTTGAAAATCAACCTGTTATTGAACTTAGGGAGTGTGAATCAATTTTTTACAGTCCACCTAGGAGTAGTGCTTGGTATATTTCATTGACTAATTTTTTGGAAAACCCAAGGCTAAGCTTTTCACCACCTCGTATTCCTTATCACCCAACACCTAGAGGTTACTATCCTCCATTAGATATGTCAAGACAGTTGTCCATGTTTACTCAATCGCTAGAATCCTTTTTGTACGGTGGTCCTTCTGTTCCCCCTGGGTATCAGTCACTTTCTGGTACTTTTGTGGGAGCATCTCCTCAACCCATTGAAGAAGGGTTATTAACTGGAAACAATGGTATTAAGCCGTTGAGTGTAGAAGATATTCTCATGATGTCAGGTACTATTCCTAATCCTCAACCTCAAGGTGGCCAGTTACCACCTGGGGGGCAGCCTCAAAATCCTCAATTATCGCCTGGGGGGCAACCTCAAGGTACCCAATTTGCACCTCGGGGGCAACCTCAAGGACAGTACATACCTATGGGACAATACGTTCCTCAAGGTCAACCCTAGACTCAATATATACCTCAACGTCAACCCCAGTATCAATATGTACCTCAAGGTCAACCCCAGTATCAGTACGTGCCTCAAGGGTATCAACCCTAAGGTCAGTACTCGAACCAAGGTTTCCAACCACCCTCTGGTCAAACATATGTTCAAGGAACAGGAAATGTACCTTTGAATTATCAATCCTACCCTTAACCCGGTTATGGTCCTCAGTATTCTCAACCTGTTATGGGTCCGTACCCCAGAATGAACTTAGTGTGGGATCCATCGTAAACTCAACAGGTCTTGCAACTAATGTATAGTTGTCATCTCAAACTAGACAACCCTTAGTTTCTGGTCCACCCCAGCAACATGTCCAGTCTAATATTCAAATTTCTGTACCTTCGGTACTTTCTCATCCTGGGCCTAGTACGCCTCATACTCCGCCTCAAACGGCTGCTACAACTGCTGCAACATCTGTTCAATCTACCCCACCTACTTCTGGAGTATCGACAGCTCCGGTTTCTACTGTTCCTGTATCTATTCCTCAGACATATTTACCTCAGTCTGGATCCAAAATTCAAACTTCGGTTCAGATGCCTGTAGGAAAACCTGGTTCAAGTACGGTTGTGACAATTCAACCACAATTTACTTATCAAATGTACCAGGGATAGTACCAATTTGGTCCTGCTATGCAACAGCCAGTCTATCAGTATCAACCGTACCCTGGGTATACATATCAACAACCCCAACAACCCCAGTACGGTCCGGTTAATCCTGGTTTTCTGGGAGGATACAATATCCCAAATGCAATTCCTATTCTTAGTTATCCTAGATATCCTCCTCCTAGGTCTAGTCTCATGACCCAGAGCTTTAGGGACCCTAATCGTCAGTTACCGTTTATCGCAACTTTGGACTTGCCTGACTTGTCACGCCTAACGAACGATCCCATTAACTATCTTCTGTTTTGGCCGCCAATGCCGAATAAGTTGCCTAGTGATATTCCTAAGTTTGAAGGCAAATCAGGAGAGGACCCGTCGAACCATGTGATGACTTATCACCTCTAGTGTGTGTCTAACTCCATTTCAAATGATTCAATCCGTTTAAGGCTTTTCCAGCGCACTCTAATTGGTCTTGCGGCCAAGTGGTACATTGAGTTACTGCGAGCCACTTTTTATAACTTTAGTCAGTTAGCTACCTCGTTTTTAACTCATTTTTAGTTGCCAGTCAGATATGACAATGGCACGGAATTACTAACTTCATTAAAGCAGTCGATGTCCACTTACATTTCAGATCACATTCATGAATGGACGTCGACGGCGTTTAGTGAAGGTTTTTATTCCGGATCAGATCTTAGCTGAATGGTTTGTAAAATCTTTATTGCCAAAGGTCACTGAGGATGTAGCTAAGGCCAGAGTTGTTACTGAGGAGCAAGTAATTGCTCAAGCATAGTACCTTGACATGGCTTATACTCAGTCAGGTACATTACACGAGAAAATCCCCAATCTTCCTAAGCAAAATCAAATCGCTGCAGCTCCTTCAGGGTCTCATGCCGCTGATGTATGATTAGTACGGTTAGCACCAAAAGTAAGAAGAAGTCTTCCAAGAATTCTTCTCCTATCATAACCTTGCCAGATTCCCTGACAGGAGATTCTTCCGCGGAGATTTCCGCCGATATTCATGTTGTAGAGTCATCTACAGCCAAATCAAAATCTAGTGGTAAGAAGAAAGGGAAGAAGAAAAATAAAACATACAAAAATTCAAAAGAGAAACCAAAAAAAGCGGAATCAAATGATGAGAAATGAAAACCTTGTTATCCTTGTCTCATTTGTGATGAAGAGCATTTTACAAGAGACTGCCCTCATCGTGCAGAGGTTGCGAAGATTGTCAAAGGTTCCCAAACGCCTGCTATTTTGAAGGATCCTTTTCCAAGTCAAGACAGTAAGATGATAGGTTCTTCCTTGAATTCCAATGAAGAACCCATACTGATGATGTCCCATGTTAGCATTGCGACTTGATCGCATGATTGTGGTAGTAAAAGTCCTGTTGATGGTAAAGAAGCAGAATCTTCTCATTCTAACCCATCAACCTCAGCTCCCTGTTCTGATCCACTACAGATCGAGAAACCTAATCCAGACTTGGTAATCAAACCGCCTGCCAAGGGTATACTTCGAAAGTCAGCTTTCAATCCACATGCGAGAGCGGCTCAGAACTATAACATTGTTGAGGATTTAGCTATTTCACCTTCAGCAATGTCGTCTCTGGAAGTGCTGCAATCATGTCCAGCACAGCGTAAATTACTTTTGTCGGCTATAGGAGCTGTTGACGTTCAGGACTCGAACCTAATAATTTTCGATCTAGAAAATAGTACACCACGCTTACCTCATCAAATGGCTTTCCGGATCCCAGTGATAGTCAAAAACATGCCTATTCATAGGATTGTAATTGATGTCGGAGCCTCAACGTGTATTATGTCGATACAGTGTTGGAGATCGCTTTGTTCTCCTTCACTAAACCAATCTCCAACGATTCTAAAGGCCTTTGATGGCCATGGGTTTCATCCTTTTGGCATTCTACAGGATTTACCTATAGGGGTTGAAGGAAAAACTGTTAATCTAGATGTGGAGGTGGTTGATGCCCCTCTAGATTACAACCTTCTCTTGGGTTGTAGTTGGTCTTACGCTATGACAACTGTCGTTTCATCGGTCTTTCAGGTTATAAAGTTTCCTCATAATGGAAAGATCGTAACAATAGACCAGCTGGCTTACTTTTTGTCCAACCCAGCCTCTTCTGAAAGCATTCAGCATGTCAGTAAAGCGACTATCCCGTATAAGGATGTTGGAGTAGGACTAGTTAAAGATGCCAGTTTACTGGGAACTTTTCCTTTTCCTCTGATCAACGCATCGTCTTCTTTTGCAACCATTCATATGATTTCGTTAGACACCATTGTTTATGATGTTCCTTGGATCGTACCTTTTGAATCTGACATAGACCCGTTTGGTGATGTTATGCCTTTGAGTCCATATGAAATTGCGTATGAGGCCGTGCAATCGTTTACTGACCCATCTTCAACCAAAATTGACTTAATGAATGTGGTCCATGAGGAATCACTTTTCACATCAAATTCAGATTCAACAACATTTTCCAAACTTGTTCACTCTGATGAGAAAATTCGTGAAATCCTATGTGTAGATGATTTACCATGGGAAGATCTCTATCACAGATCTTCATTTTTACCCGAGAATGATCGTTTTGAAAATGATTTTTCATCAATTTTTACGACTGAATATGTCAAGGAACCTCAAAATCCAATGAAAAATCCTGATTCAGAGTTAAATTTGGGAAACATTTCTTGAACTATTCCTATTGACATTTCGGTTAAGCCTGGAATTGTTGAAAACATTCATATAGGTGCCTCGTGTACGGAAAATGAAATTCAAATATATAAGGCCCTATTTCAAGAATTTCGTGATGTGTTTGCCTGGTCATATGAGGAAATGCCAAGAATTGACCCTGCAATTGTTGTTCATGAAATCAAGACTTACCCGGATGCTAAACCCATCCGGCAACGTTTGCGTTAGATTCACCCAAGAAAAGCTGCTGCTATTAAAGCAAAAGTTGAAAAATTACTCAACGTAGGTTTTATTTATCCGATTCCATTAACAGATTGGGTATCGAATATTGTTCCGGTTAATAAAAAACAAGGGACAATTAGAATATGTATCGATTATAGGGACATTAATCAAGCCTGTCCAAAGGACAATTACCCAACTCCCTATATCGATCAAATCATTGATAATTGTGCCGACAGTGAAATATTCTCCTTCATGGATGGTTTTTCGGGATACAATCAAATCAATATTCTACCTGCCAATCAACCAAAAACGGCTTTCATTTGTCCTTGGGGGACATTTGCTTATTGCAAATTACCCTTTGGGCTCAAGAATGCCGGGGCAACTTTTCAAAGGGCCATGTCTTATGTGTTTCATGACATCAAGCACATTGTGCAACCCTATCTCGATGATTTGCCTGCTCATTCATTACATCGAGCTGATCATCTCATCCATTTACGAGCAATCTTTATGAGGTGTAGGCATTATCAGATTAGGTTGAAACCACTCAAGTGTGTCTTCTGTATAGAAACAGGTCGATTGTTGTGGTTTGTTGTTTCTAAAGCTGACATTCGCGTCGATGCCTCGAAGGTTGAAGCTATTGTCAAATTGCCTCCTCCTTCGAGTCTTCGCCAACTCCAAAGTTTAGAAGGGAAAGCAAACTTTTTACGACGATTCATTCCTAACTATGCCGAGGTTACAAAGGGTTTTACCCGGTTGTTGAAACAGAATACTCCATTCTATTGGGATGAGATAGCTCAGAAATCTTTTGATGCACTAAAACATGCATTGACCCATGCACCGTTATTGCATCCTCCCAACTACAACTAGGACTACTTCTTGTATCTCGCCGCCTCTCATTCCACCATTTGAATGGTCTTAGTTCAGGAAGATGAATTCGGTAGTGAACATGTGATATATTACCTTAGTCAAACTTTAAATCCAACTGAGCTAAAATACTCACATGTGGAGAAATTGGCATTCGCAGCTGTTCAAGCTCTCCAACGTTTTCGTCACTACATTTTACTATGTAAAACTACAGTAATTTCTGATTGCAACCCTATGATCTACATTTTGGCCAAGCAATTGTTAGGGGGAAAGTACTCCAAATGGATTGTGATCCTGTAGGAGTTCAACTTGGAATTTGAAAAATCTAAGTCTAAGAAATCTTTAGTTTTTGCGGAGTTAATGTGTGACTTCCCGCATTCTGACACGGAAACTGTGGTAGAGGAGCCCATTGCGGACGAATCCTTGTTTCTAATTAGCACTTTAGATCTATGGTATGGGGATATCATCGTTTATCTCCAGACCCAATTCTTTCAGCCAGAAATTTCAAGGTCAGAACGTCGAAAAATACAATTCCAGTCCCAACAATTCAAAATTATTGGAGATACTCTTTATTTCCGTGGGGCGGACTCTGTTTTTCGACATTGTTTAACTCACGAGGACGCTGAAAGGGTTCTAAATGACTGTCACTCTAAAGTGTGTGGCGGTCATATGTCTGGATATGCCACAACCCAAAAGATATTGCGCGCTGGCTACTTCTAGCCGTCTTTGTTTAAAGATTGTATTAACGCGGTTTGAAATGCCACAACTGCCAAATTTTTGATCGAAATATGCACGCTCCACCTGCTCCTCTCCACCCTATAATTTCCGTTGGTCCTTTTGCCAAATGGGGTATTGATTTTATTACATGTAACCCTCACTCGGCCGGGTGGCATGCGTATATCATCCTTGCGGTAGATTATTTTACCAAGTGGGCCGAGGTGATGCCTACATTTGAGGCAGATGGCAAAACAGCTACAATTTTCACGTTCAATCATATAATTGCTAGGTTTGGTGTTCCATAAGCGATTATCACTGATCATGGGTGTCATTTTCGAAATGTTATGATGACCGAAATTACAGGCCAGCTTGGCTTGCATCACGATAGTTCAGCTCCTTATTATCCACAAGCTAATGGTCTGGTTGAATCCATCAACAAAGTTTTAGTCATTATGATCTGACGAATCATTAGGATTCATCAGTCGAATTGGAATAACATGATATTTTCAGCGATTTGGGCGTATCGAACCTTAGTAAAAACGTCAACAGGGTTCACTCCTTTCCAACTAGTTTATGGTCTGGAAGCTGTGTTACCATTTGAATGCGAAATCCCGTCATTGCAAATGGCCATCGAGTTACTTCCAGCCACTTACGAAGAGGAAAAACGTTTGTTATACTTGGCTCAATTAGATGAGAATCGACTTGATGCCGCATGGTGATCGAAACTCACACAAAACGTATTGAAGCTCAGTATAATCGAAATGTGACCCCTTGAAATTTTTTGGAAGTAGATCTAGTCTTATTGTACGATCAAGCTAATGAAAAATTAGGCACTGGAAAATTCGTTCCTATGTGGCATGGTCCCTATGTTGTCAAGCGAAAGCTAGCAAAAGGGGCCTATGAATTAGTAGACTTTGATGGGGACTCTTTGGGTAAACCCATAAATGGTCTTTACCTGAAGAGGTATTATGCTTAAAGAATGGGTATGGAGATTTTTAGTTAGGATAGTTTTCTTTCTAGCTGGTGTGTTTTAGTTTAAAAGGTGTGCTTAGCTTAGAGAGTGTTTTTTGTCATTATTCCAGCTTATCTTGGTTTTACTCTTGATATTGCAGATGTCGATGCCTCTCCAAACATATATTGGTTTCGCTGATGGTGCTTGTCATAATACACAGAACATTTCTTCCGCAGCTTGGGTTATCTATTCGCCCTCTGACAAGTTGGTATCTATGCATGGGGTAAGCCTCGGTCAAACAATGAACAACATTGCCGAGTATAGTGCAGTGATTGAGTTATTATTTGAATCTATTTCATTTGGGATTCGGAGTTTGATAGTGAGGTTAGATTCTGGACTCATTGTATTACAACTTAATAGAGCGTATGCCATTAGAAATCCAGTGTTATTGAGATTATTTTTGAGAGTGCATCTCTTGGAACGTGAATTTGATTATATTGAATATCAGCATATTCCAAGATCTTTAAATACTTAATCAGATGCAATTGCTTCTCGAATGTTAAGTAGACATTGCAATAATCATACATGTAAATTTAAAAGCATTCCATAACATGATTTACAAGATAAGCCAGTAATAGTGATATATATAGGAGTGTGTCAAAATATACATCGTCCTCGATATGCGTCTACAATAGGTGATCATCCTATCACTGGTGATGATCTCGATAAGAAACCACTGTACGGGCCACCGTACAAAGGAACCTCCTAAAAGGTCCTAGGACCCCAATCACATAGCACTGTAGTCGACGAGGAATGTCATCTATGGCGGTCTCTGGAATGTCCCCTGTCATGTGCTCTAGATGACTCTCCAACTCGGCCAAGGTCTTTGCTGATTCGTCCTGTGGGGCTGGCGCTACTGTAGTTGGTTGTTTCCTCTCGTAAGGCCGGAGAGCGGCTGGTCGCTGTGGACCCACATCTGCATTGAAACTTTTACTATCAGTTTTGGGACGACATAAAAACAAAAAAAAAATTAAATAGGAAAATGTTGAAAATGTTTTTACCTGAATCATTCCATTGCTCTCCTGGTGGAAGAGCCATGTCTGGGTCACCACGAAAATCTACCACAGCGTAAGGGAAGTCCTAAATAGCAAAAACCTGGTTTTCCAACCAATGGAAATACTCAGGTTTGAATTGAACAACCTATGTCCCCTCATCGGGATGAAGGGCCATAACTGCAACCCATCACATCAGTTTGGGCTCTCGAGGAAGCCCGGCTCCAATAGTAAGGTGTTGCGGGACCAACATTGGGACCCTCTCCAGACCAAATCTCACTACCAAAGCCCCATAACCAAAGGTCTTCAGTTGTCCGTTCTTGGCTCTAGTCAGTTGGCCTTTTACATTAGCCAACACAGCATCGCACCAGTTGAAAATGGTGCCTCGAAAGAAGTCAACTGCCATCCGCATCTGGGATCTGGTGGAATATGTAGTGCGGCACTCCCACAAAGTCTAGTAACAGTAAACGCAATCACCATGAGTTCAGGACGTGATATGGTTTTAATGTTTATCCCTTTGTCTCTAGCATGGCTATTGCAGAACTCTAGCCGGAGGCTATCGACAGACTGGCCACCTGGCCTAGTCCCGAATAGAGTCAAGTCTTCTCCTCTCTTAGGAAAACCAATCAAAAAGTATATATCTTCTAGCTCAATTTCAAGCTGGTGGCCACCAATGAAGAAGCACTGGTCCTGTATGCTCCACCTTTCTACCAGCCACTGCAAGAAGTCCACCTAGTCCCTCATGCCAGGTATGGCCCAGAATTTGTACAAGTCGTATGCCTTCAATGCATCGATCGAAGGCTGGTGATTTAACGTGGCAAGATATATGTCCTCATGCTCCCGATCCCACCAATCAAGCATGATGTACACTCTACATCCAGCAAAAAGGCAAATTAGAATGCAAGAAATTAAATTGTTTGGGTCAATTTTGAGAATTTTCGGGTTAAAAACCCTTGCTGTGGGGACCGCACCCTCTCTATTAGAGACAGTGCGTGGGTCCACACCTTGCCTTCATGGAAGGTGCAGACCCCTAAATTTTCCCCATTGAGAAAAAGTCGGGGTTTCACGGGCTGCCAGTGTCATGCCTGCGGGCCCTCGAGCACGGGTTTCTAGCCTAAAAACACTCTAAAAAATGAAATAAAACCCTAGAACACAAATTGAAATGGTTGATTTGAAGAGTAGGATGATGTGGATTACCTGGAGAAGACGGCGTTCGATTCCAATGGATGGATTTTCCACAATATTCACTGGAAGTTTCCGAACAAAAGCACTATTTTCTCACCGAAATCTTCAATAGTAAAAACGAATTGACGAAAGCCCTTTTTATAAGTTTTTTGAATAAATGAATTGTAAATTTGTTTATGTTTCACTTTAGAAAGCTGATTTTTGCAGCATTTTTACCCATCTCAAATAGATATGAGTAATGTTTGCAATTTTTGTTCAGGATAACGGATTGTTCAGGCGAAATCAATCATTTTCGACAAAAAAAAAACATTTAGAGTCACCTTTAAGCTCTTTCCTGACTCCTAAAACATGAAAAGATTGCCAAGTTTTTCTTTTTAAACTCGTTAAAACGAAACTAAAAAGATGGTCCACTTACAGCTCTTTTCTGACTGTAAAAAACATGAAAAGATTGCCAGATTTTTGTTGTTTCAAATTCGACATTGGTTATAAAACGACGTGTCATTGATCGCTTTTTTACTTTTTCGAATCAGGGACACTAATTACGAAAAGTAATCCTTGGTCGTAAAGATCAAGCGGTTCTCTCAAGTATTATTTTATACTTTTTTGGGCTTGGGAGACATAAATTTACGAAAAAGGTCAACCCTGGAGTCTTCTTAAGTTTTTTCAGACTCTCTAAAATTGAAAAATGCAGAGGTTCTCCTATATTGGACTGGTTAAAATTTAACAGTAAAGGACCTGTTCAATTACAAACAGGAACGAACCACTCCTTCTTAGGGTTTGAATTTAAACTAAGTTGGACTCATCCAAAGGATGAGCTTATAATCAAGCAAATGTTATCCTTCTCAAGCTTGTCAAAAATAAAGAGGTACTTTCCAGAAATGGTGGGGGAAAAGAGAGAAAAATGAACCTGTTTGTCATACTTTGTAACCACTCTTGAACACGACACTTTTACTCACCTGGGTTGGGAAATCCTTTGCCTAACAGTTGATCAAACCACATTGAAAGTCTTCAGCTGGTTTCTGGGTATTAACTTTGGGTCAATTGTCACCAAACCATCTGCTGTGTCGTTATGTGTTCAAGAGGTCACTGCCAATAAAGCCATTCATCTGCAAAATATCTGTCACCCATCTTGACCATCCCTGAGTCAGTCCTTGCAACTAAATTTCTTCAACTTGATCTATGATTTTGTGTTGTGGGCTTGCCTACGACGGATCACTTTCTATCGACTTCAACTCATTATCTAGAAAGATGATCTAGAAATCGTCAGTACCTTGGGATCTGCATGCCTCAATTGCAGGTTTCTCGCCTTTGAAGACAGGTTGCATCATTGACCTTCGATCAAAGGATTTCGTGACATGTTCGACATCAACACATCTATTCACATCTCATGGATTGTATTGGGTACTTTGAGAGCCATTGACATTACTGGTGGTTTCTCTCACACTTGTTAACATTTTACATCATTGACTGGTAATCAAGTGGTTTCTACCATGTTCGACTTCAACACATTCATTCGCATGGATAGAATCGTACTATTTCGGGAAGTAGAAATGAAGACCCTGGATCTAGTTTCCACAATCCAGGCTGCGAGGAATTTTGTATTCATTATATTGTGGACTATTCATAAATAGATGGCTGCGTCCATACTGTTTCTACATGTGTCTATACTTGTGGTGTATTACAAGATCATTCCTATATCAGAGCAGTAGTTAGTTTTCTAAGTTAGTTTTGATCTGAGAATGGGAATGCCTACGTCAACGATGATATGTTCTCATATATATATCTTGCATTGAATGTTTTTACAGGTTCCGACCGAGCTCTCCACAAGATGATCCTCAAAATGATAAAGTACTTCACTCTTCCTAAATGATAAATGAAATCCTCATCTACTATAGACTTCGCACTTTAGGGAGCAATCTGTTACACAAAAATATCATCACCATGATTATTTGCAGTCAGTATGGGTCTATCATCAGTTGTACTGTCCTCCTAAGCAAGTCTCGGACCTCAGCTCTTCAAGTCAAGCTTTGAGAATGAGAGAAAGACATTGAAAATCAAAAAAGCTCTGGTTTCGCAGTTTCTCTCACTATTTCCTGCAGTCCCACACCTCATCTTCACAAAAACTATGGACCTGCTCACTCTGTCCCTAAAGGAGTGGGTGCGGACCCCTGTGAAAGTCAAAAAGGCACAATTTTATTCTAAAAAACTCACTTTGGGTTAATTCTAGATGATTCTAGAAGGAATTTTGACATGGATTGGTCGCTCTTAGGTGGTTCATGCATCCCAAAAGAGAAGGAGCTAATCCCTTGATGAGAGGAGCTATCCCTTTGAAGGAGGGCTTTATCCCTTTGAAGGAGGACCTAGTAACTTCCCTCCATTGCACTATAAATTAAGGCATTCGGCTGGTTGCTAGGGAGGTTAGAAGCTGAACATTTTTTAGGGTAAATGCTGGTGGAATTGAGACTTCCTAGTTAATCTTGAGAGGAAAGATCACATACCTTTTTGGCTTCATTGGGAAGAGAGTGAAACTTGTCAAAGTAGAGGAGACTTCTTGTTGGACCCTGGGACGATCTTGTACAGCATCAAGGCACAGGTTGTAAAGTTCTTCCTTGATTTGAATTAATACAATCAGATTCATTTTTCTCAACAAATTGTCTTATGTCATTTGTTTCATGAATTCCTTGATCATCATGTTAAGTATGCTTTATGATATTGACTTTTCAGGTGCTATTTAATTTGTTTGCGTGTTTGTGTTTGCAGATTCACAACAAGGGAGCTCATTTGGATCAAAGGAGCGAGGCTTCCACAAACTTGCACTGGACCCAAGGTAGGCCTAAACACTTGATTGCCTTTGTTTATAAATGCATATTTAGAGAAAGATAGCTTTTGATTGGCTTGCTTGTCACTAGATATCGTTAGATTCTAGGAAGGTCTATCTTGTCCGCAAGATCGACTCATTCTGTGTGACATAAAGTGATCAATATACATCTTAAAGTGTCCTTTGAGTAGATAGTGGCGATATTTTTGGAGACTATATACCATCGCCAACCCCTCATGCCGAGTAGTGGAGTAGTTCTTTTCAGCTTTGGAAAATCATCAACTTGCGAACACAATCAAGTGATCAATTCCTTCCGCTCCTTCCTGTGTGAGTACCGCGCCCAGTGAAATACATGACGCATCAACATGCATGTGAAATTCGATGTCCCATTTGGGAATACCAGAATGGTAGCTAATGCCATATTTTCCTTGAGAGTCTCTAGACTTTTGTTACATTCCTCATTCCAACAATAAGTAACGCCCTTTTTCAAGAACTGTTCCATTGGAGCCGCGATCTATACGTAGCTCTTAATAAACTTTTGATAGTAACCAATGCGTCCCAGTGTGGCGCACAGTTTATTGACACTTTGCGGCACTTGCAAATTGAGTATGACAACAATCTTCATTGGGTCCACCATCAGGCCTTGCTGGCAAACCACATGGCCTAGCAAGTTCCCAAAGGGGATGAGGAAAGTACACTTCTTTATATTTAGCACAATCTGATGCCATCGGCAAGTATCCAACATTAACCGTAAGCTCACAGTATTTTTCTTGACTAGCCCAAATACAGTCCAATCATCAAGATATACCTCCAAAAACTTATGTATAAATTCCTTGAACGCAGCTACCACAACGCGCGAGAATATCGTCAGTGCATTCTTTCGTCCAAAGGGAATCACAGTGTAATGAAAATAGCCCCATTCGGTTTCCAAATTTGTTTTATTCCTATCCTCCAGTGCAATCTTGATCTCGTGCTACCCCGAGAAACCGTCCGCGAAGGAGTAGGCTTCTTGTCCACCAACATTTTCTAGTACTTCATCTGTAAATGGCATCAGGAATGGATCATGAACACAGACATCATTGAGCTTCCTAAGATCCACATAGATGCAAATTTCTCCCTTCCGTCTTTTCTCCTGTACAACCATAGGACTTACCCAGTCGGATTCCTCCACTGGATCAATTATTCTTGCTACAAGAATTTTGTCCAACTCTTCGTGGACCTTTGCTTTATATTTTGGATTCAACTGATAAGGCCGCTGATTGAATGGCTTCGCATATGGCTTTAGAGTTATCCTCATCATTCTTAGGTTGCCGAAGATCCCTTTAATTCTGTGATTCTGGTCGGGAATAAATCTTGATATTCGCGAAGTAACTCGACAAGCTTATCCACCATGGAATCATCCAAATAGTCCCCAAGCATTGTATACTTCGACTTCTCCTCCATACCAATGTTCACTTGTTTCATTTTCAACGGCACGGTGATGTCAAGGTCCTCGATCGTTGGTCCGCAAACCTCGCGACTCCCCCTGTTTTCGGAATATTCATGTTTATGGGGTCATCCTCGTCATCTTCTACTTGCACGTTCTAACATTCTAGGGACTGGCTCAGCTGATGCGACCATTCTGGCTACACTATTTCTTCTGGTTCCAGTGGTACTTTGAAAATGGCCGCCTTGACAACTTGCAACGCATCGTCAACAGTATCCATCCATTGGTTCTCAAATAAGATTGTCAATAAAAATCCCTCACACAAGATATCCCATTCGCCTATACCATGGAGGAGTTTTGTTTGAGTATACTAGTTTCTTTAGATGACATCCAAGGTATGATAAAATAAGTTTACCCACTTTGGCTATGGTTCTTCTCCATAGGCCTAGGTCCATCTAGTGAGGTGCATGCACGGGTCATCGCATCCATCGTATTTCTTATTTATTCTTAGTTTTGGCTTCCCAAACCTTATCTGCATCATCCGTCTGTAGCCACGCCAGTCTTCAAAGGTTCCTTCATGTGTTCCCTATTATCACTCAAATTTTCCTTAGAAGTTATGGGAAGAAGGAAAGGGGTCCGCGGTAACCACAAACCAATCTTTTAAGTACAAAATCTAACCAATCTGTACTCAGAGAGTGCTCTCTCTTTATAATTTAGCTTTGTTTTGTTGTGATATTAGGCTAGTTATAAATGTTCAGGGTTGTTTTGTTTGAGAGTGGTGGAATTCTAAAACAAATGGGCAAACTAGGCTTCAGGCCATTGGGCTATGGAGTCAATCAGGGATAATTCACTAGATTAAGTCAAATTGTTGAGGTATGAGTTCAACAGGCAGGATAAAAAAGTAAAAACAAATTGAGGGCTTGAATGGATATTTTTGTTCAAAACAAGAGGGCAATTAAGGATCCTCAAGTTAGGATTAGAAAGATGAAAGTAAGATAGGTCAACCAACATAAGGCAATTAAGAATCCTATAACAGGGACTTATTAAAGAAAACTACAGGGATAAAGGAGCAATTAAGAATTCCTTTACTGAAATAGTTTAGAAGAAAACATGTAAATGGCATACTGTTGATAGTAGAGAGCAATGAAGCTAATTTTGATATACTTTGACTATTTTACCATTTAGTTTTAAGATGCATGGAACATTAAAACATGTAGAAAACACATAAATCACAAGGATAGAATACTTATTTTCTATTAGACTGCACATGAATCTGATGAAATGTCCTCAACTTTTATTCCTTTTCCAGCAAAAATCCAGACTTGAGTACAAAAGCTTTCTTCGCTTGATAGTGTAGAGTTACAGAAATGTTATAGAATCCACCCTCAACACTTCAAATGGAGAAGTATTTATACAAAAATTATATCAAAATATCTCATAACTAAATGAGATTTATTCTAGGAAATACAAATATCTTTTACAACAATATAGAGACAGATGGTCTACAGATTGTTACTGTCCCTTGATTTATTGAAATTACTGGAGGTTGAAACTCGATTTTAGCTCTCGTTGTTTCTCTGGTAATTATGTGCTGGATCTTGATTGACTTTTCCCTACTGATACTTTTTCACCTGTTTCTGATACACTTTACCTATCCACCATTTTTCATCCTTTTTACCAAACTTTACTGTGGTAAATATTTCTATTTACCTTGTTGTTACCATAGTAATTTAAAGGATGTCTGTCATGTTAGTCCACCATTCTTCCTTTGGTATATTCATCCTTGTCAATTTCCTGTACATTTCATCAGCCTCAGTATATTTCACAAAATTGGGCTAGACTATGAATAAGTGTTTTACTTCATGTGAAATGAAGAAGAGATTCTCTAAACCATCGTAAAGCACTTTTCCTGTGGGTAGTGCCTTTTCTCAGGATGAACTAGCTTGACTTTTAGCTTGTTGATGTAGTTTGTTGATGTAGTCTATCTGAACCATTAGCCCATCATTGATGACTAAAGGGCTTGGGATTCCTTTACTCCTCAAGATGTCAAACTTTCTCATGAACTCATCTATGTCTTCTTGCATATTTTGACATCTTCACTCTAAGTCTTGCATTAAGTTCCTTTTTGCCAGAACTTTCTTCAGTTCAAGGACAGTGGTAGTCCTATCTTCAATTTCCAGTTGCTCCAACTGTTGCCTATTTTTACTATTTAGAAAATTTATTAACCGGATTGCCTCTTCAGGCTTTCCACCTAGTTCTTCTCTATTCTTCTGAATTGCCTCAAGAGCAAGCTTAACCAAATCAATTTGTTCAAAAATAATTTGAATGGATGACCAAATATCATTGATAGAATCAATGATATTGGTCCACAATATTTACCTGATCTCTGCTAAAGGGCTGTCAAATGTTAGGTCCTTCTATAATGCCTTGATTTGTTTAGCCATGCCTTTGTTTTTTCTTTTCTCCTCTGCATAATTGATCTTTGAAAGATCATACTTTTGCTCCAAGGTAGTTGATTTTTATTTTACCTTCTAAAGCTCTATTACTTGGAGCTGCATTTCCTCCATTGACTTAATTAAGTCCTCTGTGCTTTGTGTTGATGTACCTACCTATGTTGTACCTGTTGCTTCCATTGGTGTGGTTGTTGCCAAAGGAATGCTTGGTGCTAAAACAATTGCCATTGTGGAAGGGACTGCTATGGAAACTATTAGCACTATAGTTTGAGGCTGGGAAGTTGATGCACTTTGCCCTGACTGCAACGCTTTCTCTAATTCTTGCTCAGTTTCCTTTAATTTCTCATTCAACTTAAGGACCAAGTCCATAAGTTCCTCATCATTCTTTTTCTCCATAACCTCATCAGTTTGAAGGTGTATGAGTGATGGAAATTGTAATTGTTTTCTAAGTGCTGCTATATCTTCATTTTTCTTCTTGATTACGCTTTCTGCTACCTTCACATCCTTTGGGTCATGAACCAACTCAATTACTAATTATTCCAATGATTTTATTCTATTATCTTTAGCTTGTGATGAGGCTTTTTCTAGCTGCAATTGAGTTGTAGTGTTGCTCAATGAATTTTTCAACCTATGGGCCATCATTGCTTTGTTGGTAAGTGTTGAGTAGACCATCTCACCCGTTTTCTTATGAATCTCAATCTGGTCGATTGGGTGGATGTCCTTAGCTAAAACTTCAAAATCATTTTTAAGATAATCAGCAAAGGATTTTGGCTGCTACACTATGGGCTTCAAGAAACTCATCTGCATTTTACCCTCTTTGATGTCAAAGGCTAACATTAGTCTGGTTTGGTTTGTGGGGTCCATTTTTAAGTATTGAACATAGGATTGGGCCTTCTGTTCCTCATTTTTTGTTTTGATCTCCTTGTATTTCCCCTTTATATCTATGATCTTCTCTGAAGAAGACCTGACAGATGATACTTCAGTGATGGGTTGCCTTTCCGGTTCTGGCCCATGTGAACTAGAAGGTGTCCCACCTATTGGGAAAGTCTGTAAGTTGTCTCTTGCTTCCTTCCTTATGTTCTCTATAGTCTCTCCAATGAATTCTTCCTCGGAATAAGGATTCAACCTTTGCCTCTTAGCAAAGGGCTGATCTGTGGGTCTGCTAGAAGGGCTAGCTACTTCCCTTTCTCTTTTCAAGTTTCCTTCCTCATTTAGAGGAGTTTGTAGTACTAGAGGATCACACATGTTTGTTTGAGCTGGTAGTGGTTGTGGTGGAGTCAATTCTTCCAAGATTTTAGGTTTCTCTGGTTCCTCTAGATGTTCTATTGTTTCTGGTTGTTCTGATGTAGGGAAACTTGTTCACTGAGTTTGCCTCTGTGAAGGCTCTGCTATGGGAGCACTATGTTCCGTTGTTGGCCTTTGGGAAGACTCTGTAGGTACCTATACAAAGGAGTCTAGGTCAAGTCTCTTCTCCAAATCTTTCATCATATTTTCAACTTCCACCTCATCACTATCTTTTTCTATGAATTTCCCTTCCCTCCATTCATTTAAATTGGCATATTGTTCTATTTCAGGAATTTTATGATGGAGGTAAGGTGACAACTTGTGTTTCATCCTTCTTTCACAGATGAAACTATGAGGATCATATGGCCAGATAAAACTCTTTTTCAACCTCATTCTCTCAAGGATTTCTTCTGCTTATTTCCCTGATTTTCTGTTGTTGCAAACAAATGGGCCTAAGTGGTCTTTGATCCTTAGCTGGGATTTCTTTTTTTCTTTCATGAAGTGGATTTGATCAGAGTTGATTATTTGTCTATAGTACTCCAAGGCAAACAATCTCATGGGGACATATTTGGGAAATTTGAATGGATCCAGTTCACACCCATAGACTCTTACCTCAGTATGATTTTGGTACAAGTACTAGTCACCTATCCTATACTGCTTTGAGAACTAAAGGATTCTTTTGATGTCATCACTAATTCTAAAAGGGGGACATCCTATCAGGATGGTAGTTATAGGATGGAAAAATTGATCAATGAAATCTATATATGAATAGGGAGAAGAGGGTGAGTAGTGAAAAATAGAGGTCCAAAAAATGACTGTACTAGGGTTCCCTTCGGTATCAAGCTTAAGTACAGAGAAGGAGAATTTTTCAGCTTGGTAGTAAAGGAAGAGGTGATATAGAACCATAGAGTATTTGAACACTCTCTCATTGTCTAGTCTCATGAATTGGTCATGCATCTTGTCATCTATAATGTAGCATAGTCATATTTGGAAGTAGGAGGCTGAGCAGGGGTGAAGATAGTCATGTAAGCAAAGGTCAATTCATCTACATACTCATCAGTTGTAAAACCTAGAATGCAAGCAATCATGGAGATAATGTCCCTACCCAGGCCAGTAAAATCGCATGTCATGTAAGGATGGGGGTCTTCTGTTATGTATCTCTCTTCCATGAAGGTCTGAAAGACTCAAGTGAACTCTGAGTTGGATAGTTTTGAGGATTTCTGAAGTAAATCATCAATGGATAGGGGGGCAAGGTCTTGGCCAGGCTACAGTTGTGACATGTTATTGATAGACTCTGCTGTAATGGTGAAAATGATTTGCTGGTTGGGGGACATCACAGCTCTCAGATTGGGAATATAGTTTGCATGGCATTGATGGACAATATCTGGGAAGATGTGAACAATGTGAAACTAGTATTTAGGGAGGTTTGATTCCCAAAGACCAATTTTATTGGCATTATTTAGATAATTGTCCCAGTATTTGCAGTATAGCTTCAGGGGGGAGTCACTAAATGTAAGGTATTTAATTTGGAAATCCTTATCAGCTAAGGGAAGGTGGTCCAAATCTTTATGGGGAGCATTGACTGGAGTGATGTTTAGGGAAACAGGGGTTTCCATCCTTGGTTGTTGTGTTTTTAAGGAGAAAGATGGAGGTTTCCAAGGTTTTTCAAGTAAACCAGGTACTTGGGATAGTCTCAAAGTCAAGGAAAAGTTCAATTGCAACAATTTGCTTAAAGTAAGAGTAATTAAATGGAGTTTTTAGTTTGAAACAACGATTTTGAGACTGGAATGTGATAAATACCTTTTTCAAATGGTCGAAGGGATGATATGCTATGGTGAAGGCTCTGCGGGTGCGCATAATAGATTGCAGTAGTTTTTGAGTTCAGCAACTGTTTGCAGTTGACAGTTGAAATTCAGTTTCTGGACTGGGATGTACTATGTGCCTGTATGGGAGGTAGAGGTCATTTTCTCAGACAAAAAGGAAAAACAATGAACTTTTTTGTTTTTATTCATAAGTCAATATTTTGGTAGGTTAATGATAGTGACAGTTGGTATCAATTGAATGATAGGACCTTTTGTTGTTTATGGGAGGTGGTAAGCGGGTTTCATCACACCACTTCTGGGAGGCGAGTGGTCTTGGAGAAGGGTCACGCAATTCCATTGATTGATTGACACATTGCATCGGCAAGTTTTGGAAAAATGCCCATATCGCATGCTTAATGTTCGACTGGAGGGCCCGCGCGATATCGCCGATGGTTTTCAGATCTGGGAAATATGATCGGGCAGTAATCGGTAATGTAAAGTGGTGGGGAGTTAAATGTAGGGGCCCGACCATAATTAAAGGCCTTAATCATATTGACGATGATGTGATTGGATGATAAGTTATTATTTAATCATAGGTCAATTAATTAATCCTATTTATCAAACTTTATTATGGTTATTTTACAAACCAATGGGGTGGGATACATATTTTTGGGATTTTTAATAGTAATACGGGAAAGGGGTGATTTATTTCCTTGGGAGTTAAATAATAATATGAGTTAAAGTTAATATGACCTTGTAGGATATGAAATGCGCTAAGTTAAATGTTTGAGAAATCATTTTCATCATATAATATTTATGACTTAGGCTAAATGCATATGAGGGTTTTTATATACAGAATGTTTTAATTTTCGTAAGTAAAATAGGGATTTTACTTAGGAAAAACATGATGAAGGGGATGAATGAATTTATGAAGGGGAAATATTGATGAGGGGGCTTAAGTACTTTAGGCATTTCAAATTATTGGGCCGAGGGTCCGGTCCCTCCAAAATTCAGAGAAATGCTCTGAGCCCCTCTAGCTTGTTGTAGGTGCCTTTAGTACTTAGGGGAAATTAGTAAATATTAGGAGAAAATGAGTGAGAAAGTTAATTAATTTGACTTTGAATTCTTGATACAATGTCTTTACTATGCTCCATGCTTTGTCTAAGTGATGAAAGAAAAATGATTAAAGCATTAAACTTAACCATTCATCACACCTTTGTTCTGCAACCAATCATCTACTTACCCTACCTACTTAACCTAGCATTTTTACTTCTTTATTAGGGTGCACTTAAATTGGCAAACCCTTATCACACTTTCTTTTCTTTTACATGTAGATATCTATATAAGTCTAGCCTTATTACATCCAAGGGCTTATATTAAACTGTTGAGCTCCTTTTATTCACTCTAGCTATCTACTTATCTGCCAAGATTAAATAGTTTGGTCAGATTTTATTCTCTATCTCTATAAACATGAAATTGAAACATGGATTAACCAAGATTAAACTATTTGGTTACCATGGATTTTGGCCTAAGTAACAAGTTGCACACAATCGTTATTAAAAAAGTAAATAGGAGTGGCATTTTGACTTGCTCACATTCATGGTCTTTTTTATTTTTCCTTGGGGTTCATTTTCTTTCACTTTTTCTGACCTTTTTCATTATTTTTTCCCTTTGATTTTTCTTTTAGGGCATACCCTCTTTACATTTTTTTTTTTTTTTTTTTTTCACAAATATGGAAATCATTTGCAGCAAGCAAAGGTATGAACATATTTCAGAGTTAAACCAAGTGAATCATGATATATGACACCTATTGGTATATGGGCATAACAGTTGCTCCACTTGGGGATGGCTTTCCCTGGTGGAAAGTCAAAAACAGTAGATCAATGGATTTTTGAGAAGACTTTGATTATGCTCTACAATCTTCCTCTTGCCTGATGCATTATTTGTATGTATGACAATAATACTTCTGAAGCTTAGGGCCTTCTCTTCAGGCTTCAACTTCATAATTTTACCATCAAATCAACATTGAACATTATAAGCGATATAATATGTATAGTTAGAAATGTGGTAAGTTTAGTAGCTAGGATCAAAGTAGTGCTTCAACATCCGACCATTGATTGGTCCTCCTTCAACTTCTGCACCATCTAATTCTTTCAGAAAATATGCATTATTTCCTCTGAAGGCATATATTATATATGGTCCTTTCCACAGGAAGTCAAACTTCCCATGCTTTCCTTTGTCCTCTCTTCTGGAATCCCACCTTAACACTTTGTCTCCCAGATAAAAGTCTTCTCCTTTGGTCGTTTTGTCAAATATCTTCTTAAGTTTTTCTTGTAGTACTTGGGATCCTTGGTACACTTCCTCCCTGGTTTGCTGTAAATGAATGGTCTGGGTTATTCTTCTCTATATATCATTTGGTTCCATTTGAGCTTCTTAAAGTAGTTTCATGACAAGAACCCCTAAAGATGAGGGAAAAAATACCTCCATTCCATACACTAGCTCATAGGGACTGGTTCCAATGGACTTCTTGGTAGTAAGCGTGTCTGCCCACAAAGCATTGGTTAATTTCTTGTTCCAAGTTTTATTGTTATCTTCCAATAGTTTCTTCATAATATTTATTAGACTTTTGTTGGAAGATTCTACAAGTCCATTCCCTTGAGGGTAGTAGGCTATGGAATGACCTAGTGTGATATAATACTTGTGACAGAAATCAATCATTTTCTTTGACTTGAAGGCTGCAGCATTATCTGTGATAATTTTATCAGGACAACCAAACCTAGAAAGGATATTAGACTCTAGAAAACCTATTATCACAGTGTCAGTGGCCTGTCTAGAGGGAATGGCTTCTATCCATTTAGTAAAGTAATCAGTTGCAGTGAGTATCCAATTATGTTGACCAGAAGATGGTGGATGAATTTCCCCGATGAAGTCAAGATCCCATTGTTCAAAAGGTTTCTCGGTGGAAATAGGTTTCAATGGTAAAGGTAACAAGTTTCTTTTGCCTTCAAAGATTTGGCATTTATGGCAGGAAGTTACAAATTTCTTTACATTTGAAAACAAGATTGGCCAATAAAATCCAGCTCTTAGAATTTTGTCAGCAGTTGACTTCCAGTAGACATGTCCACCACAATCCCCAGCATGAAATTCTTGGAGTACTTTGTCAGATTCTTCTTTTAATAAACAATTTAACAAAATTCCTTCATGAATTTTCCAAAATAAAGTATTATCCATAATGCAAAATTTTGATGCTTTCATTTTCAAAAACCTATTCTTAGTTCTAGATAACCCTAGAGGAGCCTGCAGGTTTTGTAGAACATATATTATATCAGCATACCAAGGTGAGTATAAAAAGGACTAGCTGATCTGTGGAGTCGCCATCTCCTATTCGTTATCCAGCTCTACAATAAGATTGATGTCTAGGGCTTGGCAATTTTTTTCTGCCATGAGTTTGGCCAACCCTTGACATTTAATTAACTTGGTAGGTTTTATCTCTATATCATATTCTAAAATAGTAGCTATCCATTTACCCCTCTTTCCATCACCTCCATCCTATGTCAGGCTATCTTTGACTACAACATTTGGAACATAAGCTACTACATGAGAATACAAAATATAGACCTTGAAATCCTTAATAGCTTTTACCAAAGCAAAAGCTTGTTTCTCCATTATTTTATACTTTAATGAGGCATCTCTAAGAGCTTTACTAAAAATGGCTATTTGTTTTTCACATCCTTGATCATCCTTTTGTAGTAAAACTGTAGCTATGGTGTGTTCTGATGCAAAGGAAAAGATAATGAAGTCTCTATCAATTTTTGGGCTTCTGAGGACTGGTGTTTGATTTAAGGCTATTTTTATTTCTTCGAATGATTGTTTAGCCTCTACTATCCATTTAATGGTTGAACCTTTTTTCAACAGGTTATTCAATAATCTAATTAATTCAGCTAAGTTAGAGATGAATCTTCTTAAAAAAATTATCTTTCCTAAAAATTCTTGAAGTTCTTTAATGTTTCTTGGGTGAGTTTTTTGCAAAATAGCTTCAATCCTGGAGGGGTCAATTCGGATGCCACCTTTAGAAATTATGTTACCTAATAGATTTCCTTCTTCTAAACCGAATAAGGTTTCTTTGGATTTAAGGAAATACCATATTTTCTGCATTTTAGAAAAGCTTTCCTGAGATGCTCCAAGTGTTGTTGATCTGATTTGGAAAAAATAGTGAGATCACCAAGATATATAACAAGAAAATCATGAGTCTCTTTGCAATGGCAATGTCCATTGCTCTTTGAAAAGTTTCTCCTCCATTTTTTAGTCCAAAGGGCATTTTAATGTACATGAAGGTACCCCATGGTGTAGTGAATGAAGTTTTCTCTTGGTCATCAGGATGAACTAAATTTTGGTTATAACCCGAGACCTTGTTCACATTTCTCAGGTTAACACATAATATTATTTCCCTCGTTTTCTTCCTAGTAGGTACTAGGTTAGATACCCATTCTGAAAATCTAATAGGGGCAATAATTCCTGCTTCATACATGTGTTTGATTTCTTTTTCAATTGATGGTAATAACACAGAGTTAATTCTTTTGAGCTTTTTCTTAAAGGGCTTTTGACTTTCTTTCAAAGGGATAGAGTGTTGAATGATAGAGGTGTCATAGGATTTCAAATCTTCGTAACTCTAGGCAAAGACATCGTGGAATTCCCTCATAAGTTCAACATACTTTAGCTTCTGATCAAGAGGTAAAGATGTCAACAATTTTATTAATTTGGGATCATCCCATGTTCCTATGATATACTCTTCAATGTCTTCTTCTAAAGGATCCATTTTAGGTTTCTTTAGAACGTCATTAGAGTCAAACAAATCCTCCAAACGAGTCAATCCTTTGGGTAAATGATTATGCTTCAGATTTATAACCTCTGTTTCTTCTTCAATTATCTCATCTAGGTCCGTTTGCTTTAGGTCTTTGATTTCTGCTTGTGAGAATTTAGTAGGGTGAAGCATGTTTATTGAATTCTCTTCCAGATTGTTAATGTCTACCTCATTAGTATGATCAAAATTCGAAACTAGGTCTACATCTATATTAATGCTAGAAAATTCTTCACCTAAAGTTAGAAAATTATTAATCTGCTTAACACTATCAAAGACCTGCCAGTTCTTAAGATTATCAGGGATGGTCGGCCTATGCCTAATCTCAGCAGTATACTGGTGATTGGGCTGGAAAGGAAATTTGCAGGTACTGGCAAACATAGCCAGGCTATGAACTTGCATGTTGTGTTTTCTAGGAATAGTTGCAAGCTGGGCCTCTAAGAAAGTATTGAGGATTTCTATGACTGTACCTCTGTAACGTCCTAATCTAGGATCTTTGGTTATGTAAACTCCTTTTATCTATTTAACTATCAGTTCAGAATCTCCCATGATTGATACCCTTATAGCTCTTGGTCCTTTGACTAACTTGAGGCCTAGTAGGAGTGCTTCATATTCTACCATATTGTTTGTGCATATGAAATTTAACCTATAGGCATGTCCTTCTGCATGATCATTGTTTTCGGGAAAAGTGTCTATTCAGAATGACCCTATCCCACAGGGTTGTGACAGTGACCTCAGAAAAAAACAAGGAAAACTACTCTTGTATTCTTCTTTATGAACTGTAAACGAAGATGATTAAGATGAACCGACCTGTATCTTGCGCTAGTTGTTTGATCCAATCTATCCTCTCTTTGTCAGCCTCCATCGATCTGCTCCCTCACTTGCCCAGCGTCACCAAGTTCTTGCAAGTTCACAAAAGAGAGAAACTACACAAAGACATAGATTTATGTTCATAAAAAGCTTAGGATCAGATTTAAGCTAAACATACAAATATAACACACATCAGATATACAAGCATGTAGGAGAAACTCAAGTAGTTTTATTGATAAAACAAGAAGATACAGGAGGAGTTACAACCGATGAGTCCTGATCCAGCATCAGCCTCCCAGCATAGAATCCCTTCTTCACCTCCAACAAAGCATAAATCACCCAATACTCTGATGTCAATCACAAAACCAACAACAATTCTCTGCAATATACAAAATTCTAGCCTCTGGATCTCTTGGTGAGGGATCCATATATAGATGTATGCAAAGAGGATGAGTCATCCCATGAGTTGATTAGTGGCTTCTCTCTGTCAGTTCTTGCTTCCACTTGGAGACTGAGAGCCTCTTACTCATCACTAGTCGAATTCAGTGAGGCAAGTGTCATTGGAGAAGATTCTGGAAGCTTCCATTGTCTCTCCACCTCGTTGAATGACTCTGCCACTTGTCATTTCTCGCTCAACGCACCCTGGTAGTGCATTCAAGTGCGTTGCAACGCACCTAGCCAGTGTATTTGGGTGCTTTGCAACGTAGCCAGCTAGTGGAGCATCTGAATTGATCCTGATTTGACTAGTTTTGAGCAGTTTCTGGTGGAGAACTTCTGGGAGAAGTTGGAATTTGTTGACCTTGTTTCTTTAGGAGATGGAACAACATCTTTAGGGACTTAGGATCCCTTGGTTTATGGACATTTCATGCTTATAGCTGTAAGGCACAAAAATGTCTATAACAGCTGCCCCCTAAAGTATGAGGCCGTTTATCGGGTGAAATGCTTTATTAGGAGGATCCGAAGTTCTTCTGATGTTGGGGAGGAGACCTGTAATAAGATACAATACAATACATTATCTTCATACTGTTTTCATGATCTAGCTGAGGCAGGCATCCCCATGCTCAGCTTTATAAATTCATTTTTATGTACATAGGACAAACAATCGTCTGATGATAGACTGATGATTCTGATGAAGTCATCATCCTTTTGGTAGGATGATTATCTGTGCTGCAATGCTGTACATGTCAATGTTTTTATTTTTCCTAAATATATATCGCAGCCCGCATGGATGAAACTAGATCTGGGGTCTTCAATCTCGTCCGATCTTCACTCGAAGTACAAGTCGATCCATGTGAGAAATGTTTTGAAGTTGAACATGGAAAGACATCACTTGATTACCAGTCGATGATGTAAACTGTTAACAAGCGCGAGAGGAATCACCGATAAGGATGATGACCCTCAAGGTACTGCAGTACAATTCACGTGGTGTGAATAAAGGACTTGGCGTCGAACACCACGCAAAATCTTTCGTTCGAAGGTCATTGATGTATACCTGTCGCCGGAAGTGAGAAACTTGCCATTGAGGCATGCAAGCTTCAAAGTACTGAATGGGGTGTTCCTAGATCAAATTCTTGGATAATGAGCTGATGTCGACAAGAAGCGATCCGTCAAAGGAGGGCCTTAATGAATCCCACATCAATGACACGGAACGGAGCAAATGATTTTGATGGAGGTGAAAACGATCTGATGATATATGGTTCAGGATGGTAGTCATGAAGGAATGAAGTATAATGTATGGTAGTGGATGGAACACGGGTGACTTCTCTGGATGACTTCTCTTGAACATGTCGGCGACACTTGTGTGATGGATCGGTAGCATTTACCCCAAATGTGGATGGTATGGCGTGACCATCGTGATGTGACCGGTGAATGAAACAACCCAACCCTACTCAAGCACGGAGTGGAAGTGTCATGTTCAAGAGCGACTTGCTACCAATAAAGTTTCTTTGAGTTTACTTCCCAATTTTTCCCCAGTCATTGCTGACCAGTACCTCTTTATTTTTGTCAAGCTTGAGGAGGATAACATATGCTTGTTCTATAATTTGCCCTTCGGGCAAACCCATCGCTATGTTTTAACGAGCCTAGCGATAGTGAAACTCGTTCTCGTCTAAAGACAAGTTTGTCGCTATTAATCTTTTTAACGAGCCTAACGACAAAGATAACTCGGTCCTTTTCCTTTTTAGGGAGTCTGAAAAGGTACGTAAAGATAACTCCAGAATTCCTTTTTCGTCATCTAATCCCTTAAGTTCGAAAAAAGTATAAAATAATACAGAAGGGATGAATTTTCGATAGTTTTAACGAGCCGAACAAAACAAGCGCTCGATCTTTTTGTGCAATAATCCCTCAGGTCCAAAAAGATTAAAATCTAGAGGAGGGATAACGCTTCCGGTCGCTTTAACGAGCTGGAAGGCCAAAACTCGGCAATCTTTTCATATTTTACGAGTCAGATGAAAAGAGCTTAAAGAAGACTCGTCTTTTGAGGAACGAGTGATAAAATGGGTAGCAGCTAATTCCAGGTAAGGGTTGGAATTTTCCAATCACGGCAGTGTCACAAGGATGGCTAGTGAAATCACTCTTCGCAGCTGTTCCTCAAAATGGGTAAACAATCAAATGGAGGTGAATGATCGGCCAATGGAAAAGTGGAGGTGATGGTGCAAACACGACCAAGGCTTTAATGGCTGAAATCTTCATTCACGGTGGTTATTTACCGGAGGATAGTTCATTTTTTAATGAGCTTAAATGCGGGTGGAAACACTTGCTCATGTCTTATGTTTATTTTTTAACGAGCTTGAACTATGTGCTAAAACTGCTCGATTATCCAGTCATATGATAAGAATGTCTCACTGAAGATGCCATTTTTTATGGAGCTTGAACCTTACAAAGATTTGCCCCGCATCCTTTCTTTATGCAAGTTAAGTGACGACTAATCCTACAAGTTTAAAGGGTTAGCCTACGGGTTTAAAGGGAGGACCTAAAAATTTAAAAAATAAATAGTCGCCCTTTGCTTGCACTCCAAAAGGTTTGCATGCCCCAGGTATAAAACAAAGTTTCAAAGTTACCCCTCAATTTGCAGACAAAACATTTGTTCTATCAGGAGAGGCCTACGTCTTACAGGTTACCCAAAGATTGCTCTATTCGCGGTGCAAACAAAACACTTCTTCGGCGATGTCTACCGAGATAAACAAAGGTGAGTGACTCCTTCTGTCAACTCACATAACTTTGACAAGAGAATCTTATTCTAGAACAACCCCTCTTCCAATCATGGATGGGGTACGGACTAGTCATATTCTCCCGCGGAAACCTACTCTATACCCAAAGTTTTCCTGCCGAAGCAGACCAGGACGCATGCCCCCTGGGTTTCAGTCATATCCTTCCAGATTACTCGCGCTCATCGGGAGGACGGACTGGGACTTGAGACATTTCTTGCGTGAAGAGACCATTTAGGGATGGTATATGACTATTTGCGATGCGTGATCCGGGAAATGAAAGCTGGTCCACGAGCTTGACCACTCTTCCTTCGTGCGGAAAACACATTACTCTAAAGAGTGAGGAGACGATGGCTCCCATGCAATAAATATAGTCTCATCCAAGGAGTAGGTTATAATCCAAGGGTCCTTGAACTACCATTACATTCATTTGAACTGTCTTCCCTCTCAATGTTATGGGCACATTCGGAAGGATCCCTAAAGGTCGACTGGTTCCTTTATCAAAGCCTGTCAGATTTCTCATTTCAGGCAACAGCGATGGCGAACCAAGCGCTTTCCAAGCAATAGAGGAAAGGATACTCACAGAAGCCCCTTCATCTATGATGGTGCCAGCCATGACCATTCTATATATTTGAACGATAATTCGGAATGGTATGCTTGCTGGCAAACGGGGTCTGCCTAGTTGATTCCAGTCGAAGGATACAACTAGGTTGCTTGGAGGTGGGACCGAGTAGACGGCCGGGTATGGCTCTGACGAACTTCCTTCCTGCAGTAAAGGAATGGGTGGATTGCCCCCATGTTCGTCAAAGTCTGTGTTGATGAAGAGAATTTGGATGGTGTCATCCTTATCCTCTTCAGTGACTGTATCATTCGAAGATAAAACCTCTGAAGGCAAGACCGGGTCAACTGCCACCTCGACCTTTTGACTTTCGTCTGGTATGGATTCAGTTGGTTTATCCTCAATGATAGACGCTTCAGCCGACCACTTGAGTGGGCCAGCTGGGTTCTCAACTAGTGACGGACTCGGCAAGAGTTTTTTATATCCAGGAGGAAGTCGTAACGGTGAAACCGGACGATCATCCAAAACTCTTTTAGCCTCGTCTAAGAAGGGACAACGGTGGAGGGCATGGTCGCCTTCGCACAGTCTACAGGGAAATCTAGCTTTCCCTTTTTGTCCTGGGGCTTCACTTTCACTAGTTGACGGTGTGCTTTCAACATGATCTCCAGAGGTTGATGACACCGGATTGTGCAAACGAGGAGACCAGTCCCTTAGTATCCGGGGGATGCAAGGACAATCTCTGTGAAAGTGGTCTCCTCTACAAATGACACATGGCGATTTAGGCCTGGTCGGTGCTGTGTGTGGATTTTCATTAGACGACACTCATTTTCCCTTATTCGCCTTTGGCTCCTTCTTCTTTTTCTCTTTCTTCTTCTTTTCTTTCTTCTCCTTAGGAACTTGGTTTTTAGCTTTACCAGTCCCGTCAAGCGAAGAGGAAGGAAGAGAAGAAGAATTAGAAGAAGTAGAAGGCTGGTGGGTAACTCTGGACTCGTCTAATTGCTGATTCGATTGTTCAGGAATAGTGGTGTTCTGAACGACATTGGTTGAGAAGAGCCAAACTGGCAAGCCAATTGTCAGTCCTGGAAGCGACAATGTGGCAATATGGGGTGCACCAACATCTCCCCAAGAGGAGAAGGGACTAGGATTTCCACCAAGGGGAATTCCTTGGTTGGTAGGCTCCATTTTCTCAACCTAAAGATCAACGCAGGAAAAGGGTATGAATATTCCGCTTAAAATAAATTTTAACACGCTTTGACACAACTTTTTTTTTTCAATTTTAAAGAGTCGAGAAAAAACAAAAGATGACTCTAGTCTCCTTCGATTTTTAATGAGCCTGAAGTGACAAGTGCTCAGATGGACCTTTTCCGTTAAGGAGTCTGAAAAGGAACGAAAGGGACTGCTCTGGAGGTCTAGGTAGAGGGAGTGCCAAACCAATCGCAAAACCGCAGAATACTTTTTAGGGTACGGGCGGTCAATCTTCCCGAATGCTGTGTTCAGTGCATTGCGATCAGTAGGGCGGCTGACACGGCTTCCTATGGATAAAAGTTTTATGCCTATAGGGGTCTCCCAATATATACTCGACGGTACGTGGGAGCACAAGTCCGTACTGGCACTTATCGTCTCAAAGTGGAGGAATCACCCAACCAACAGTGAGGACAACAGTTACCAGGCTTTACGACGCCGGAATACGTCTCTAGCCTAGACCTCTAGATGTTGTGCGTTAAGTTACAAAGCGTTGTTAAGTTCATTGAATTTATTTTAGGTTGATCTTTCTTAGAAGTTTTCCTTTTGGGATCACCACGAGATGTAGATGTAATTCCTAAAATGCAATCTAAAGATGATAAGCAAGCTTTTTATCTCTTTTCAGCAATGAAAATCCTAGCTACAAGGGGAAAAGAAAGACACAATCTTTTCTCAAAGAGCAAAGAGCACACTGTAAATGCACTTTTCCTAAATCAAGCCATACAAACTGTCAATATGCAAATGCACTTGTGCATGTATTTGTTTTTCACTTTCTTAATATTGATGCCTAAAAAGAAAGTTGTTGCACAAATTTGAATTCGATTTCAAGTGAAAAACACAAACAAGCTTCTTTTCGAAATCAAAAGGTAGAGACGATTACGACACTTTATGATTTTGAAGTAAACACTTGTTTCGACACTATAAATTCACAAATTCAAACCAAAGGCAAAAGTAAAAGCGTAATCAACTGTCAACAGCAAATAAACTTTCTCCTAAGATCAAAACGACACTTACGACAGATCTAGATCTAAGGGCGACAATATGACCAGTTTACTTTTGCAATGGGAAACTATAAATGACGTAAAAAAATACACAAAAACAAATACAGTTTCTTTTATACAACTGAGGCGGAATTAAGGCAAAGAAAAGGGTCTTTCAGACAGACAAACACACTGATCACAGGTTGCAAAAATCAGAGGCAAAACTGGAAAAAGTGAGCAAAGAACCTCAGCTAGGCAGGGCTAGGCTGATCAACGCACCTGCTACACAGAGAAACTGAATTGCAACGCAGGTAGCCCTCTCGAGAACTGCGCTGAAATGCAGAGTCCCTTCACAGAGCTTGCGTTGAAGCAGAAACGAGAATTTTCTCTGGGTTCTGGGTCACGGTTTGCAGTTTAATCTATGGTTTTTGGCTGGATAAAAAGCAATAAAATGTGCACAATCAGAGGGTTGATTTACAAGAGGTTTGAGAGCTATCACAAAGGGTAATCAGATCATTTGTGAGTCAAGTGTTCAGATCATAAACAGGCCCAGTGAATGGACTAGAGTAGCAGATGTCTACTTTGAATTTGTAAATGGCAAATGCAGTTCGATTCGCCACTCCTAAGTTTACGAGATGAACAACAATAGAAACACAAATAAACTAACTAGACACGATCCCCAGCGGAGTCGCCATTTTGTTTTCGGGAAAAGTGTCTATTCAGAACGACCCTATCCCACAGGGTTGTGACAGTGACCTCAGAAACAAACAAGGAAAACTACTCTTGTATTGTTCTTTATGAACTATAAACGAAGATGATTAAGATGAACCGACCTATATCTTGCGCTAGTTGTTCGATCCAATCTATCCTCTCTTTGTCAGCTTCCACCGATCTGCTCCCTCACTTGCCCAGCGTCACCAAGTTCCTGCAAGTTCACAGAAGAGAGAAACTACACAAAGACATAGATTTATGTTCATAAAAAGCTTAGGATCAGATTTAAGCTAAACATACAAATATAACACACATCAGATATACAAGCATGTAGGAGAAACTCAAGTAGTTTTATTGATAAAACAAGAAGATCCAGGAGGAGTTACAACCGATGAGTCCTGATCCAGCATCAGCCTCCCAGCATAGAATCCCTTCTTCACCTCCAACAAAGCATAAATCACCCAATACTCTGATGTCAATCACAAAACCAACAGCAATTCTCTGCAATATACAAAATTCTAGCCTCTGGATCTCTTGGTGAGGGATCCATATATAGATGTATGCAAAGAGGATGAGTCATCCCATGAGTTGATTAGTGGCTTCTCTCTGTCAGTTCTTGCTTCCACTTGGAGACTGAGAGCCTCTTACTCATCACTGGTCGAATTCAGTGAGGCAAGTGTCATTGGAGAAGATTCTGGAAGCTTCCATTGTCTCTCCACCTCGTTGAATGACTCTGCCACTTGTCATTTCCCGCTCAACGCACCCTGGTAGTGCATTCAAGTGCGTTGCAATGCACCTAGCCAGTGTATTTGGGTGCTTTGCAACGCAGCCAGCTAGTGGAGCATCTGAATTGATCCTGATTTGACTAGTTTTGAGCAGTTTCTGGTGGAGAACTTCTGGGAGAAGTTGTAATTTGTTGACCTTGTTTCTTTAGGAGATGGAACAACATCTTTAGGGACTTACGATCCCTTGGTTTATGGACATTTCATGCTTATAGCTGTAAGGCACAAAAATGTCTATAACAATCATTCTCTAAGTTATAGACCCATACCCTACCCCTGCACCTAATTTGTTTACTGAACCATCAAATTCTAAATGATATAAAATTTTATGTTCATAATTTGTATCTGGGGTAGTGTAGTCTTTCTTAACTAATGTGTCTGAATTTTCTTCATCATCTGGTTTTTCTTTGTTATTTGATATCTCTTGAATTTGAATAGTTAACCTTTCTTCTTTTTCAATTTATTTTCGTTCTACTACTAAATCTTTAGGATTATCAATTTCTGGGTTTATTTCAGCATTATAGAGAATAAAAGAATCCACATCAGAATGTACAGAGTAAATGGGAAAGTTTTGAGGCTTCTCCTAACTACTCACTACATATTTCATTAATGTTTCTCTATATAATTTCTTGGGTTGTCCAAAAACAGATATGGTAGTGTATGACATGTCTAATTGTAGAGATCCCTGAAGTTTGGCACCCCAGGATCTGAACAACAGCATGCCATACTTGGGTGGAATGTCAGCTACCACTATGTCCATAAGTATAGTTTTAGCAGGGTATTGAACCAATGAAACACATAAATCCTTTATAAGACCCAAACATCTCACTTGACTGGAATCAAAGGAAAATAAATCCTTATAGGGTCTAGTGATGTCTAGGTTAAGTTTCTCCATAACAGATTTGGGCATGAGGTTGTGCGAAGCACCAGAGTCGAACATGGCATTATGCAAAACCTTATCATGGATATTGAGACTGACATAGAAAGGTGGTATCCCTCCTTCCAGTGGTTTCCCATTTACTTCAAGGCCAAAAATCAACTCGGGCTGGTCATCAAAGAGATTTACAGAATCTACATTTTCAATGATATTTAATGATTTGTTTATTTGAGACCTGTAAACGTCATGTTTTTCCAGTTCTGTCAAAGGAACCGAAATTTTATGCTTTTCTATTTCTGCTCCAAGATTGAAGGGCAGAGTTACTTTTTCTGTTTGAACTTTTGGATTTTTGGCAGCAGTGTTTTCTATGTTTTCTTCTTTATCAAAATTTGAAATATCCTTTGCTGATTTCTTTGATGTGATCTTTTGAGGTTCTTCCACTGTTTCCTTGGAGGGAATTGAAGTGGAAGGTTGTTTATTTCTGGGCTGGTTATCAGACACATATTCTATGGTGGGGCTGGAAGGGTTTTGATTAGTTCTTGAAAGGATT
Organism: Pinus tabuliformis; assembly: GCA_031772625.1. Lineage (NCBI taxonomy): Eukaryota > Viridiplantae > Streptophyta > Pinopsida > Pinales > Pinaceae > Pinus > Pinus tabuliformis. Next base: position 899,825,380 of record CM062812.1, on the reverse strand, counting down.
TGAAGTGTTTTTGTTATTGGACCTGTTTTTCCCTTTTCAGGTTGATTAGGGGTTGTTTTTTGGTTTGTTTTAGGATTATCAGTACTTTTTCTACTTCTTAAATTATACTGCTTATGTACTTCAAAAATAGCAGAGTCATATCCTTGTCTGAAATCAAATGACTCTCCTGTTTGGGTTTTAAATTGTTGCAGCACATGGGATTCTTGGTCATCATGAGTTAGAAATACATCTTCCTCCTCCTCTAGACCCATTAAATTTATTTGAGTGTCTTGCTCAGGGTCTTCTGATTGAGAGGTTTCTGCATAGTTTTCATGGAAAGGTGGTCTAATATTCGGGTCAGGAATATTCTTACCAGTGTTTTGTATTCTGATTTTTCCTAAAATTAGGATTTCTCCCTGAATTGGCCTGCTGGCCATCCCAAGGAGATCTCCTTTCAATTATATGAACTTTGTCAAACAATTTGTCCATTCCTCTAACAATAGCATCAATATTTTGTTCAAAGGGTGAACTTTCATCTTTTGTAGGTATTCTTCTCTCATTTCTAGCTTTAGCTCTTTTGGAGATCAGGTTGGCTTCAACACTTACAGCTACGCTTTGCATTTCTTCTATAGTGGGGGGATTTCTTTCTCTCAGCTGAAAAGCCATGTCTGAATCAAATCCATCATGGAATTTGATCAGGGCTAAACTAGGAGAGGGTCTAAGGTTGAGTGGAATGGCACTATAAACACTATTAAATCTAGTGCAATAGTCCTTGACGGTTTCATGGGGTCCCCTTATAAGGTTCTTGTATTCAGATAAAATCTGAAGGGGGTCTTTCCTTTTTTCCCACCTGTTGAAGAATTGTTGGGTAGAGAGTTCTTAGGCTATCTATACTATTGGGTGTTAAGGCTCTAAACGAGGTTCTAACTTCTCTAGACAAACTCTGAACAAAAATTCTCATTTGAACATCAGCAGAATCTATCTCATATATTTCAAAGTAATCAATCATCTTCTTAGTGTGCTCCTGAGCAGTGTAGGTTCCAGTGCCATCAAAGGTGGTAATCTTACTCTGGTAGTATTGAGGCATTGCACCTAGGTCAACAGGTAGCACCAGGGGAGCATATCTGTTGGCGATTGTTCTGGGTTGCGTGAGAATAGAACCAAGAGTTGGGGTAATGGGAGGTGTTTGTGTTGTGGAGGAGGAACTAGAAGTGGTGGTGGGATGTTGGGTGGCAATTGGTTTGAGATGAAGTGAAGGGATGAAATGGGGAGCATAATGGATCTTAGAAAAGGGAGGGAATAATGATGAACTAGCAGAAAGTGAGGTGGTTTCAGAAAATTTAGGTATGATTTCAATGGTAAGGGATGACTGAGAAGACTTCTTCACACACTGATCAATTGACAAATTGGCTCAATGTGTTTCTAGCTCCCTAAGGAATTTTGGATCTTGGACTAGATCTAATAATTCACTGTCAAATGAGGTTATAAATAGAGAGAGTTCGAAGTATTCATCAAAAGGAAGATCTTCTAGGGAAATCTGTTTAACAGGACATGAATGTGATCTGAACAAAGGTCCGGGACTTATTGAGCTTTCTTGTCTTCTGATGATTCTAGGAATCAGGTTAGGATTGTCAAACACAGGTGGTGGATTGGGATCAAGATTAGCCCTAGTGTAACGAGTCCTTTCTTAAGCCAAATTTCAAATTTTTATGAATTCTCTTATATAAATTTTCCAAAATAACTTCTAAAATCCTCTAAGATGCTTTAAATTAAACTTTTCGGTTTCTTAAAGGTTTATTTCAACTGAGGAATTGTTCATTCCCCAGTATGGTCACCACTATGTTATCACCAAGACTTTTCTTGGAAGTTATGGGAAGAAGGAAAGGGATCCGAGGTAACCACAAACCAATCTTTTAAGTACAGAATCTAGCCAATCTATACTCAGAGAGGGCTCTCTCTTTATAATTTAGCTTTTTTTTGGTGTGATATTAGGCTAGTTATAAATGTTCAGGGTTGTTTTCTTTGAGAGTGGTGGAATTCTGAAACAGATGGGCAAACTAGGCTTTAGGCCATTGGACTATAGAGTCAATCAGGGATAAATCACTAGATTAAGTCAAACTGTTGAGGTATGAGTCCAATAGGCACGATAACAGAGTAAAAACAAATTCAGGGCTTGAATGGATGATATTTTTGTTCAAAGCAAGAGGACAATTAAGGATCCACAAGCTTGGATTAGAAAGAAGAAAGGAAGATAGGTCAACTAGCATAAGGCAATTAAGAATCCTATATCTAGGAGTTATTAAAGAAAACTACAGGGATAGAGGAGCAATTAAGAATTCCTTTACCGAAATAGTTTAGAAGAAAACTTGTAAATGGCATACTGTTGATAGTAGAGAGAAATGAAGCTAATTCTGATATACTTTGACTATTTTACCATTTAGTTTCAAGATGCATGGAACATTAAAACATGTAGAAAACACATAAATCACAAGGATAGAATACTTATTTTTTATTAGACTACACATGAATCTGATGAAATGCCCTCAACTTTTATACCTTTTCCAGCAAAATCTGAGACTTGAGTAGAAAAGATTTTTTCACTTGATAGTGTAGAGTTATAGAAATGTTATAGAATCCACCCTCAACACTTCGAATGGAGAAGTATTTATACAAATATTTCATAACTAAATGAGATTTATTCTAGGAGATACAAATATCTTTTACAACAATATAGAGACAGATGGTCTACAGATTGTTGATGTCCCTTGGTTTATTGAAGGAGATGGAGGTTGAAACTTGATTGTAACTCTCGTTGCTGTGCTGATAATTATGTGATGGATGTTGATTGACTTTTCCCTATTGATACTCTTTCACCTGTTTTTGATACACTTTACCTGTCCACTAGTTTTCATCCTTTTTACCAAAATTTACTCTGGTAAATATTTCTATTTACCTTTCTGTTACCATAGTAATTTAAAGGATGTCTATCATGTTAGTCCACCATTCTTCCTTTGGTATATTCATCTGTCAATTTCCTCTAAATTTTATCAGCCTCAGTATATTTCACAAAATTGGGCTGGACTGTCAATAAGTGTTTTACTTCATGTTCAATGAAGAAAAGGTTCTCTAAACTATTGTAAAGAACTTTTCTTGTGGGTAGTGCCTTTGTTGAGGATGAACTAGCTTGACTTTTAGCTTGTTGACGTAGTTTGCTGGTATAGTCTATTTGAACCATTAGCCTATCTTTGATGACTAAAGGGCTTGGGAGTCCTTTACTCCTCAGGATGTCAAACTTTCCCATGAACTCATCTATGTCTTCTTGCATATTTTGACATCTTCACACCAGGCCTTGCATTAAGTTCCTTTTTGTCAGAACTTTCTTCAGTTTGAGGATAGTGGCAATCCTATCCTCAATGTCTAGTTGCTCCAACTGTTGCTTGTTTTTACTGTTTAGAAACTTTATTAACCAGACTACCTCTTCAGGCTTTCCACCCAGTTCTTCTCTGGCCTTCTAAATTGCCTCAAGAGCGAGCTTAACCAAATCAATTTGTTCAAAAATAATTTGAATGTATGACCAAATATCATTGATGGAATCAATGATATTCGTCCACAATAATTTCCTAATCTGTAACCTTCTCTAATACCTTGATTTGTTTAGGCATGCCTTTGTTTTTTCTTTTCTCCTATACATAATTGACCTTTGAAAGATCATACTTTTGCTCCAAGGTAGTAAATTTTTCTTTTACCTTTTGTAGCTCTGTTCGTTGGAGCTTCATTGCCTCAATTGACTAGATTAAGTCCTTTGTGCTCTGTGTTGATGTACCTGCCTGTGTTTTACCTGTTGCTTCCACTGTTGTGGTTGTTGCCAAAGGAATGCTTGATGCTAAAACAGTTGCCATAGCGGAAGGGACTACTGTGGAAACTATTGGCACTACAGTTTGAGGCTAGGAGGTTGATGCACTTTGCCCTGACTACAACGCTTTCTCTAATTCTTGCTCAGTTTCCTTTAATTTCTCATTTAACTTAAGGACCAAGTCCATAAGTTCCTCATCATTCTTTTTCTCAATAACCTCAACAGTTTGAGGGTGTATGAGGGCTGGCAATTTCAGTTGTTTCTAAGTGCAACTATATCTTCATTTTTCTTCTTGATTAAGCTTTATGTTGCTTTAACATCCTTTGGGTCATGACCCAACTCAATTTGTAATTCTTCCAATGATTTTATTATATTATCTTTAGCTTGTGATGAGACTTTTTCTAGCTGCAATTGAGCTATAGTGTTGCTTAATGAATTTTGCAACCTATTGGCCATCATTGCTTTGTTGGTCAGTGTTGAGTAGACCATCTCACCCGTTTGCTTATGAAGCTTAATCTGGTCAATTGGGTGGATTTCCTTAGCTAAAACTTCAAAATCAGTTTTAAGATAGCCTGCCAAGGATTTTGGTTGCTGCACTGTGAGCTTCAGGAAACTCATTTGCATTTTACCCTCTTTGATGTCAAAGGCTGACATCAGTCTAGTTTGGTTTGTGAGGTCCATTTTCAAGTATTGAGCATAGGCTTGGGCCTTCAGTTGCTCATTTTTTGTTTTGATCTCCTTGTATTTCTGCTTTACATCTATGATCTTCTCTGAAGAAGACCTGAAAGATGATACTTCTGTTTTGGGTTTCCTTTCCAGTTCCGGCCTATCTGAACTAGAGGTTGTCCCACCTATTGGGAAATTCTGTAAGCTGTCTATTACTTCCTTCCTTATGCTCTCTATAGTCTCTCCAATGAATTCTTCCTCCGCATAAGGATTCAACATTTACCTCTTAGCAAAGGGTTGATCTGTGGGTCTACTAGAAGGGGTAGCTACTTCCCTTTCTCTTTTCAAGTTTCTTTTCTCATTTAGAGGAGTCTGTATTACTGGAGGGTCACCCATGTTTGTTTGAGCTGGTAGTGGCTATGGTGGAGTCAATTCTTACAAGATTTCAGGTTGCTCTAATTCCTCTGGTTGTTCTGCTATTTTTGGTTATTCTGATGTAGGGGCACTTGTTTGCAGGTTCTACTGTGGGAGCACTATGTTCCAATGTTAGCCTTTGGGGAGACTCTGCAGGTACATGTACAAAGGAGTCCAGGTCAAGTCTCTTCTCGAAATCTTTCATCACATTTTCAACTTCCACCTGATCACTATCTTGTTCTATCAATGTCCCTTCCCTCCATTCATTTAAATTGGCATATTGTTGTATTTCAAGAATTCTGTGATGGAGGTAGGGCGACAACTTGTGTTTCATCATTCTATCACAGATGAAACTATGAGGATCATATGGCCAGATAAAACTCTTTTTCAACCTCATTTTCTCAAGTATTTCTTCTGCTTCTTGCCCTGCTTTTCTATTGTTGCACACAAATGGGCCTAAGTTGTCTTTGATCCTCAGCTGGGCCTTCTTTTCTTCTTCCATGAAGTGGATTTGGTCAGAGTTGATTTTTTTTTGTAGTACTTGAAGGCAAACAATCTCACGGGGACATATTTGGGCAATTTGAATGGAGGCAGTTCACACCCATAGACTCTGATCTCAGTATGATTCTGGTACAAGTACCAGTCACCTATCCTATATTGCTTTGAAAACTGAAGGATTCTTTTGATGTCATCATTGATTCTAGGAGGGGGACATCCTATCAACATGGTAGTTATAAGATGGACAAATTGATCAATGAAATCTATATATGAATAGGGAGAAGAGGGTGAGTGGTGAAAAATAGAGGTTCAGAAAATGATTTTCCTAGGGTTCCCTTTGGCATCAAGCTCATGTACAGAGAAGGGGAATTTGTCAATTTGGTAGTAAAGGAAGAGGTGATACAGAAATGTAGAGTATTTGAACACTCTCTCATTCTCTAGCCTCATGTATTTCTCATGCATCTTGTTAGCTATGAATGTAGCATAGTCATATTTGGTAGTAGGAGGCTAACCAAGGGTGAATATAGTCATGTAGACAAAGGTTATTTCATCTACATACTCATCAGTTGTAAAACCTATAATGAAAGAAATCATGGAGATAATATCCCTACCCGGGCCAGTGAAAGCACATGTCATGTAAGGAGGGGGGCCTTTTGCTATGTATCTGTCTTCCATGAAGGTCTGATAGACTCAAGTGATCTCTGAGCTGGATAGTTTTGAGGATTTCCCAAGTAAATCAGCAATGGATAGGGGGGAATGGTCTTGGTGAGGCTGCAGTTGCAACATGTTATTAATAGATTCTGCTATAATGGTGAAAAGGATTTGTTGGTTGGGGGACATCTCAGCTCTCAGGTTGGGATTATAGTTTGCATGGCATTGATTGACAATATCTGGGAAGATGTGAACAGTGGGAAATTGGTATTTAGGGAGGTTTGATTCCTAAAGACCAATTTTATTGAGATTATTTAGATAATTGTCCTGATATTTGCAGTATATCTTCAAGGGGGAGTCACCAAATGTGAGGTATTTAATTTGGAAATCCTTATCATCTAAGGGAAGGTGGTCCAAATCTTTATGGGGAGCATTGACTGGAGCGATGTTTAGGGCAACTGGGGTTTCCATCCCTGGTTCTTGTGTTTTCAGGGAGAAAGTTGGGGGTTTCCAAGGTTTTTCAGGTAAACCAGGTACTTGGGATAGTCTCAAAGTCAAGGAACAGTTCAATTGCACCAATTTTCTTAAATTAAGAGAAATTAAATGGAGGTTTTAGTTTGAAATAGGGATTTTGAGACTGGAATGTGGTAAATACCTTTTTCAGATGGTCGAAGGGATGATTGGCTATGGTGACGGCTCTGCGGGTGTGCATAGTAGACTGGAGTAGTTTTGGAGTTCAACAACTATTGGTGGTTGATGGTTGAAATTCAATTTCTGGACTGGGACGTACTATGTGCGTGTATGGGAGGCAAAGGTCATTTTCTTGGACAAAAAGGGAAAACAATGAACTTTTTTGTTTTTATGCATAAGTCAATATTTTGGCGGGTTAACGATAGTGACAGTTTGTATCAATTGAATGATAGGACCTTTTGTCATTTATGGGAGGCAGTCAGCAGGTTTCATTGCACCACTTTTGGGAGGTGAGTGGTTTTGGATGAGGCTTGTGTGATTCCATCGATTTATTGACACGTTGCATCGGCGAGTTTTGGAAAATCGTCCATATCGCTCACTTAACGTTCGACAGAAGGGCCCACGGGATATGAGTGATGGTTGTCAGATCTGGGAAATTTGATCAGGTGGTAGTCAGTAATGTAAAGTGGCGGGGAGTTAAATGGAAGGTCCCAGCCATAATTAAAGGCCTTAATCATATCGGGGGTAATGTGATTGGACGATAAGTTATTAATTAATCCGGATGATTAATTAATCCTTTGTTAGGATGGCGGGGTGGTTTGGCTCTTAATTAATCGTGGTTCAATTAATTAATCCCATTTATCAAACTTTATTATGGTTATTTTACAAACCAATGGGGAGGGATACATATTTTTTGGATTTTTAATAGTAATACGGGAAACATGTCATTTATTTCCTTGGGAGTTAAATAATAATATGAGTTAAAGTTAATATGACCTTGTAGGATATGAAATGCGCCAAGTTAAATGTTTCTGAAAGAATTTTCATCATATAACATTTATGGCTTAGGATAGATGAATATGAGGGTTTTTATATACAGAATGTTTTAATTTTCCTAAGTAAAATAGGGATTTTACTTAGGAAAAACATTATGAACTGGATGAATGAATTTATAAAGGGGAAATATTGATGAAGATGGCTTAAGTACTTTAGGAATTTTAAATTATTCAGCTGAGGGTCCAGTCCCTCCAAAAGTCAGAGAAATGCTCTGAGCCTATCTAACTTGTTGTAGGTGCCTTTACCACTTAGGGGAAATTAGTAAATATTAGGGGAAAATGAGTGAGAAATTTAATTAATTTGATTTTGAATTCTTGATATGTTGTCTTTACTGTGCTCCATGCTTTGTCTAAGTGATGAAAGAAAAAGGATTAAAGCATTAAACTTAACCATTCATCACACCTTTGTTCTGCAACCAATCATCTACTTACCCTACCTACTTAACCGAGAATTTTTACTTCTTTATTAAGGTCCACTTAAACTAGCAAACCCTTATCACACTTTATTTTTTTTACATGTAGATATCTATCTAAGTCTAGCCTTATTACATCCAAGGGCTCAGATTAAACTATTGAGATCCTTTTATTCACTCTACCTATCTACTTATCTCCCAAGATTAAACAATTTGGTCAGATTTTATTCTCTATCTCTAAAAACATGGAATTGAAACATGGATTAACCAAGATTAAACTATTTGGTTACCATGGATTGCAGCCTATGTAACAAGTTTCACACAATCATTATTAAAAAAGTAAATAGGAGTGGCATTTTTACTTGCTCACTTTCATGGTCTTTTTTATTTTTCCTTGGGGTTCATTTTCTTTCACTTTTTCTGACCTTTTTCATTATTTTTGCCGTTTGATTTTTCTTTTAGGGCATACCCTCTTTACATTTTTTAATTTTTTGTTTTTCACAGATATGGAAAACATTTGCAACAAGTAAAGGTATGAACATATTGTAGAGTTAAACTAAGTCAATCATGATATATGACATCTATTGGTATAGGGGCATAACATTCCCCACCACTGTGCAGGTGTCACGCACAACGACCATTTTAATGCATTGAACCACTGGTGCTCTGGTACCATGCTCTCAAACTTGGTCAGGAATTCATCCACCGCTATTAGCCCATCATACATTGGTAACTCTCAATCCTCAGCTTTTACGCAATACAACGACCTAGTCATCATGTTGCAGTTCAATGTTGTTGCTCTATTCAACCAAGTATGCCATCGTTCGTCTTCTTCATCTGAATCTAAAGTGCAAGCCTCTGCGCGTAACCGCGATATCCTTCCTTCTACAGTGAGATTTACCCAATCTTGATCTCCTGCAGTTATCTTGTAGATATGATCCATGTCCTCATCAAATTCATCATCTCGTACAGGTTCAGTGTAGCATGCTCCTTCATCTGGGTCTAGTGGAACAACTACACGTAGGGACTTCTTCTCAAATATCATCTTCTAGTTCTTTAAATTAATGACTCCATTCATACCCATGGCCCAGTCTATCCCTAATATTGCGGGGTAAGGGTTACTGTCATCCATAATTTCTATTACCTCAGAGTCTGTTTGTATGCTCGCACCTTCTACATCAACTGTGACCTTGCAATCTCTGCATGAGCAAGATTTTTTGTTGGTTCGCCATTAATAATTGAATAGGAGACCACTGTAATGTGAGCCTACACATGCGTTCCCATGTCTGCTTAGGGAGCATGTTTGCATTCGAGCCTAAGTTTAGAATGATCTGATCCATCTCATAGTCGCTGATCTGCGTCGTTAATCACATTTCCTGTCCAGTGTGCAAAACATGTTCTCCCAGTTTCCACACCACGCGGGGTTCACCTAGCCCTGCACACCTAGTTATCAGCTCTTGTAATCCCTTAACTGCCTTATTGTCATGTAGCAACTTCATACATGTCTCTAAAGAGGTAGGAAACATCGAAGGATCCATTTCTGGCTCAGGTTGATCCTTACTACCTGAAGTAGAGACCTCCGCGAAGCTCTTCTTAGCTTCCATAAACATCTTCTTCGTGAGTTCCAAGTCGAACTCATGTTTCTTTGTATGGATTTTGCGAACCCCTAGGCCTAGCTTGATTACTTTCCCCTTATCTTCCCCTTTAGCCGCACCACCTCTGAGCATCATTTGGACATTTTGTGTCGTCGTAGGCTATGCTGCTCTTTTCTCATGTATTTGCACTTTCAGTGTGTGGCAGTCTATCATTTCATGATCGAATTGCTCACAGGAGGGGCATGATATTCTGGTCGAGTTAGTACAATCACGCGTGTAGTTCTTTGGTCCCCCACAGTTATAATAGATGAGCTGCTCGCGGCCCCTTCCTAGCCCCATTCCTCCCCATCCTCATCATCGCCCCTAGAACCCACCATGCGCTATCGCTGCGGCTGGGTCATAACCTTGCGCCTCAATCTGCATCCTGTAGGCAGGTGTTCGATCCATCAACAATTCATAACTATGGCAATCTCGTTCATCATGGCCCACCAATCTGCAAAAATTGTAAAATAGTTGTTGGGGGGTCTGGGTAAAATTTTATAGTAGGTGACAATTGTCCATGTTGTGCTTTCCTCGCACCTGACAAATTGCACACTAGAGTGAGGGCGTTGCGCTTGGCCCCACTTGTGCCTCTGGTCACAAAGGAATTGGTCCCCCCACCGTCAAATAGTTTGCAAATACTAGATAGTGATCCTTATCGTGGCCCTGGCTTCTACATTTTATGCACCTCACTTGCTCTCGCGCTTCTGGCCGAGGTGCCTTCCCCTGTTTCAAACTCTGCATTTCTAAGCATAGGTTTTGTAGTTGCACGTGGATCTACTAAACTCCCAACCTAGGATCTTGTATTGGGGTCCCATGCAACCTCATCGCTATCTCTAATGCTTTAGCCTAGGTCGATATCTTCTGCCGTGATAGCATCGTCCGCAGATGTGGCACCAAAGATGTCACAAACCACGTGCGGTGTTGCCCATCCATTAGCATCATGTTAGCCTCTCAGATCATACTTTTCAGTCTCTGATCCAGATCCCAAGGGGTTTCTCCTAGCAGCATCACGATCTCCTTAAACCCAATGATCAACTATGTCTCTGATTTCAACTGTGTAAACTCTTTTTTCAATGCATCTCGGATTTCCACTATTCCGACATTTGGATGATTGCTAAAGTGTGTGATATACCAAGTCATCGTGCGATCTTGTAGCGTACTCAACAAGGTATCCTGTTTAATATTATCATCCATAACTCCATGCACTTCCCACACTGCCGTTACTACAAACCAAAACTGTTCTTGATCTTCGCTTCCTGTTCCTCTGAATACAAGAAACTTGATCACGCTTGCCATGTTAAACTTCTGGTTTGCGCGCGGATGTGCTAAGGCCAACTACGAACTCGTACCGCTTTTGATCCAATCAATCTTCAATCTCTTTCTTCATAGGGTTCTAAAATTCTGACATCAGACATCCCTTAGGCAGATCTTGGTCCCGGCAATGGAACCATTTGTTGGCTTGTTGGGGCCTGACCAAGGTTCGGAAGTGTTTTAGCCAAACAAATCCCGCACTATAGGTGCTTTTGGCAATAGCCCATGGAGCGCAGACTGAAGTCTCACCCAAGGTAGTAGGGGAGGGTGTTGGAACCAAGTTTCTATACCCTTGGGATGTATGGATGCAGACTAGTCGGGTCGCAAACTGATCTGCACCCTAGCGATACTCTGCACTATTGTCAGACTTCCACACAGATCCAAGCTGAGAGCTTTATTATTATACTTGTTTTACTATTGCTCAGATCTATTTCTTAAGGTATTTAATAAAACAGTTAACAATAAGGACCAGTGTGCACCATCATAGTTCTTAAACCAAACATAAACCCTTAAAACAGATGCATAAACCAGAATACAATAGATCAGCAATATTTCAAAATCAACTTATCTTTATTAATATCTTTGTTTCGATACAATTCAGTTCCTTCCCTATGCACTGAGCTGCAAGGGTCCACGCACACAGCTGTAGACTCTACCAAGCCTCTGTGCACACAGCTACAGAGCCTCTATCTATCCACCAACACCTGCGACTTGGACTTACATATGCAAAGAGAATAAACCCATAACACATCAGATCTTCCAAAATCTACCTCTACCCTTAGAGCCTCGCTCTATTTATACATTCCCATGGTCCACGGACCATGGGTGGGCCGACTTACTTCTATTATTTTACATTATTTTCGGGCGGACAACCCTTTGACTCAACCTATTACATTTCACGCTCCGCGCACTTTGCGGAACCTTTTACCCTATCATTACCCTAACTTATGGGCTTTAAGCCCCAAAACCATTATGCAGACCTTCCGCTACCTAACACAAGCACACAACTTCCATTAGATTAAAATAAATTAAATAAATTCACATCATACTTGATTGGTAGCTTGTCAATAAGGTACACTTGCAATTTTGTTTACTTCCTGTTACAAAAAGTCAAACTAGCACCTTTCATTAAATCATCATGTATAAACATATCACATAACATTAGCTTGAAACACAATCATCATAGATAAAAATCATAAATCATATGTAAACATCATAAATAAAAATCGTAGATCACATGTAATCATCATAGACCAGAATCATAAATCACATGCATCGTAAAATTGAACAAAATACTGATACTTATCCTTTAAGCAATGTTGGAAATAATACTGAGAGGGGGGGGGGGGTGAATCAGTATTATCAAGTTCTTTTAACAAATCTTCCTTATTTACACTTTGAATTATTTTTGCATATCAATACCATAAAATAATAGCATGAACAAGAAAAACAGATAGTCACACCAAAGAACACCAGATATAAGGTGGAAACCCAATGTGGGTGAAAACCACCTGCTGCAATATGTCTCTATCTTCTTTCAAATTAGAAACTCCTTTTACAATAATTTTGTACTGGTGCAGTCCTTTACCAGTACACAGGCTGCAACCTGCAGAGAGCTACAACTCTCTCTCATTTTCCAGTCTCTCCTGGAAGGGAGCTACAACCCCCTACTTCTTTTCTTACAAGGACCACTTTTCATAAATTTTCAAACTGGATCCATAAACATAAAATGATCATCAAGTACATGTAAATTACACAGTCAACTGCAGTAACCAGATCAACAATAACAGAACTAAACCCAGAACACCTTATCAACAAAAAAATTCAGTCAACAGAAGATCTTAAGACAGATACGCAGTTTTTCTTTCTCTGGCCTGCGTTGCTACGCACTTCACCTTCTGCTTCCCTGCGTATACCCGCAGAGAGCCTTCTGTTGCACCACGTGCCCACGCACTACTTCTTCAATCGCGCTGCGTACTATTACAGTAGGTACGCACCCAGAGACACTATCGCGCCGCGTACTGTTACTGTAGCCACGCACTCATAGACACTATCGCGCCGCGTACCTTTACTATGCGTACGCACCTGAACCTCTGTCGCACTGCGTACCCACACAGTTCCCCTTCTTCTGCTCTATGTACCCACGCAGTGCCCCTTCTTCTGCTCTGCGTACCCACGCAGCTCTCCTGTTTCTCCTCTGCGTACCCACGCACTTGCACCGTTAATCACCTGCGTACTTCTGATTAGGGCCGAATTGGCAGTTCACCAGTGTGCCACAGTTAGTCAGATGCCCAGATCTGATCATGCGCTCGAGAGATCACCCTTCTCAGATTCACTTTCAACTTCACTTTCATATAGATCAAGCTTTTAAATAATAACCCAATATTTCAGATCTTAAGATATTCAGTTTGCAAAAGATACATAGCCAAATGATCTCCTTTGCTTTATATAGGCAAGCTCCTCCTAAAATCATGGATCAATACCATAGATAACCAATACAAGGGGCCCAAAACCATGGGGCTCAATAATAATAATATAAAACAATACCACGGGCCAAAACCATAGAATCAAGAGCGGCGGGCTAAATACCACGGGCCAAACATAGGAAACCCCACGTGAACGCGCTTCTCTGCCTTGAAGTAAGTGAAACTGGGGGTACGCACCCTCTGAACGGGTGACCTGCGTGTGTGTCCGCAGTTCCTTCACAGTGTACCTGTGTGTACGCACCTTCTGAACTATTCTCCTGCGTACTTCTTAATCAGAGCATTGCCACTTGAGGGTGTTTCCATCATTTACAACATCTGTAACATAGAGCCATACCAGAATCATAATGCCAACAATCTCCCCCTTTGGACTTGATGGCAACCTCAAAATCTTCAGCTTCATTCTCCCCCTTTGACATCAAGGGCAAAGGGTTATGCTCCCCCTAAGAACATGCTCCCCCTGAATATGAACCAGATCTGCAAAGAAGAACCATAATCCACCACAACACCATAAATGACCATGAAAGAGATAGAGACATATTGCAGCTATGTACATCCTCCATAATGCCAACAATGCATTATATGCTCCCCCTGAACCTGTGCCATTCAATCTTCAACCAATCCGCAACCCAGCACATGTACGCATATACCCCAGATGAACCATGCATACAACCATCAATCAGAAGAGTTTCAACAATAAGATGATGCATCAACAACCCCCAGCTTTTGCCTGAGGTATTCAAAAGTCTCCCTGGGCAATGGTTTGGTGAGTATATCAGCAACTTGTTCCTTAGAAGGAACATACTCCAACTTGACCTTCTGTTCAAGCACTTGTTCTCGGAGAAAATGATATTTGATTGGTATGTGCTTGGTCTTTGAATGCATGACTGGGTTCTTTGAAATGCTGATTGCACTTGTGTTATCACATAAGATGGAGATAGGTGGTGTACAAGTGATTTGAAAGTCCTGCAAGGTCTGCATCATCCAAAGGAGTTGAGTGCAGCAAGATGCAGCAGCAACATATTCTGCTTCAGCTGTAGACAAGGCAATCGAACTATGTTTCTTGCTGAACCAAGATACTAATCTGGAGCCCATAAAGAACGGACCACCACTTGTGCTCTTCCTGTCATCCACGCTTCCTGCCCAATCTGCATCTGTATAAGCATGAAGTGTGAGATCTGTATCTCTAGGATACCATAAGCCATAATTTTGAGTCCCTTGAAGATATTTGAAAATTCTCTTCACTGCCTGAAGATGAGTCTCCTTCGGATTTGCCTGAAATCTTCCAACTATTCCAACTGCATGCATGATGTCCGGTCGGGTACCTGTCAGATAAAGTAAACTTCCAATCATAGATCTGTAGGTTGGTTGATGCACTGCTGCAGATTCATCATTTGCACTGAGGCTACATCCTGTGACCATGGGTGTACATACTGGTTTTGCATCTTCCATGCCATATTTCTTCAAAATCTGTTTGAGATACTTGGTTTGAGACAAAAAGATCCCTCCTTCTTTTTGTTGGATTTGCAAACCAAGAAAATATGTCAGTTCTCCCAGCAAGGACATTTCGAATTCTTTCTGCATCACCAAGGCAAAGCTTTGACTCATAGCTTCTTCATTGCTGCCAAAGATAATGTCATCTACATACACAACAAGTATTAGCAATTTGTCATTTTCAACTTTTATATAAAGATTGCCATCTGCTGATCCTTTTGAAAAACCTTGTTGATGAAGATATTTGTCCAAACGATAGTACCAAGCCCTTGGAGCTTGTTTGAGACCATAGAGAGCGTTTTTCAATCTGCATACAAGATTTGGATCATTTCCAAGAATGAACCCATCTGGCTGCTCAATGAATACTTCTTCTTCCAAATCTCCATTCAAAAAGGCTGATTTCACGTCCATTTGAAATACTTTGAAGTTTTGAAAGCTTGAGAGAGCAAGGAACATTCGGATGGCCTCAAGTCTTGCAACAGGAGCAAAGGTTTCTTCAAAACCTATTCCTTCTTGCTGCGCATACCCTTTACAAACAAGTCTGGCCTTGTTTCTAATTACTTCTCCATTTTCATTTAATTTATTTTTGAAGACCCATTTTGTCCCTATAACATTCTTATCTTTTGGTCTAGGAACCAACTCCCAAGTGTTATTCTTTTCGATCTGCTCAAGTTCTTCATCCATTGCTTTGACCCAACATTCATCTTTGCATGCCTCTTTCACATTTTGTGGTTCAGTGGAAGAGAGTAATGCCAAATAGCTTGAAGCTTCTGCAATTGTTCTTCTTGTTTGTACACCTGCTTCTTTCTGCCCCACAATCTGAGATTCTGGATGATTCTTCTGAACATATCTGGATGGAGTCTTCTCTTCTATTCTTGTATGCTCCTCTGGTTCTTCTTGAGGTTCTTCTTCTTCATCATTCTGTCTTTGAGGGTAGCCTTCATCTTCTTTGATATCTTCATGATGTACTTGCTTAGGAATGTATCCCTTCTCATCAACCACTACATCAATGCTGTCAACAATTCTGCCAAGTCTTTTATTGTAGCACTTGTATGCTTTTCTATGTGGAGAATAACCAAGAAGAATGCCTTCATCTGCTCTAGGTTCAAGTTTGCCAAGTTTCTCATCAGTATTCTTAATATAACATTTGCTCCCAAAGATTTTGAAGTGCTTTACCGAAGGAGTCTCACCACATCAGAGCTCATGAGGGGTTTGAGTGTTGTTCACCCGGACATTTGTTTTGTTGAGAATAACAACCGCAGCATGTGCAACTTCACCCCAGAAGGTTGCGGGAGTTCCCGACTCATCAAGCATAGCACGAGCCATTTGTTGGACTGTTCTGTTCATTCTTTCCACAACTCCATTTTGCTGAGGAGTTCTAGCTGTAGAGAATTCTCTTCTTATCCCATGTTCTTCACAGAAATCGAAAAATTCATTTGAGGTAAACTCCCCACCTCTGTCGGATCTGAGGCACTTAATTTTGTGTCCTGATTCATTTTCAACCAAGGCTTTGAAGGATTTGAATTTTTCGAATGCTTCATCTTTGTGCTTCATAAGTCCTAACCAGACAAACCTGGAGAAATCGTCAATGAATAATATCAAGTATTCTTCTCCTCGAGGTGTCCTTTTCCTGAATGGACCACATGTATCTGTATGTACTAGCTCAAGAGGCATGCTAGCTGATCCTTCCTTCTCTGGAAAGTTAGTTCTGGTTTGCTTTCCAAACTGACATGATTTGCATATGGTGTTGTCTGGAATTTTGATATCTGGAAGATCACGAACTACCTGATATTTGCATGCTTTCCTTATTTGTGAAAAGCTTAGATGCCCCAACCTCCGATGCCATAACCAGTGCTCATCATCCTTGCTCAGATAGCATTGTTGTTGTCCTTCTTCAAATATGTATAGATTATTTGGAGTTCTTTTACCTTTGATCACTGTTTTACCTGTATCAAGATCACGAACAAGACATCCATTTGATCTGAATATCACCTCGGTTCTTTGATCACACATCTGGCTGACACTTAGAAGATTATGCTTCAATCCATCAACATACAAAACATTTCCAGCTTTAACCTTTTCTTTTAACTGAGCAGTGCCTTTTCCTTTTATAGTTGCAGGAGTATCATTTCCAAAAGAAACTTTCTTTCCTTTTTCTAGAGCAGAATATGATTCAAGTTTTTCTTTATCACCTGTCATATGCTTCGAACATCCACTGTCAATGTACCATAGATTTTCCTGTCCCTCTGCATAAAATGCTATCCCACATCTTTCTGTTTGTGGTTCCTTTATTCTCCATGTTTTGGTGCTTGAGGCTTGTTCCTTTGTTTGCTGAAACCTGCTCCTGCATTCAGAATCTTCATGACCAAAATTATTGCAAATAGAACATTCAACTTCATTTTCAAGAACCGAAAAGTTGTTATAGGTCCTTTTTGTAATCCTGGTCATACTTCTTTGTTTTTGAGCTTCTCTAGTCATGATCGTTTTATATGCAACACATTGAGCTGCTTTGTGACCAAAATTATGGCAAGAAAAGCATTGTCCATTGAAGAAACTTCTGCGGTTATCAAATCTTCCGGCCAAACGATTGTAATTTCTACTGTCATTCATTCTTGATGCAAATTGAGAGGATTTTACCTGTGGCTGCTTGTAGCTTTTGTTCATCCTTAAGACGGATTGCCCCTGATTTGCCTGATAGTCTTTGTTTGTAATTGGCCCCTGCTTTACCTGGTGATCTCCATTGTGCTTTTGCTCATTCCTTCTTGCTGCATCAAGATAACTCTTTGAGGTGGATGCTTGAGAAGTTTCTCCATTATAGCCCAGACCTGTCTTGTTTAGAGGAGAACGTTGTACATTGATGATCTCATCCAGAGTTTCAGATCCTTTGACAAACTTAAGATTAATAGCTTTTGTTTTCTCAATCTCTTTTCTAAGACCAACAATTTCACCTTCTAATTTTTTAAGATGTTTTTCCTTTTCATCAATTTGAAATTGTAGAGTATCAATGATCATATTATTTTCTTCTATACATCTCTTGAGTCTAGTAGTTTCTTCATAAAGGCTATCCACATCTATAGCATCCATATAATCATCATCTTCGAATGCCATTAATAGTTTATAGTCATTACCTCGTTCATCTTCATCACTATTTGATAGACCATCACTATCTTCATGAGTGTAGTAGCTTTTCTTATTTGCACTTTGTTTCTTGTTCCATCCAGCAGGTTCCTTTCCTTTATCCTTATAAGGACATTTTGCAGCATAATGACCTACTCTTCCACAAGCAAAGCATTTAAAAGGTAACTTACCTCTGAACCTTCCAGAACCCCTTTGAAGATTTCTGACAAAATTTGATTCTTCTTCTTCTTCTTCTGGCACGTGACTTGCTTCATAATAATCTCCTTTGCCTGAAGCCTTGAAAGCAGCTTCTCTTCTGTCTGATGGACCTCCCTTTCTCATTTCATAAGCAGTTAGAATTCCGTGTAGCTGAGACATAGTAAGAATTCGTAGATTTTCCTTTTCTTCTATTGCAGACACTTTGGATTCAAACTTGGGGGACAATGATCTTAGAACTTTTTCAACCACAATAGCCTCTTTTATTTCTTCACCCAAATTTTTCATGCAATTAACAATCTCATCTACCCGAAGAAAATAGTTAACCACACTTTCATCATTATACATCCTGAGATTCTCATACTGAATCCTGAGGGTTTGAAGTTTAGCACGCTTTACCTGTTCATCTCCTTCGTAGCTCAAGACAATCTTGTCCCATATTTCTTTTGCGGATTTATATTGCATAACCTTTACGAATTCTGTTTGAGATAAGCATCCCAGAAAAGTATTGACTGCTTTAGCATTTGTTTCATATTTCTTCTTTTCGGCCGTATCTGTAGGAGTAGTTGAAGGAAAAGTGTAGCCTGTATCTATGATATCCCAAACTTCTGTACCTAGAGATTGAAGATAGGCAGTAACTCTTACCTTCCAATAATTGAAGTTTGTCCCATCAAAAATTGGTGGCCTGATTGATGCTTCCCTCTCGTAGTTGCTCATGATGAATGATCTTCCTTCAAGCGATCAAGCTTCTCCAAAGGACCTGCTCTGATACCAATTGTTGGAAATAATACTGAGGGGGGGGGGGTGAATCAGTATTATCAAGTTCTTTTAACAAATCTTCCTTATTTACACATTGAATTATTTTTGCATATCAGTACCATAAAATAATAGCATGAACAAGAAAAATAGATAGTCACACCAAAGAACACCAGATATAAGGTGGAAACCCAATGTGGGTGAAAACCACCTGCTGCAATATGTCTCTATCTTCTTTCAAATTAGAAACTCCTTTTACAATAATTTTGTACTGGTGCAGTCCTTTACCAGTACACAGGCTGCAACCTGTAGAGAGCTACAACTCTCTCTCGTTTTCCAGTCTCTCCTGGAAGGGAGCTACAACCCCCTACTTCTTTTCTTACAAGGACCACTTTTCATAAATTTTCAAACTGGATCCATAAACATCAAATGATCATCAAGTACATGTAAATTACACAGTCAACTGCAGTAACCAGATCAACAATAACAGAACTAAACCCAGAACACCTTATCAACAGAAAAATTCAGTCAACAGAAGATCTTAAGACAGATATGCAGTTTTTCTTTCTCTGGCCTGCATTGCTACGCACTTCACCTTCTGCTTCCCTGCGTATACCCGCAGAGAGCCTTCTGTTGCACCGCATGCCCACGCACTGCTTCTTCAATCGCGCTGCGTACTGTTACAGTAGGTACGCACCCAGAGACACTATCGCGCCGCGTACTGTTACTGTAGCCACGCACTCATAGACACTATCGCACCGCGTACCTTTACTGTGCGTACGCACCTGAACCTCTGTCACGCTGCGTACCCACGCAGTTCCCCTTCTTCTGCTCTGCGTACCCACGCAGTGCCCCTTCTTCTGCTCTGTGTACCCACGCAGCTCTCCTGTTTCTCCTCTGCGTACCCACGCACTTGCACCGTTAATCACCTGCGTACTTCTGATTAGGGCCGAATTGGCAGTTCACCAGTGTGCCATAGTTAGTCAGATGCCCAGATCTGATCATGCGCTCGAGAGATCACCCTTCTCAGATTCGCTTTCAACTTCACTTTCATATAGATCAAGCTTTTAAATAATAACCCAATATTTCAGATCTTAAGATATTCAATTTGCAAAAGATACATAGCCAAATGATCTCCTTTGCTTTATATAGGCAAGCTCCTCCTAAAATCATGGATCAATACCATAGATAACCAATACAAGGGGCCCAAAAACATGGGGCTCAATAATAATAATATAAAACAATACCACGGGCCAAAACCATAGAATCAAGAGCGGCGGGCTAAATACCACGGGCCAAACATAGGAAACGCCACGTGAACGCGCTTCTCTGCCTTGAAGTAAGTGAAACTGGGGGTACGCACCCTCTGAACGGGTGACCTGCGTGTGTGGCCACAGTTCCTTCACGGTGTACCTGCGTGTACACATCTTCTGAACTATTCTCCTGCGTACTTCTTAATCAGAGCATTGCCACTTGAGGGTGTTTCCATCAAGTACAACATCTGTAACATAGAGCCATACCAGAATCATAATGCCAACAAGCAATTCTTAGCTTCTACCTTTGTCCTTATTCCATGCGCACTATGGATCGATTCCCGCATCTAAAAAAGATCTAGTTCCTTCTCCTCAACCGTGTGCACACACACATAGTGTACATCCCACACATACAACCACACACGACATACCATACCATGTAATACATGCATCTACACCCAATGTACAACACAACACAATACATACTCCTATGTCTGGTGTATGACACAATACAACACGTATACATACACAATGTACATCACAATACATAAATCTGCATACAACGTGTGACAACACAAAATGCATACACAACATGTGATATATAATACAACTCATACATGTATACCTGATGTGCAACGCCACACAATACATGTACATACACCTGGCGTACAACACAAAAAAATACATGTACTACAAAATACAACACAGGGAATACACATGTCTTGATACCATGACTACATAATGCACAAACATAGTACCTCATGCCCACAACACATCATGTTCAACATGCACACAATACCACATGTACACCAGTACCATATGTATAACATGTACACAGTACCACCTGTACAAAGCACCACCTGCACAATGTGTGCTCAACATCACATGTATACAACACCACCTACACAACATGTACACGATGCCACATGTACATCGTATGACCAGTACAACATGTACACAATACCACATGTACAAACTACCACATGCACGACATGTACACGACACCACATGTACACAGAACCACATGCACGACATGTACACAACAACACCTGTACACAACACCACTTGTACCACATGTACACGACACCACATGCTCATAGCACCACTTGTAAAATCATGCACACAAGACCATATGTACATAGCACCAGATGTACACCATCCACACAATGCCATATGCACATAGCACTGCATATACAACATGTACATAGCACCATACATAGCACTGCATATCCAACATGCGCACAATAGGATATGCACTCAGTGCTGCATATCCATCATGTACACATCACCTTATATACCCAACACTGCATATGCAACACTGAAATGGCATTATCTACACCACACTATACATAAGATTGCATAAAAAGACATGTACACATAGTAGATAAACACAACATCGCATGGGAACAACATCATGGATGCAACATGTACAATGTATACAACATATGCACAACTAGAGGCACCACACATCCAAAACCACATTGCCTTTACCAACAAACCTTGCTTCTAGTGTCTCTTTTCCATCTATTCTTATCCTACCATGACATGGACCACAAAACTTTAATTCTTCTTATGCATCCCTTGGTATAACCTTTTCACAATACAAACATAATATAATCACATAATATCAAATCATAGGCTCATGTTACTGACCTCGTAGATGTGTGTGGCAATTCACCTACATAAGAAATCATTCCTCCACACGAATTATCCTTGAAAACCATGTTAGACAATGACATAGATACATAGATACATACATATATAATCATTAGAATAAAACAATCATCATCTTGTGAGACAACAACATACAAACATACTTGTATACATATACAAACATCAACATGATTATTATCATAACATAATTTCGAGATAACATAATCTCTAGGTTAAGAGAACATCCTCATTTTTCCACAACATGCACAACATTGAGAACAACAGTTCCCGACCTAGTCAAGGCATATGACAGCTTGGACCCATTTACTTTACCTTTTATGGTTACATTTCTCATGTGTGTACTGCCACTGTCCATTTACCGCAATGGACCCAACCAGTCCAACTGGCTATCATAATCTTACCTTCCATTGTGCTTACTCATGCACAAAGCTTCATCTAAGTCTTACATTGCCTATTGGGTACCACACGACTCTCCCATAGCTCCATTAAATTTTCTCTTTCCAAACCAACTCACAAGACTCAAAAAATAAAAGGAAAGAATAGAAACAACAATAAGATGACCATGAAAACCAAAAGCAATATGACACCACAAGAAAGTGGCATATCTATGCACTAGACACAATCAAAATGTCAAATCAAGTGCAAAAATCGTAAAATACCAAAACCACAAGACTAACAAAAGACAACATGACTCAATTGGTTCCCAAGGAAAACTCGACCTGAGCCTTGTTTGAGATTTCATGGCAACCTCTCTTTCCATGCAATTCTCTGCATCATATTACCATGAATGCATAATTATCAATGCATAAATAGACATAACAATACACAAGTTACCTTATCTTGTTGTGCGAAGCACACTTCCTTGTAACTGAACACATAAACACCATCTCTCAAGCGACTCCAATTCCTTTGACAAATCCATCTATAACTAGAGACTAGCTAATATACCTATCAAGTACATGTTCATGAATCTAGAAAATATCCACATAATGTAAAAATAAAAAATTAAGAAGACTTCCTGCATGCAAAGAACTTATTTGCCTAGAATTAGGGTTTCCCAAACATAGCCAAGGAATTCTTTCCCAATTCATTTATTTTACCTTTTTACCCAGTTATAATTGAGTCTTACTGTGATCTGTCACATCACCCAACCATTAGTTATATAAACATATCAACTATTGCCTTGTCATCCTAATACCAAGCATCTTTCCTACAACTACTCCACCATGTCAACCACATGTTCGAAATATCAAGTAAATCATATCTATCAATTTGGAATCAACCTTTACCCGGACTAGAAACCATGTCCTAATCCATTGTCAACTCATAGTCACTAGACCTCATGCTACAACTGTCACCTACTACGCTCACGTACATATCAACTATCTCAACACATATGTATTAGTACAACCATCTTAAAACAAGATCATTTCTTCATGCAACACATACTCATATCATGCAATTAATCAAACATTCAAACAACTCGTCAACATACCATGTTAGATAAATCAACTAGATGAAATAATAGACACCAAATAGATGAAATAATCAAACAATCAAGCACAAAGTAGATGACATAAGTAATCTCATACCTTAATGTGTCTCAGGGGAGGCTATCCTCTCCCCACAATCAATCTATATTAGCACAACATAATATAACGTCATATTAACTCATACCTGAATGTCATAACCCTAACCATTTTCATAGATCAATCCAACTTAGTGTGATACATACAACACCAATATCTTAATTCCATAATCCTAATCATCAAGTTATGTAACTTGAAACAACAATATAAATGCATACAACCACATGTTACTATGATTCTTGATTATTTGACACGTGCATATGAATATACTAATAAACTATCATCTATCATGTACGTAACCATAACATCAAAAGACATGTACATATACCTAATGTATATAAAAATCCTTAACTTACATACATGCATGTCAAACATACAATATGATGAGCACCGGTATTGCAGCAAGGATGTTGCAACTCCTGGGGCTACTGACTTTACTTCATCAAATCGGGGTTTGTACAAACTTGGAGGTGACATTGTTGTATACACAAATATATGCAATTGGTCTACTATTTTTCACTACTGAGTTGGGGTGATAGACCACTAGTGTTTCTCAAACCAACATTTTATTGACTAGAAGAAGTCTGATTACCAATTTGGAGAAGGGAAATTTACCCTAATTAGAAGAAAAGAAATGTTGTATATTTCATGAAGGAAATACTGAAAGGAATTCTTGAAAAAAAACATGAGATCCTATATCTACTTGCTAACATAATTTTCTTGCAAAAGAACCCTATTTTAACACATGTGAGTTTTTAACTAGTCTAAGCATGAAATTTGATATAAAGAGTGCTAACCATTGTGTGCAAGAATAAATATAAAATACCTTTTTCTTATATTTTTGCTTGATAAATGTAAATGCTAATCTTGCTTGGTTCTTTGGCAGGGGAGACAGGTGTGAAGCTAAAGGAGGGAAATGGTTCAAATGACTTGGAGGGCAGGTAGGGACCTAATCCATGATTTTGGTGACGATTTTTCTCAATTCAGTCTCAAATCATGCTACTATAGGTCTTCCTACAGGATGCCTACACGAAGTACTAGTTCACTTTTAGGATCCCCTATTTTACTACATGAATAGGCCAAAAGATTAGGGAGTAGTCTAGAAGGTGGGATGGAGATTGGAAAAGGTGAATAAGGAGAGAATAAGGCATGGGAGTGTTAGGCACTTACTTAGAGCTAAAGCCAAATCTTTAAGTTGGTTGGATTTTCTCAATAGAGATGACAACTTTGACTCATAAGAGAAGAATTAGAGTTGAGACCTTAGTTACTTTTGGAAATCATGGGTGCATATGGCTTCGTTGAGGCCAATGAGATGAGGTCTCCCTACAATTTAGAAACTCCTCCAACAAAAAACATCACTCTTGGCATTCATATATAAACTCATCAAAAACAAGAAAGGTTTATTCAAGTAAAAGAAAATAGAGTTGTCACAATTTACTTTCTAAGCTCATGTATGGAAATGCTTGGAACCAATATGAAAGCGAGATGAAATTAGTGCAAAACTTAACAGATCAGAAAATACCAACTGCAACTTATCTATGAGACTACAAGATAATGAACTAATTAGCAAGGAAACCCTAAAGTACACAAAAAGAAATAATTTTGTCTTTTTGGGTTGTATGAGAATTGTTCCTTAAACCCTGATACTTGAAAGCAAGAAATGAGGTGAAAACCACTTGCTGTCAACCTTTTTAGAATATATTGTTATGACTACAATGCTACTTTTAGAACTATCCAAAAATGGAAGCAAGCTAATGAAATCTACCAATACTTGCAATTTAACAACACCAAAATCATTTTAACAACTAACTATGAGTATAACTGTTACAGGGAAAAGTGTCTATTTAGAACTTCTCTATCCCACTAAGGTGTGATAGCTGCCTTAGGAACAAATAGAGAAAAAACTACTTTTGTTTTTCCTTTATGAATTATAGATAGAGAGGAACAGAAAGACCAACCTCTGTCTTGCGCTAATCCTTCGATTCGATCCCTCTCTTCTTTGATAGTCCTCAACTACCTGCTCCCTTGCACGACCAGCTTCACAAAGTACCTGTAAGATCACAGAAGCATAGCACTATACAAAGACATGGATCTATAATCATAAACAATCTAGGATCAGATGTAAATTGACCATACAAATGTAACAAGCATCAATGATACAAAAGCATGGAGGAAACCTCAAATAGCTTTTATTGATAAACAAGAAAAGATCCAGGAGGAGTTACAACCAGTTGTTTTGACCCAGCATCAACCTCCCAGCAAAGAAGCCCCTCTTCACCTCAAACAAAGTTTAGATCACCCAACAATCTCATGTTTGTCTCTAGAAACCGACAACAATTCCTTACAATATGCAAAATTCCAGCCTCCGGATCTTTGGGATGAGGGATCCATATATAGATATATGTAAGGGGGATGAGTCAGCT
Organism: Pinus tabuliformis; assembly: GCA_031772625.1. Lineage (NCBI taxonomy): Eukaryota > Viridiplantae > Streptophyta > Pinopsida > Pinales > Pinaceae > Pinus > Pinus tabuliformis. Next base: position 899,799,427 of record CM062812.1, on the reverse strand, counting down.
TGTGATTTGATTAGTGTCCTCTCTCTGATAGTTCTTGCTTCCACTTGGAGACTGAGGGCCTCTTACTCATCCTTGGTCGAATTCAGTGAGGCAAGTTTCACAAGAATAGATTCTGGAAGCTTCAATTGCCTCTCCACCTCACGGAATGACACTACCATTTGTCATTTCTCGCCCATCACACCCCACAGAAGGGACTTTTGAAATGCAACGCACCCTCACAGTGTATTTAGGTGAGATGCAACGCACTTAGCCAGTGGAGCAGCTGCAATGATCCTGTTTTGGAGAACTTCTGGGAGAAGCTGTAATCTATTGACCTTATTCCTTTAGGGGTTAGAACAACACTTTTAGGGACTTAGGAGCCCTTGGTTTATGGAAATTTTGTTAGCCTCCTATACCAATAGGGTTTCATATTTCATGATTGACAGTGGAAGTGCTAAAAATTATCATCTTTGATGATACAAAGGTTCCATTTTTTGTGAAAAAAGCAAAAAGTTAAAACATGTAAAGAGGGTATGCCTTAAAAGAATAATCAAAGGGCAAGAAAATGAATTGGTCAAAAAAAAAAAAAAAAAAAAATTGAAATGAACCCCAAAGAAAGACCAGGAAAGTGGCCAATCTAAATGCCACTGCTATCTTGTTGGATGGCTCAACAGTTCAAACTGGGCCATGCCATGTTTTAAATTTCCTGTTTTAGAGTAGGGAATGAGTACCTGTTCAAACAGTTCAAGCTTGACAGATGACTAGCTGGATAGAGAAAGGAAGGAGCCCACCAGCTTAATCTGGGCCCTTCGAAGATATGAGGGTAGATTTAGATAGGAGGGCAGCAAAAAGAAAAGAGCATATGAGGGTTTGCAAGTCTAAGTGCACCCTCCCTGAAGTAACAAAAAATGCTAGGTTCTAATTTGGGTAGGTAGCCAGAAGTTGCAGAATCCTGATCCTATTCAGTTTTGGCCTTGATCAAGAAGGCACATGTTAGCAGTTGCAAAGGTATCTACACAACATTTTGAAGGCAAAATATAGAAGCATGTCTAACTCCCCCTGCTTTCCCCTAAAGACTCTCTTTCTAACATCCCCTGGAGGACTTCAGGACCTCCCTAAAATAGTCCTCCTTGTATTTCTTCTTGGAAAAATCCATCACACATTTTCACCTTCTTCTCCAAAAAGAAGCCACATTTCTTGTGTAAAATCATTCCCCATCTACTTCTAAAAATCTAGGTTTACTCACTAAACTTAGTTTTCTATTCCTCACTTCCAATCTTTCATATCCCCAATTCACATTGACTTCTAACCCTATTATCTAACTCCCTAAGTGCCCCTTTTCCCCTACTACTATAGCACTATTGTGAAAAAAGCCCAAAAAATATGTAAATACCCCCCCCCCCCCCTTGGGCATTATAGCCATATTTTCAAAGTTTGGAGAATGTTACAGAATCAAAGGTTTCTTGTACTTGGTCCATTCTATAGTTGGGGATTGAATTAACACTTGGTTAGTTTAATAACCCGTACCTACCCTTATCCGCTTTGCGAACCCACAACATTGCATTATCCCCGCCATTGTATAAATTTTGTAAAAAACCCATTTTTTTCGGCTTTTCCAAAGTCTGTATTTCGGCGCGCCCCACCAAAAAAAAAAAAAAACAAAAAATATTTAAAAATCCCCACCGGGTCCCGCCGTATTGCCTGCGCACATCCGCAGCCCGTCGTCCGTCGGATCAGGGCCCTCCCATCCGACGGCCCACAACGATTTCGGACCACCCCTTACATCCGTCCTTTACCACCCGAAATTTGTCAGAGGGTGACGTAGGGCCAGGGACACGTGCCCGCCTGTTACTGGAGCAGGCGACCTCTGACCATTACCAGGCCCGTACTCTTAGCGGTCCGATAAATACCACTAACCGCTTTTGTTACCACTGTCCCGCTCCCGCCCCATGTCATCTCCACATCAGCTCTATGTCACCCCACTCCCCACCATTCCTCTGACCTGTCCGCCACATCGCCCATCCACGTCATTCCCAATCACCAGTCGCCACGTCACTCCTCCGTACCCTACCAGTCCAATGACGTCATGATGACATCATCCACTAAAAGGCGCCAAATACCAAATTTTTATATAAGTGCGAAAAAAATCATTTTTTCCCCTTTTTTCGCCGAAATACACACTGTATTCCTGCATGACTGTTTACGTTGCTTGTCTGCCAACTTTGAAGCTTGCTCCCTCGCTGCTGGCGCCGTGTGTCCACCTGACTTTCAACACCATCGTCATACTGTGCCCAGGTATTTACCAGATTCCCTCTGCATGCCTTGGTCCTTGCATAATTCACTAAAGCAAACAAGAAAAGAGGGAGAACATAAGAATTACTAGGAATCCTCAGTAACCGGAGCTTCATTTCCCCACTGTAATCCTAAATTCACCTACAGAGGTCCCCCATTGTGCAAAATTATCATAAATTCACATCTTATCGCGCATTCGCGAATCTAAACCATTGCCAGACAAATCCACTGAAAAAGCAATTCTCAGTCCCAACATTTGCTCTTTAAATCTCTCCCAGGAGCATTTCATCTCAGTTTCACCCCAATTTGCCTTGTTCCCTCTGCAAATTGCCCTGCTCATTGAAATTCACCGCTCTATATTGCTTTTTCCCAGAAAATCAAGTTCAAATACAATTCCAAGTATCAGTTAACAATGGAGACCCCTGTGGCATTAAACATTGCACCATTGAATGCCCCACATAAGGACCTGGAATGGTTGGCCCTTGCTGACAGAGATTATCAGATGAGAGAAACTGTAGAGCTGTGTAACAAATACCACATAGAAATAGTTTGTGAGTTAAGGAAGAAACACAGAGATGGTACAGACCTCCTGGGAATCTGGAAATCCCATTTGCCAATCTACTATCTCCCTCAGGTCAATGAGTTCCCTGACTTGATTCACCAGTGCTGCACAAACTATGACCCCAATCAAAGGGCTGTTCTGAGTCCTTCAGGCTCTGTCTTATTCCATATCACTCCTGAAGCCATCAACCAAATGCTACAGTTTCAACCTACAAAGCCACTGGTTCCTCTTACTATGCAGCTTTTACTAGAGCAGGGTGCCAAGCTCTCCAAATCACAGATTACAAGAATTGGCCAATTATTTATGCTTCCAGATTACCAGCCCCGATAGCCTCCCCCTTATCTGCATGTCTGGTTCAATGACATAGGGAGACTGTTAGTAGACATGATATCCTCCATCCTAGGGTTCAAAACCAGTGAGTTTGTTCATGAGACAACATTGGTGGTGCTATCCATTTTTACCCCAGGACAGCCCCCTGTTGTCCAGTATGACTATGCTACATTTATAGCCAACAAAATTCATGAACAGTTCATGAACTTGGAGAGAGAGAGGGTATTCAAGTACACCTCTTATATATATCATCTTTTATTGTACAATCAGCCTGATAGCTTTCCTCTTTTCCTCAAGAAACTAGATGCAAAGGGAAACAGAAGATCTGTAATGTTCTGGACATTAGTCTGCCATCATATTCATTACTCACCATACACTTACTGTGAGTTTATTGACCTCTTCATTCATCTAGCCTTGTCACTGCTGCAGAGTTCCCCTCCTCCTAGACTCACTGATGATATGCAGAAAATCCTCCAGCTTTCTAAGAACTATAGCATTGGAGATTGGTACTTTTACCAAGACCACACAGTGATCAGAATATATGGCTGTGAGTTAGCACCATACAGGCTACCAAAGTATGTTCCCATGAGACTCTTTGCATTAGAATACTTCAGGCAGTTCGGCAATGCAGATATGATTCACTTCCATAGCAGAAACAAGAAGGCACAGCTGAAAATTAAGCATCAATTGGGTCCATTCATCTTTAATAAGAGGGAAGAAGCTTGGGAAGAGGCAGACAAAATGCTAAAGGGCCTCCTCCTCAAGACAAGCTTCTATTGGGCACCCTATGACCCTAACCATTTCATAAGCCTCAGAAGAATCAAGTATAGGCTTGCCACCTATGATCATTTTAGCATTCTAGAAATTGAAAAACATGCTAACCAACTAGAATGGAGGGAAGGCACCTTAGTGGAGGATTATTCTGAAGAAGAATTAGCAGAAAGAGCCATTAAAACTTTAGAAAAGGCAGTTGACTTGGAATATTTTGGACAGGTTTGGTCTTCAGCCCCTCAGCATCTTGGAGAAGCTGCCTCTTCGTCCACCGTTCCCCAGCAGCCTGCCAAAACAACTGATCAAGCAGCAAACATGGCCAGAGGCGAAGCAATACAACAAGAGGAGTCACCTCCTAATGTGGAACAGCAAGTAGAGCAGCAGGAAGGTACAGCCAAGGAACCTGCCTCCACAGAACAACAAACCCAAGAGCAAATCCCTCCAAGGCAGGAGGTAACAGTTGAATCCTCAGTTTTACAAACACCTGCTAATGAGGAAAGAACAAGGAAAAGGGATAGGCAAGAGGACACTCCTTTTACTACTTCAACGGACCAGCAAGGCGAAAAAAGACAGAGGCTAAATCCCTTTTCAGAGGAGGAATTACCAGAGAGACCAGTTGATACTATGCCCCCCCTAGCATTGAAACATCGGCCAGCTCCTTACAGCAAGGACAGGACATGCCACATGGGGCAGAGGTGAGCTCTTCAAGGCAGCGATCTAAGGCGGACTCTAGCATCAAGCAGCAGTTCATAGATATCAAGAAAAGGAATGAGCCCCTCAAGTACCAAATCTACAACCAACTCTTGAAAATGGCACCAACTAATCAGCAGAGATTAATGTCTGCTTATGACATTCAAGAACAAAAAATGACTCTTAGTCATTTCAGGCCTACTATGCAGCAACCTCAAACAGCTGCCGATTATATCAGAACTAATTTGGAAATTTTTCCCAAAGACATCCACCCCATGGATCAGATTGAGCTACACAGGCAAACCGGGGAGATGCTTTATTCCACATTAGCTGATAAGACCCTACTGGCACACCAATTACAAAATTCTTTACACAATACTGCTGCCCAGCTTGAATTAGAAAAGGCATCATCTCAAGCCAAGGACAACAGAATCAAGTCCTTGGAAGAGATCATTATAGAGTTGGGTCATGATCCAAAGGACCCTAATGGTGTGCAGGCACTATTAAAGAAAAGAGATGAAGGCCTACTAGCTATGAGAAAGCATATCAAGCTGCCAGCTACCCTTCACCCTCAGACTGGAGAGGTGGCAGAGCAAAAGAAGGATCAGGATGTGGTTGCTTTACTCCTGAGTTTATACAAAAGATTGATGGAAACAGAGAGTGCATTGGAGGTAGCATTGAAAACAAGACAAGCTGAATTACCAATGCAGCCAGCACAGACATCTGCAGCAGGTCCTCCCACTGGACAAACATCAGAGGCAGGCCCTTCAGCCTCAGCACCAGCTACAGGAGTATCAGCGCCAGCAACAACACCAGATCAGGGACCCAGCCTAAGTATGCAGAACATGATGAAGGAGCTTGAAGCTTTAGAAGCACAGATGGCTGAACTACAAGAGACCAAGGATAAATTGGCTGCCATTGAAGAAAAGTATGATAAATCAAAGCAGAACATAGCTGAAAAAACAAGAGAGGTAAGGGCTCTTGAGAAGAGAATAAAGGAACTGGAAAAAGAGCTTTCTCTTGATAAGGTTGTAGTTAAAATCAAGAAAATCCTGTGGGCCAACATTGGTCAATCTATTACAGACCAGTGGCAATATATTGAAACTATCCATGAGCATATGGATCTCATAGGCAGGGCCCAACTAGAAAATCAAAGAGCAAGAGCATCTCTAGGCAATATGCCTGAAATAGCCAATAGGATGATCAATGTCCTTAACAATCACACTGGCCCCCAGCTGGCAGCAATGGGTATCACCAGCAGAACTGATACCATTTTACTGGTAAAGAGGGTGCTTACCTTGAGAAATCATGTGCAGACATTGGACAGAAGGTGCCAAGAAATGCAGGCAGATGTGAACAAATTCATTGAGAAAATTACAACATTACATAACAGAGGTCTTCCCAGTTTGGTAACCAGTGCAGGAAGGTTACTATCTCATTAAAACTATGCCAAGAGGGTCAATACATATGCCACAAACCAGATCACTGCATCAGCAAGTGCCCCAGAGGAAACAGGGCCTCCATCTGGGCAAAGTCTATATGACAAACTGGAGAATTTATTCTTTATTGTGAATGAGATTAGACATCTTTTTGAAGTGCCTCCAAACTATTACAAATACACTGAGGCAGATGAGACTTTAGGCAAAATCCTAAGACACCAATTGCCTACACAGGAATGGTGGATGGGCATGATACAAACACTGCTGTGAAGAAATAGGTTCTTCACCAAATTTTTGTGTATCGATCACAAGTCAGCATTTTCAGAAAATTAATACATTTGCTCTGACTGGGAAAGGAGTGGAAAAGGCCAACTCAGCAATCAAATTTGGCCACCAAGGCAGGACTGACAGATGCAGATGACGGGGCTGAGATAGCCGCACCACGACAAGGCAGTAAAGGGCATATTTCTCAGAATCAATGCAAAGCACCCGACAGACCCAGTTGCCCCAAAAGTCAAAGAATTTCTGACAGAAGTGAACAGTCATTCATTGTTCATTTAAAGTAGCAATAACTATTGCATCTGCTATTCTTGAAAGTTGGTAAAGACAGTTATTGAGCAAATGACTCATCGTTAAGATATTTTGTAAAACGATTGTATATATATCCCCACGCATAAACTTATTGGGGTTGTTGATTTTTCTTCTGAAGAGCTATACTGTAATTTCAGACGTTAATAGAAGAAGCTAATGGAATTTCTGAAGTTTTGAGTTGTTTGAAGTGTTGTGATGGGCTTGCTTGCTGCTACAGGATTCCTGCGCTATTTCATGTCACAATAAGTTTTCTGAACCATGTTATTATGTATTCCGCTCTTTCATAATCCACTTATGTTGTATGTTTCATAGGCTTAGCATTAGAGAAAAAGAATAGTTCAGGATTTGTTCATTGAACACCCTAAACTCAATCTCTACTGTTATGAATGTCTTCTTCAGAATTAGTTATGAATGTGAAATTCTTAATTTCTCACATTTACACTGAATCTTTCATAGTAAATACTGTTCAGGAATTCTGATCTGCTCCTGAGTAATATTTTCATTTCTCCATATCACCAGCGTAGTGAAAGATTCTTAGTTGCCTCTCACTAGCTGGAAGTAGTCCATATTCCACAATTTGAAGATTGTTTCATGAGTACCCATATGGCCCTGCAGTATCATCATCCTCAATCAATACCTCAAACAACACATAATCACAGACTCCAATGCCCAATGGACTGAAACCCCTGAAGATTACATTTTAGCTATTAGAAGATATCATTCAACCAAAACTTTAAACAAAATTCAGTGCATCATAACTAGCCTAAAAACATTACTAAAACAAAGCTAAATTCTAAATAGAGAGCCCTCTTTGATTGCAGGTAGGCTAGAACCTGTGATCCAAAGATTGGTCTGTGGTTACCTCGGCCGTATTCCCTTAGGAGTCAAAGGGAACAACCTGAGTGATAACATAACTGGCGACTCCACTGGGGATAGAACGAATGTTTCAAACTGTTGTCTGCTTTAGATAGTGGTTTCAAAATTTAAGCAATCCCTTGATCATTCTAAAAATATTCTCAAAAAATACCAAAAACAAGTTCAGAAGTTGGCTCCAAAAAAGAGAACTAGGCATACCAGGTCAAATCCTGACCCAAATCCTCCACCTGTTTTCGATAATCCTAATTTGATTCCCAATACTCTCAGGAACCAAAAGGAACCAGAAGAATCTGCTGAGTCTAGCCCTGAGGCAGTTCAGCAAAGTTATATCCCAACCCCTGCCAAACCATCAGTTCATCTTCATATAACCCATTCTTCCCCCTCTTCCTCATCCACTTCCCAAAACATACTATTCACACCCCCACCCAATACACAAACTGCTATTGTTGTCCCTATCATTCCAGTTGTTCCCCTTCTACCTGTTGCCCCATTTATCCCTGCAAATATGGCTAATCGTTATGCTCCTCTTCAGCTACCTGGTAATCCTGGGGCTATGCCTCAGGACTACCAAAGTAAGATTACTTATTTTGATGGAACCAATACATACACTGCCTTGCAGCATACCAAGAAAATGCAAGATTACTTTGAAAATTATGAGATAGATGATGATGATGTGAGAATGAAAATTTTTGTACAAAGTTTAACAGGTGAAGTAAGAACTTGGTTCAGAGCACTTGCTGCAAATTCTATACCTGACTCAGGCGCTCTTTATCAGTCCTTCCTGAACAGATGGGAAAAGAAAAAGGATCCTCTACACATTCTATCTGAATATGACACCATAAGGAGAGGCCCACAAGAAACTATCTTGGACTATTGCACTAGATTGAACACTGTCTATAATGCCATTCCTCAAAATCTTAGACCTCCACCTGATCTAGCTTTAATCAAATTTCCGGATGGGTTTGATGCTGATATGGCATATCAATTAAGGGAAAGAGCCCCTGCAACCCTGGCAGACATGCAAAACATAGCTGTAAGTGTAGAGGCAAATCTAATTGCTAAAAGAAACCGGGCAAGAGCTGAAAGAAGAACCACTTTTAAGGAAGAACCTTCATCATTTGAGCAAAAGCTAGATGCAATCATCAAAGGTATGGAAAGACTTGGGGACAGGGTGGAAACCATAGAAATAAAATCATCATGGGAAGGTCAACCAGGCAATGTTAGAAACCCAAACTTTAGAAAGAATCAAAATCCTAATGTTGGAAGGACTGATCCAGACCAGCATATCAGACCTCCTTTCCAAGAAAATTATGCTGAGGCTTCAACATCTAATGAACCAACTGAGGAACCTCACATCAATCTAATGGGTTTGGACAGTGAACATCAAGTCTTTTTAACACAACAAGATCAAGACATTTATAATAACAATCAATTCCACACTAAGTCAGGAGAATCATTTGATTTCAGAGAAGGTTATGAAGCAGTTGTTTATGAGGTACACAAACAGTATAAACTAAGGACTAGAACGATAGATGTACCTGAACCTCTTAAACCAAGGGATGGTAAGCACCCAAAAAAGACCAATGACAAGACTGCTCTTCCACAATCAGCTGGCAATTCAAACCCACACACCATAGAAGTCACTGTGGAGGATATCTCAGAACAACAGACCCCTGAAAACCAGCCAGCCCCACTCCATTCCACAAAGGCAAGGGCAGATACCACCCCGGGAAACAAACATGGTACCAGTTTCATTCAAAATCATGCCAACTATGAACAAAAGACCACTGACAACCCAGCTGAAAAAGAAAAACCTGCTGCACTTAATGCCAAGATTCAAATAGAAAAGCCTTTTAACTTGGAAACAGAAATAAGTAAGCTGAAGATATCAGTCCCTCTTTCTGAATTGGCCAAGCACCAAGTATACAGACAGCAGATTAACAAATCACTCCAAGTATCAGACAATAAAGATGCTATGAATGTCCTAGACGATCAACTAGAATTACTATTTGGCCCTGAGGTTAATGGAAAAACAGAAAACAAAGGGGTTCCACCCTTCTATGTTAGTTTAAACATTCATGATAAGGTTCTACACAATGCAATGTTTGATTCCGGGGCCTCACACAACTTAATGCCCAAATCTGTAATGGAAAAACTCGACTTAGATATCACTAGACCTTATAAAGATCTATTCTCATTTGATTCAAGCCAGGTCAGGTGCCTAGGATTGATTAAAGACTTATGTGTCTCCCTGGTCCAATACCCAACTAAGACAATTTTGATGGATGTAGTGGTGGCTGACATACCTCCTAAGTATGGTATGCTCTTGTCCAGATCCTGGGGGGCCAAACTCCAAGGATCTTTGCAATTAGACATGTCCTATGCTACCATTTCAGTCTTTGGGCAGCCAAAGAGATTATACCGTGAAACATTGATGAAATATGTGGTAAGCAGTCAAGAGAAGCCCCAAAACTTCGCAATCTACTCAATACACTCTGACATGGATTCATTTATTCTCTATAATGCTGACATCTGCAACAAAGTTTATTCTGAACTAGTAATGACAACAGAGACAGAGGAATTAAATGAACAATTTGCCCCCCAACACCTAAACACTTTAGGCATAACTGATATAAAGAAGGAGTATGATGTATCAAGCAACTTGCAAGAAAACAATCTGCCCAAGATACAATTTTCTAAAGACCTCAATCCAAATATTGATCATGAAACCTTATGGTACTTAGAATTTGATGGTTCTGTAAACAAGTTAGGAGCTGGGGCAGGAGTCTAGATCCACAATATGCACAATGACCAGGCTGAGGGTCATGCATACAGGTTAAACTTTCGGTGCACAAATAATATGGCTGAATATGAGGCCCTGTTGTTAGGTCTGAAACTCATAAAAAATTTGGGTGCAACCAAAGTCTCAATCTTAGGAGATTCAGATCTGATCATACAACAAATGAAAGGAAACTTTACCACAAATGATCTAAGGCTAAGAGCATATAAGGGAGCAGCTATTCAGGTACTTGATACCTTTTCACAATCACAATTGACTAAAATTTCTAGAGAACTCAATCTACATGCTCATAGCTTGGCAACCTTTGCCAGCACTTGCAAGTTGCCTTTCAAACCCAATCATACTTTTACTGCTGAAATCAAACATAGACCTGCAGTTCCGGACAACATTAAGAATTGGCAAGTCTTTGAGAGTGACATTCAGATAAACAACTTCCTCACTCTAAAAGAGGAATTCTCTGGCATTAGCATTGACTCAACCACTGGAGATGATAAAAAACAGGCACGCACAATTACACAGAATATATCAGCTGAAACAGCTAATCTAGTTTTGCGTCCTACCACCTTTAACAACGAAACTATACAAAAGTTGAAGCAAATAAATGGAGATGAACTGGCTGAAACAGAAGTAGAGGTAATTGAGCTAAAAGATAATTTTCTGCCCACAGGTTTAACCCCTTTGGAGGATCTGTTTGATTCAAATGATATCTCAAGAAAACCAAAAATGCAACCACTGAATGCTGAAATTGAAGATTGTAACATTGGAACTACAGAAAATCCCAAAATGATAAAGTTATCTAAAGCATTACCACCTGATCAGAAATTGAAATACATTGAGTTGTTTAAAGAGTTCCAAGATGTCTTTGCCTGGAGCTATGAGGACCTCAAATCATATGATACCTCAGTCATCCAGCACACTATACCTTTAAAAGAAAACCAAAAGCCTTTCAAACAAAAACTTAGAAGAGTGAACCCGGTACTCCTTCCCCTCATTGAAAAAGAGGTGAAACGTATGTATCAAGCAGGAATCATTGCTCCAATCAGGTTCTCAGAATGGATTTCAAACCTAGTGCCTACTAGGAAAAAGACAGGAGAAATCAGACTGTGTGTTGACCTAAGAAATTTGAACAAAGTCTCTCTCAAAGACCATTACCCCTTACCAAAAATGGATCATATCCTGCAAAGGGTAGTGGGAGCCTCTAGGATCTCATTATTAGATGGTTTCTCAGGATTCAATCAGATTCTAGTACACCCGGATGATCAAGACAAAACTGCCTTCACAACACCTTGGGGAACTTTCAAATATGTCAAAATGCCTTTTGGGCTTAAGAATGCAGGGGCCACCTTCCAAAGAGAAATGGATATAGCCTTCGCTAAGGAAATTCATGATTTTCTAGTGGTCTACCTGGATGATCTTACTGCCTTTTCAAAATCAGACCAAGAACACTTAGAACACTTGAGGCAGGTTTTCACAATTTGTAGAAGATATGGCATATCTTTAAACCCAAAGAAATCATTGTTTGGGCTGGAGGAAGGTAAACTCCTAGGACATATAATCTCAAAAGATGGTATTAGGATCGATCCAGACAGAATTCAAGCTATCCTACAAGTACCACATCCAAGAAACATCAAAGAACTACAAAGCTTTCTAGGAAAAATCAACTTCTTGAGAAGGTTCATTCCCAATTTGGCTGAGCTCACAAGACTGTTAAACAATATGCTGAAAAAGGACTCCAAGGTCAAATGGACCATGGAAGCTAGACAAGCCTTTGAGGATATTAAAAGAGCATTGACAAACACACCAGTCCTAACAAGCCCTAGATTTGATAAAGATTTCATCATTTTTTCTTTTGCATCTGAGCATACAATTGTTGTTGTTCTGTTACAAAAAGATGACCAAGGCTGTGAAAAACCTATTGCATTTTTTAGCAGAGCCCTTAGGGATGCCCCCTTGAAATATCAGATTATGGAAAAACAAGCCTATGCATTGGTAAAAGCAATCAAAGACTTTAGAATCTATATCTTGTACTCCCACATCATTTCCTATGTCCCAAATGCAGTGGTGAAGGACATTTTGACCCAAGAAGGAATTGAAGGTAGGAGTGGCAAATGGATTGCCAAAATCTTAGAGTATGACATGGAAATCAAGCCTACCAAACTGATAAAAGGACAAGGTCTAGCCAAGCTGATGGCTGAAACCAATTTCCAAGCCCTTGACATTAATGAACTTGACAATGATCAGGAGATGGCGACTCCACAGATCAACCAAGCCTTTATGCAATCCCCTTGGTATACTGATATATTTTTTGTATTGTTAAACCTGCAAGCTCCTCCAGGGTTGTCCAAAACTAAGAAAAGGTTCTTGAAAATGAAAGCATCAAAATCTTGTATTATAGACAACGTTTTGTTTTGGAGAAATCATGAAGGGAACTTACTTAATTGCTTAACATTGGACGAAACTGACAATGTCCTCAAAGAATTTCATGCAGGTGACTGTGGAGGACACTTATACTGGAAATCCACAGCTGATAAAATCCTAAGGGCTGGATTTTATTGGCCTTCCTTGTTTACTGATGTAAAGAAATTTGTAATGTCTTGTCACAAATGTCAAATTTTTGAAGGCAAGAGAAAGCTGCTGCCTTTACCACTCAAACATGTTTCAACTGAGAGACCATTCCAGCAATGGGGTTTAGACTTTATTGGTGAAATTCATCCCCCATCCTCTGGCCAGCATAGGTGGATTCTGACTGCTACAGACTATTTCACCAAATGGATAGAGGTTGTCCCTTGTAGGCAGGCCAATGACTCCATTATCATACAATTTCTAGAAACCAACATCATGTCCAGGTTTGGCTGTCCAGATAAAATTATCACAGACAATGCTGCCGCTTTCAAGTCCAAAAAAATGATCAATTTCTGTCACAAGTATCATATGACCCTAGGTCATTCCACTGCTTACTATCCTCAAGGTAATGGCCTAGTTGAGTCTTCTAATAAAAGCCTCATCAACATCATCAAGAAAGTTTTGGAGGAAAAAAAAAAGAATTGGCATAAAAAATTAGTGAATGCACTGTGGGCAGATAGATTGACCACCAAGAGATCCATTGGTACAAGTCCATATGAATTAATTTATGGAATGGAAGCAAGGTTTCCTTCATCTTTAGGTGTTCCTGTAATCAAGTTACTGCAAGAAATACAAGCTGAGCCCAATGATATTCAAAGAAGAATCAATCAGACAATTCACCTACAGCAAACAAGAGAGGAAGTCTATGAAAGAACCCAAGTACTGCAAGAAAAGCTCAAAAGAATATTTGACAAAAGAACCAAAGCTGAAGACTTCTTTAAAGGAAACAAAGTGCTGAGATGGGATTCCAGAAGGGAAGACAAAGGAAAACATGGTAAATTTGACTTCTTATGGAAGGGACCTTATGTAATTCATGTTGTACAAGGTAATAACACCTATTTTCTAAAGAGCTTGGATGGCTCGAACACTGAGGAAGGCCCAGTCAATGGGAGGATGCTTAAGCATTATTTTGACCCCCTCTGATCAAGCACTACTCAATTGAATATTGTACATAAATATTTGTATTTTCAGTATGTATGTTTACAGCGGATAGATGAGGGTCCAAATGAAGTAAAATTTTGAGAAAGACTAAGGTGCTGCATTCTTCCTGATGTATATTACTCACTTTGTCATGGGAAAATAAGAGAAGGTACTTGGAAACTATCTAGGAGATGAAAAGCACTCAGACAAACAGGGTAAGAACAGTGTTGTAATTTCATAGCAGATCAGCTTAATGAGTATTTCATGCAAGTTTCATGGATTCAGATGTACAGTCTTTAACAAATGGAAAGGTTAAACTGCAAAAAGGGTGAAAAAGAAGGCAATCTGACCTGCTAATCTTGACTTTTCATCTGGAAAAGTCATCCCCAAGTGGAGCCACTGTTAGCCTCCTATACCAATAGGGTTTCATATTTCATGATTGACAGTGGAAGTGCTAAAAATGATCATCTTTGATGATACAAAGGTTCCATTTTTTGTGAAAAAAGAAAAAAGTTAAAACATGTAAAGAGGGTATGCCTTAAAAGAATAATCAAAGGGCAAGAAAATGAATTGGTCAAAAAAAATAAAAAAAATAATAATAATTGAAATGAACCCCAAAGAAAGACCAGGAAAGTGGCCAATCTAAATGCCACTGCTATCTTGTTGGATGGCTCAACAGTTGAAACTGGGCCATGCCATGTTTTAAATTGCCTGTTTTAGAGTAGGGAATGAGTACCTGTTCAAACAGTTCAAGCTTGACAGATGACTAGCTGGATAGAGAAAGGAAGGAGCCCACCAGCTTAATCTGGGCCCTTGGAAGATATAAGGGTAGATTTAGATAGGAGGGCAGCAAAAAGAAAAGAGCATATGAGGGTTTTCAAGTCTAAGTGCACCCTCCCTGAAGTAACAAAAAATGCTAGGTTCTAAGTTGGGTAGGTAGCCAGAAGTTGCAGAATCCTGATCCTATTCAGTTTTGGCCTTGATCAAGAAGGCACATGTTAGCAGTTGCAAAGGTATCTATGCAGCATTTTGAAGGCAAAATATAGAAGCATGTCTAACTCCCCCTGCTTTCCCCTAAAGACTCTCTTTCTAACATCCCTTGGAGGACTTTAGGACCTCCCTAAAATAGTCCTCCTTGTATTTCTTCTTGGAAAAATCCATCACACAGTTTTCACCTTCTTCTCCAAAAAGAAGCCACATTTCTTGTGTAAAATCATTCCCCATCTACTTCTAAAAATCTAGGTTTACTCACTAAACTTAGTTTTCTATTCCTCACTTCCAATCTTTCATATCCCCAATTCACATTGACTTCTAACCCTATTATCTAACTCCCTAAGTGCCCCTTTTCCCCTACTACTATAGCACTATTGTGAAAAAAGCCCAAAAAATATGTAAATACCCCCCCCTTGGGCATTATAGCCATATTTTCAAAGTTTGGAGAATGTTACAGCATCAAAGGTTTCTTGTACTTGGTCCATTCTATAGTTGGGGATTGAATTAACACTTGGTTAGTTTAATAACCCATACCTACCGTTATCCGCTTTGCGAACCCACAACATTGCATTATCCCCGCCATTGTATAAATTTTGTAAAAAACCCACTTTTTTCCGCTTTCAAAAGTCTGTATTTCGACGCGCCCCACCAAAAAAAAAAAACAAAAAATATTTAAAAATCCCTGCCGGGTCCCGCCGTATCACCTGCGCACATCCGCAGCCCGTCGTCCGTCGGATCAGGGCCCTCCCTTCCGACGGCCCACAACGATTTCGGACCACCCCTTACATCCGTCCTTTACCGCCCGAAATTTGTCAGAGGGTGACGTAGGGCCAGGGACACGTGCCCGCCTGTTACTGGAGTGGGCGACCTCTGACCATTACCAGGCCCGTACTCTTAGCGGTCTGATAAATACCACTAACCGCTTTTGTTACCACTGTCCCGCTCCCGCCGCACGTCATCTCCACATCAGCTCTACGTCACCCCACTCCCCGCCATTCCTCAGACCTGTCCGCCACATCGCCCGTCCACGTCATTCCCAATCACCAGCCGCCACGTCACTCCTCCGTACCCTACCGGTCCAATGACGTCATGATGACGTCATCCACTAAAAGGCGCCAAATACCAAATTTTTATATAAGTGTGAAAAAAATCATTTTTCCCCTTTTTTCGCCGAAATACACACTGTATTCCTGCATGACTGTTTACGTTGCTTGTCCGCCAACTTTGAAGCTTGCTCCCTCGCTGCTGGCGCCGTGTGTCCACCTGACTTTCAACACCATCGTCATACTATGCCCAGGTATTTATCAGATTCCCTCTGCATGCCTTGGTCCTTGCATAATTCACTAAAGCAAACAAGAAAAGAGGGAGAACATAAGAATTGCTAAGAATCCTCAGTAACTGGAGCTTCATTTCCCCACTGTAATCCCAAATTCACCTACAGAGGTCCCCCATTGTGCAAAATTATCATAAATTCACAGCTTATCACGCATTCGCAAATCTAAACCATTGCCAGACAAATCCACTGAAAAAGCAATTCTCAGTCCCAGCATTTGCTCTTTAAATCTCTCCCAGGAGCATTTCATCTCAGTTTCACCCCAATTTGCCTTGTTCCCTCTGCAAATTTCCCTGCTCATTGAAATTCACTGCTCTATATTGCTTTCTTCCGGAAAATCAAGTTCAAGCACAACTCCAAGTATCAGTTAACAATGGAGACCCCTGTGGCATTAAACATTGCACCATTGAATGCCCCACATAAGGACCTGGAATGGTTGGCCCTTGCTGACAGAGACTATCAGATGAGAGAAACTGTAGAGCTGTGTAACAAATACCACATAGAAACAGTTTGTGAGTTAAGGAAGAAACACAGAGATGGTACAGACCTCCTGGGAATCTGGAAATCCCATTTGCCAACTACTATCTCCCTCAGGTCAATGAGTTCCCTGACTTGATTCACCAGTGCTGCACAAACTATGACCCCAATCAAAGGACTGTTCTGAGTCCTTTAGGCTCTGTCTTATTCCATATCACTCCTGAAGCCATCAACCAAATGCTACAGTTTCAACCTACAAAGCCACTGGTTCCTCTTACTATGCAGCTTTTACTAGAGCAGGGTGCCAAGCTCTCCAACTCACAGATTACAAGAATTGGCCAATTATTTATGCTTCCAGATTACCAGCCCTGACAGCCTCCCCCTTATATACATGTCTGGTTCAATGACATAGGGAGACTGCTAGTAGACATGATATCCTCCATCCTAGGGTTCATAACCAGTGAGTTTGTGGATGAGACAACATTGGTGGTGCTATCCATTTTTACCCCAGGATAGCCCCCTGTTGTCCAGTATGACTATGCTACATTTATAGCCAACAAAATTCATGAACAGTTCATGAACTTGGAGAGAGAGAGGGTATTCAAGTACACCTCCTATATATATCATCTTTTATTGTACAATCAGCCTGATAGCTTTCCTCCTTTCCTCAAGAAACTAGATGCAAAGGGAAACAGAAGATCTGTAATGTTCTGGACATCAGTCTGCCATCATATTCATTACTCACCATACACTTACTGTGACTTTATTGACCTCTTCATTCATCCAGCCTTGTCACTGCTGCAGAGTTCCCCTCCTCCTAGACTCACTGATGATATGCAGAAAATCCTCCAGCTTTCTAAGAACTATAGCATTGGAGATTGGTACTTTTACCAAGACCACACAGTGATCAGAATATATGGCTGTGAGTTAGCACCATACAGGCTACAAAAGTATGTTCCCATGAGACTCTTTACATTAGAATACTTCAGGCAGTTCGGCAATGCAGATATGATTCACTTCCATAGCAGAAACAAGAAGGCACAGCTGAAAATTAAGCATCAATTGGGTCCATTCATCTTTAATAAGAGGGAAGAAGCTTGGGAAGAGGGAGACAAAATGCTAAAGGGCCTCCTCCTCAAGAAAAGTTTCTATTGGGCACCCTATGACCCTAACCATTTTATAAGCCTCAGAAAATCAAGTATAGGCTTGCCACCTATGATCATCTTAGCATTCCAGAAATTGAAAAACATGCTAACCAACTAGAATGGAGGGAAGGCACCTTAGTGGAGGATTATTCTGAAGAAGAATTAGCAGAAAGAGCCATTAAAACTTTAGAAAAGGCAGTTGACTTGGAATATTTTGGACAGGTTTTGTCTTCATCCCCTCAGCATCTTGGAGAAGCTGCCTCTTCGTCCACCGTTCCCCAGCAGCCTGCCAAAACAACTGATCAAGCAGCAAACATGGCCAGAGGCAAAGCAGTACAACAAGAGGAGTCACCTCCTAATGTGGAACAGCAAGTAGAGCAGCAGGAAGGTACAGCCAAGGAACCTGCCTCCACAGAACAGCAAACCCAAGAGCAAATCCCTCCAAGGCAGGAGGTAACAGTTGAATCCTCAGTTTTACAAACACCTGCTAATGAGGAAAGAACAAGGAAAAGGGATAGGCAAGAGGACACTCCTCTTACTACTTCAACGGACCAGCAAGGCGAAAAAAGACAGAGGCTAAATCCCTTTTCAGAGGAGGAATTACCAGAGAGACCAGTTGATACTATGCCCCCCCTAGCATTGAAACATCGGCTAGCTCCTTACAGCAAGGACAGGACATGCCACATGGGGCAGAGGTGAGCTCTTCAAGGCAACTATCTAAGGCGGACTCTAGCATCAAGCAGCAGTTCATAGATATCAGGAAAAGGAATGAGCCCCTCAAGTACCAAATCTACAACCAACTCTTGAAAATGGCACCAACTAATCAGTAGAGATTAATGTCTGCTTATGACATTCAAGAACAAAAAATGACTCTTAGTCATTTCAGGCCTACTATGCAGCAACCTCAAACAGCTGCCGATTATATCAGAACTAATTTGGAAATTTTTGCCAAAGACATCCACCCCATGGATCAGATTGAGCTACACAGGCAAACCGGAGAGATGCTTTATTCCACATTAGCTGATAAGACCCTACTGGCACACCAATTACAAAATTCTTTACACAATACTGCTGCCCAGCTTGAATTAGAAAAGGCATCATCTCAAGCCAAGGACAACAGAATCAAGTCCTTGGAAGAGATCATTATAGAGTTGGGTCATGATCCAAAGGACCCTAAGGGTGTGCAGGCACTATTAAATAAAAGAGATGAAGACCTAGCAGCTATGAGAAAGCATATCAAGCTGCCAGCTACCCTTCAACCTTAGACTGGAGAGGTGGCAGAGCAAAAGAAGGATCAGGATGTGGTTGCTTTACTCCTGAGTTTATACAAAAGATTGATGGAAACAGAGAGTGCATTGGAGGTAGCATTGAAAACAAGACAAGCTGAATTACCAATGCAGCCAGCACAGACATCTGCAGCAGGTCCTCCCATCGGACAAACATCAGAGGCAGGCCCTTCAACCTCAGCACCAGCTACAGGAGTATCAGCGCCAACAACAACACCAGATCAGGGACCCAGCCTAAGTATGCAGAACATGATGAAGGAGCTTGAAGCTTTAGAAGCACAGATGGCTGAACTACAAGAGACCAAGGATAAATTGGCTGCCATTGAAGAAAAGTATGATAAATCAAAGCAGAACATAGCTGAAAAAACAAGAGAGGTAAGGGCTCTTGAGAAGAGAATAAAGGAACTAGAAAAAGAGCTTTCTCTTGATAAGGTTGTAGTTGAAATCAAGAAAATCCTGTGGGCCAACATTGGTCAATCTATTACAGACCAGTGGCAATATATTGAAACTATCCATGAGCATATGGATCTCATAGGCAGGGCCCAACTAGAAAATCAAAGAGCAAGAGCATCTCTAGGCAATATGCCTGAAATAGCCAATAGGATGATCAATGTCCTTAACAATCGCACTGGCCCCCAGCTGGCAGCAATGGGTATCACCAGCAGAACTGATACCATTTTACTGGTAAAGAGGGTGCTTACCTTGAGAAATCATGTGCAGACATTGGACAGAAGGTGCCAAGAAATGCAGGCATATGTGAACAAATTCATTGAGAAAATTACAGCATTACATAACAAAGGTCTTCCCAGTTTGGTAACTAGTGCAGGAAGGTTACTATCTCATGAAAACTATGCCAAGAGGGTCAATACATATGCCACAAACTAGATCACTGCATCAACAAGTGCCCCAGAGGAAACAGGGCCTCCATTTGGGCAAAGTCTATATGACAAACTGGAGAATTTATTCTTTATTGTGAATGAGATTAGACATCTTTTTGAAGTGCCTCCAAACTATTACAAATACACTGAGGCAGATGAGACTTTAGGCAAAATCCTAAGACACCAATTGCCTACACAGGAATGGTGGATGGGCATGATACAAACACTACTGTGAAGAAATAGGTTCTTCACCAAATTTTTTTGTATCGATCACAAGTCAGCATTTTCAGAAAATTAATACATTTGCTCTGACTAGGAAAGGAGCGGAAAAGGCCAACTCAGCAATCAAATTTGGCCACCAAGGCAGGACCGACAGATGCAGATGACGGGGCTGAGATAGCCGCACCACGACAAGGCAGTAAAGGGCATATTTCTCAGAATCAAGGCAAAGCACTCGATAGACCCAGTTGCCCCAAAAGTCAAAGAATTTCTGACAGAAGTGAACAGTCATTCATTGTTCATTTAAAGTAGCAATAACTATTGCATCTGCTATTCTTGAAAGTTGGTAAAGATATTTATTGAGCAAATGACTCATTGTTAAGATATTTTGTAAAATGATTGTATATATATCCCCACGCATAAACTTATTGGGGTTGTTGATTTTTCTTCTGAAGAGCTATACTGTAATTTCAGACTTTAATACAAGAAGCTAATGGAATTTCTGAAGTTTTGAGTTGTTTGAAGTGTTGTGATGGGCTTGCTTGCTGCTACAGGATTCCTGCGCTATTTCATGTCACAATAAGTTTTCTGAACCATGTTATTATGTATTCCGCTCTTTCATAATCCACTTATGCTGTATGTTTCATATGCTTAGCATTAGAGAAAAAGAATAGTTCAGGATTTGTTCATTGAACACCCTAAACTCAATCTCTGCTGTTATGAATGTCTTCTTCAGAATTAGTTATGAATGTGAAATTCTTAATTGCTCACATTTACACTAAATCTTTCATAGTAAATACTATTCAGGAATTCTGATCTGCTCCTGAGTAATATTTTCATTTCTCCATATCACCAGCGTAGTGAAAGATTCTTAGTTGCCTCTCACTAGCTGGAAGTAGTCCATATTCCACAATTTGAAGATTGTTTCATGAGTACCCATATGGCCCTGCAGTATCATCATCCTCAATCAATACCTCAAACAACACATAATCACAGACTCCAATGCCCAATGGACTGAAACCCCTGAAGATTACATTTTAGCTGTTAGAAGATATAATTCAACCAAAACTTTAAACAAAATTCAGTGCATCATAACTAGCCTAAAAACATTACTAGAACAAAGCTAAATTCTAAAGAGAGAGCCCTCTCTGATTGTAGATAGGCTAGAACCTGTGATCCAAAGATTGGTCTGTGGTTACCTCGACCATATTCCCTTAGGAGTCAAAGGGAACAACTTGAGTGATAACACATTTCATGCTTGGGGTTGTAGGGCACAAAAATGTCTATAACAGTTGCCCCCTAAAGTATGAGGCTGTTAACCTTTTGGTGTCGGGTGAAATGCTTTATTATGAGGATCCGAAGTTCTTTCAGTGCTGGGAGGAGACCTGTAATAAGATACAATACAATACATTATCTTCATAATATTTTCATGATCTAGCTGAGGCGGGCATTCCCATGCTCAGCTTTATAAATTCAGTTTCATGTACATAGGACAAACAATCTTCTGAGTGTAGACTGATGATTCTGATAGAGCCATCATCCTTTTGAGTGGATGATTATCTGTGCGGCAATGATGTACATTTAATGTCTTTATTTCCCTGAATATATATTGCAGCCCGGATGGATGAAACTAGATCCGGGGTCTTCAATCTCGTCCGATCTTCACTCAAATTACAAGTCGATCCATGTGAGAAATGTTCTGAAGTCGAACATGGAAAGACATCGCTTGATTACCAGTCAATGATGTAAACTGTTAACAAGCGCGAGAGGAATCACCGATAATGATAATGACCCTCAAGGTACTGCAGCAAAATTCACATGGTGTGAATAAAGGACTTGGCGTCGAACACCACTCAAAATGTTTCGGTCGAAGGCCATTGATGTAAACCTATCGCCGGAAGTGAGAAACTTGCCATTGAGGCATGCAAGCTTCAAAGTACTGAATGGGGTGTTCCTAGATCAACTTCTTGGATAATGAGCTGATGTTGACAAGAAGTGATCCGTCACAGGAGGGCCTTAATGAATCCCACATTAATGACATGGAACGGAGCAAATGATTTTAATGGAGGTGAAAACGATCTGGTGATATAAGGTTCAGGGTGGAGGTCATGAAAGAATGAAGTATAATGTATGGTAGTGGGTGAGACACAGGTGAATTCACTGAATGACTTCTCTTGAACATATCGGTGACACTGATGTGATGGATTGGTAGCATTAACCCCAAATGTGGATGGTATGGCGTGGCCATGGAGATGTGACCGGTGAATGAAACAACCCAACCCGACTCGGACACGGAGTGGAAGTGTCATGTTCAAGAGCGACTTGCTACCAACAAAGTTTCTTCAAGTTTTCTTCCCAATTTTCCCCAGTCATTGCTGACCAGTACCTCTTTATTTTTGTCAAGCTTGAGGAGGATAACATATGCTTGTTCTATAATTTTCCCTTCGGGCAAACCCATCGCTTTGTTTTAACGAGCCTAGCGATAGTGAAACTCGTTCTCGTCTATAGACAAGTTTGTCGCTATTAATCTTTTTAACGAGTTTAACAACAAAGATAACTCGGTCCTTTTCAATTTTAGAGAGTCTGAAAAGGAACGTAAAGGTAACTCCAAAATTCCTTTTTCGTCATCTAATCCCTTAAGTCCGAAAAAGTATAAAACAATACAGAAGGGATGAATTTTCGATACTTTTAACGAGCCGAACAAAACAAGCGCTCGATCTTTTTGTGTAATAATCCCTCAGGTCCAAAAAGATTAAAATCTAGAGGAGGGATAGCACTTTCTGTCCCTTTAACGATCTAGAGATGCCAATGGTTCGACAATCTTTTCATATTTTATGAGTCAGTTGAAAAGATCTTAAAGGGGACTCGTCTTTTGAGGAACGAGTGATAAAATGGGTAGCAGCTGATTCCAGGTAAGGTTTGGAATTTTCCAATCATGGCAGTGTCACAAGGATGGCTAGTGAGATCACTCTTCACAGCTGTTCCTCAAAATGGGTAAACAATCAAATGGGGGTGAATGATCGGCCAATGCAAAAGTGGAGGTGACGGTGCAAACACGACCAAGGCTTTAATGGCTGAAGTACTACATTCACGATGGTTATTTATCGGTGAATAGTTCATTTTTTAACGAGCTTAAACGCGAGGGGAAACATTTGCTCATGACTTGTGTTTATTTTTTAACGAGCTTGAACTATGTGCTAAAACTACTCGATGCGGGTTTATTTTTTAACGAGCTTGAACCCTGCAGTAACACTGCTCGTGGCGGGTTTATTTTTTAACGAGCTTGAACCCTGCAGTAACACTGCTCATGATAAGTTTGCATGCCCCCAGCATAATAATGCTAATCGAGGTGCATGCCCCCCAAGCTTCATTGCATTCAACTTGGTGGTTGGAATGAAGGTTTACCTTCGAGATCTTCGAAAGACTCGACTTTGATTTTACGAGATCGTAATCAAAGATTTGATTTGGAAAGGGAGTCATTTCATTTTTTAATGAGGTTGACACAGTAAAAGAACTATCCTCACGACTCCTTGTTTCTTTTTTTAACGAGGTCGACACGAGATAAGAACCGTCCTTGGAATCTACCGTATTTATAATATTTGATAGAAAATCAAAAACTGATGGATGATTAAGGTTGCTGGAATAATCTTCGTGGTAATCCGGAAGATGGGAGTGATGGTGGTAATCTTCCCATGGTGCCTCTCCTATCATCATGGGTTGAATGATTCCTTCGTCTGTAGAATGTACATGCGACCAAGGATCTGAAGAGGTGCCATATTCTTTAGACCTATCTATCCAAACACTTGATAAGCGTTGATTTGGGTTTACCCCCCAAGCCAAGAAAATTGATTGCTACAATATTTCTAAAATGGCGATGATCCATGCTGACAAAATGTTTAGGAATCTTCCGAATCCATTAGATATAGAAGATTTCATATTGTAGGTTTCCACTGTGGCCAATTCCCCTAGATTACTCAGAGGTGGTAGGGAAAAAGTACCCATTAAGGCAGGGTCTTTTAGGAGACCTACTCCGATATTTTGAAGCGAATGATTGCTTCCATGGATCATTGGAATGCTTCCCGTAACTTGTGAACTGTTGGGGAGAAATGTTTGTTGGTCGACGATTGTAATTCCTCCTTGAAAGGGAAATGTAATCTTCCTGAAGTAGGTCGACACAACTGCAGCCATGGCATATATCCAGGGCCTTCCCAGTAGGATGTTGTAATCGAGGTTTCCATCGATTACTTCAACATCAATTTCTACTATTTTGCCCCCCAGTTCAGCTTGCAAGTTAGTTAAAATCCTGTATGGAGTGTATGATCACCCATCAAATGCTTTTAACGTCGTTGACGATCTCGACAAGGGTGGTGAGCCTAAATTTTTCCAGCAACTCATCGACATAATACATGTAGATGATCCCTCATCAATAATTGTTCGATGAACAATTTTGTTGAGGTCTTTCACTTGTATAAGGAAAGCTAGTTGAGCTGGTAACTGAGGGTCATATCCTTTATGATCAAAGGCCACAAGATTGGAATCCATTGGGCCAATCCCACCTATTGCTGGTAATAAATCTTGCTTTTGGGAGGGGCAATTTTGCGGTACCTCAAGTGTCGACATAGCGGACGGTGATTGGGCCAGGTCCTCTACTATATTATAATTCTGTGCTACTTTGGCACGAGGATTAAATGTCGATTTGTGTACTACTCCCTTTGGCAGCTTTATCGTTAGCTCAGGAATGATGGGTGGCACAACTTCGGTCGAAGTTGTTGTCGAACTACTAGGTTGATCTTTAGCCTTGTTGTCCGATAGCTGTGGATTCCCGTAATCTTTATTCCTTGTCAAAGCATCATTTTGCTACTTTGAGATAGACAACATAAGCACTTGGGATCGGGAAGCATTTTGATTAGCAACCAGTTTGGTTCCCGGGTTTGGAAACAGATCAGTCAATATTGCTGAGGTTTTTGAACTCTTAAAGAGTTTCTTAACTTCAGCTTTATGTGGACAATCTCTCATCCGATGATCCTCATCTGATATATGACATACCACAGGGGGTTTCCTTTGCCCAGAAGGGTTTACAGAAGCTTTTTCAGGAGATTACTCATCCTGCTTCTTCTTTCTCCCTTTCTTTTTCTTCTTGCCTCCTGGTTGCTTCAGTTGTATGCCCTTGTCGGTCGACACAGCATTTACTTCCGAGGCAAGAAGTCCCTCATTTGCATTTTGACTATAAATCTTATGGGCCTTTTTAGATGTAGCCTTTGTCGATCTCGTGTCTGTTGCGCCAATCACACCGTCGTCGGCATGAGAGTCATTATTTGATTTAGGAGGAGGAGGGACTGAGACTTCCAGTCTAGGAGAGTCAGGTATTTTGTCATAGAGCATGCTGGACTAAGTGTAAATCAAGTCCAAATATTACGCACGAGCGATAACCTGCTCTTCGGTGACGACTCCCCCTTTTGCCACATCTTCCGTGATGGAAGGCAGTAATGACTTAATAAACCATTTAGCTAAAAGCTGATTGGGAACATACATTTTCACAATTCTACGATGACGTCGCCACTCATGTATATGATCAGATATGTGAGTGGCCGTCGTTTGTTTGAAATTGGTAAGAAGTTCCGTTCCCATTTTGTACCTTATCGGTAACTGAAAATGGGTTAAAAAGGTCGTGGCTAGGTTACTAAAGTTGTCAAATGAAGCTCTAGGCAATTTGATATACCATTTTGCTGCTGGACCAGTCAACGTCCTCTGAAAAAGGCGAAGCCTAATTGAATCATCGTTTATGGTGTTTGATGAACACCACAGATGAAAGGTCATCACATGATTCGACGAGTCTTCACCCGGATTTCCATTAAATTTAGGAATATCTGACAGAAGTTTATGCGAATCGCCGGCCACGAAGGGGCATAAGCAATTGGATCATTCGTCAGCCGGTTTAGATCTGGTAATTCTAGAGTTGCTACAAAGGGCAACTGTTGATTCAAGTTAGGCGAAGCATACCCAGGATAAGATGGAATCTCCTGAGCAATGGGTTTTTGCATACCAACATAATGTATTTGATGCTGGAAACTTTGACAAGGTTGATGGGCATAACCATTATAATATGTTCGTTGATAACCACTTTGGAAATGCGGTTGCCCATTACTTACAAAGACTTGTTGCTCAAGTCCTTGATATGATTGCTGGAATTGCGGTTGTTGAGATTGAACCAGCCATGGTTGTTGGACCATTTGATGTTGCCCAATACTGGATGATTGACCAAGATGAGGAGTCATAGTACCTATTTGAGTCTGAGTCGCTCCAGATAAGGAGGCACTAACCTGAGGTTGTGATTGAGTCGTTGAGACAATAGGTTGTTGTATTGCAACATGAGAAACTTGGGGTTGACATACAACAGGTAGCGCTTGTACTTGCGACGCATTCACCATAGCAGGTGTAGTGGGAATATTCGACATAGGGTGGACTGGTTGCATTGAATATACAACCCTTGGTTGTTGAGGTAGTATTGGTACCCAACCACTGGACATAATTCCAGTTTGACCTGAACTTTGTTGTAAACTCTCATATGGTTGTTCTCCGGGAGGGAACAATGAAAAGGCATACTGCCCTCCATATGGTGGGAATCCAGTACTTAAAGGGTAGATTGGCCTTTGAAGACATATTGGATCAATTTGTTGAGTTTCAACATGAGAAATACCAGATGATAATCCGGATGAAGAAATAGGAACTGACCATGTCGTCGAAACAGTCCCTGATTGGACTCCGGGTTGTTATTGATAACTTGCCGGGACAGATGGTATACCAGCAAACATCGTAGGAGTAGTAGCAGGAGGCTCTGCCGCTGCTGCGTCAGATGACACAGTCCTAGATGTCGACGGTTTTTCAGACATATTTAGTCTATCCAAAAGATTTTCTAGTGATTTCGATTGACTTTCTTCCACGATTGCGGATTACTCGATCAACGAAAAATAAAGGGGAATTATGTTTCTGAATTAGATGAATTTTAGATGCTTTGACACAACTTGTTTTTTCAATTTTTAAGAGTTGAGAAAAAACAAAAGATGACTCTAGTCTCCTTCGATTTTTAATGAGCCTGAAGTGACAAGTGCTCAGATGGACCTTTTCCGTTAAGGAGTCTGAAAAGGAACGAAAGGGACTGCTCTGGAAGTCTAGGTAGAAGGAGTACCAAACCAATCGCAAAACTGTAGAATACTTTTTACGGTACAACAGTCAATCTTCCCGAATGCTGTGTTCAGTGCATTGCGATCGATAGGGCGACAGACACGACTTCCTATGGATAAAGGATTAAGCCTATCGGGGTCTCCCAAAATATACTCGACGGTACATGGGAGCACAAGTCCGTACTGGCACTTATCGTCTCAAAGTGGAGGAATCACCCAACCATCCGTGAGAACAACAGTTACCAGGCTTTACGACACCAGAATACGTCTCTAGCCTATACTTCTAAATGTTGTGCGTTATGTTCCAAAGCGTTGTTAGATTCATTGAATTTATTTTAAGTTGATCTTGTTTATGAAGTTTGCCTTTCGGGTTCACGACGAGATGTAGATGTAATTCCTAAAATGCAATCTAAGATGATAAACAAACTTTTTATCTCTTTTATGCAATGAAAATCCTAGCTACTAGGGAAAAGAAAGACAGAATCTTTTCACAAAGAGCAAAGAGCACACTCTAAATGCACTTTCCTAAATCAAGCCAATCAGACTGTGTATATGCAAATGCACATGCATGTATTTGTTTTTGACTTTCTTAGTATATGGATGCTAAAAAGAAAGTTGATGCACAAATCTAAATTTCTTTCCAAGCGACAAATATCAACAAGCTTCTTTTCGAAATAAAAAATGGAGACGATTACAACACCTTACGATTTTGAACTGAATACTTGTTCTTGACACTAGAAAATTACAAATTCAGACCAAAAGCAATAGTAACAGGATAATCGACCATCAGCAGCAATCAAACTTTTTCCTACGATCGAAATCGACACTTGCGACAGATTCAAATCAAAGGACGACAGTACGGCTATGCTACTTTTTCAAAGGAGAACTGTAAATGACTCAACAAACACACAAAAACATCTACAGTTCTTTTGTACAAAGGAGGCGGAATAACAGCAAGGAAAAGGGGTTTCAAACAGACATATACTGATCACAGGCAACAAGATTTAGGAATAGAACTGGAAATAATGAAACACAAAAGCCACATCTACACAGAGCTAGTCTGATCAGCGCATCTGTAACACAGGGAATCTGAAATGCAGTGCAGGTTGTCCACTCGGGAAGTGCACTGAAATTCAGAATCTCTGAATAGTACCTACGCTGGGCCAGAAACGAGACTCTGTTCGGGTTCTGGGTCACAGTTTGCAGTTCAGTTCTTGGGTTTTGGCCGAGTAAAAAGCAATCAGTAACGCAACAATCAGGGGTAGATCTAAGGAGGATCTAAGAGCTATCACAAGGGCAATCAGATAGTTTTTGAATCAGTTGTTTAAATCATAAACAGATCTGGTAGATGGATTGAAGTAGCAGTTATCTACTTTGCATTTGTTATGGCAAATGCAGTTCGAATGCTACTTGTAAGTTTATGAAACAAACAACAAAGAATGATAAACAAACAAACTAATTAGTTCCCCAGTGGAGTCGCCATTTTGTTACAGGGAAAAGTGTCTATTTAGAACTGCTCTATCCCACTAAGGTGTGACAACTGCCTTAGAAACAAACAGAGAAAAAACTACTTTTGTTTTTCCTTTATGAATTATAGATAGAGAGGAACAGAAAGACCAACCTCTGTCTTGCGCTAATCCTTCGATTCGATCCCTCTCTTCTTTGATAGTCCTCAACTACCTGCTCCCTTGCACGCCCAGCTTCACAAAGTACCTGTAAGATCACAGAAGCATAGCACTATACAAAGACATGGATCTATAATCATAAACAATCTAGGATCAGATGTAAATTGACCATACAAATGTAACAAGCATCAATGATACAAAAGCATGGAGGAAAACTCAAATAGCTTTTATTGATAAACAAGAAAAAATCCAGAAGGAGTTAAAACCAGTTGTTCCGACCCAGCATCAACCTCCCAGCAAAGAAGCCCCTCTTCACCTCAAACAAATCTTAGATCACCCAAAAATCTGATGTTTGTCTCTAGAAACTGACAGCAATTCCTTACAATATGCAAAATTCCAGCCTCTGGATCTCTGGGATGAGGGATCCATATATAGATATCTGTAAGGGGGATGAGTCAGCCTGTGATTTGATTAGTGTATTCTCTCTGACAGTTCTTGCTTCCACTTGGAGACTGAGGGCCTCTTACTCATCCTTGGTCGAATTCAATGAGGCAAGTGTCATAGGAGAAGATTATGGAAGCTTCCATTGCCACTCCACCTCGCGGAATGACACTGCCATTTGTCATTTCTTGCCCATCGCACGACTTTTGAAATGCAATGCACCCTCACAGTGTATTTAGGTGAGATGCAACACACTTAGCCAGTGGAGTAGCTGCAATGATCCTGTTTTGACCAATTCTGAGCAGTTTCTCATGGAGAACTTCTGGGAGAAGCTGTAATCTGTTGACCTTGTTCCTTTAGGGGTTAGAACAACACTTTTAGGGACTTAGGAGCCCTCGATTTATGGACATTTCATGCTTGGGGTTGTAGGGCACAAAAATGTCTATAACAATAACCTAAGCATACATATACAACAAGAGGAACCTCTGCTACTAGGGTTGGGCCCTAACCCAAGAGATTCAGCCCTCTAAGTCAACTTAGTGCTGGATTAAGGGAATGCTACTCATTTTAATTAAAGAAATCAGGAATACATAAGACTGCTTGCTTACAATGCTTCAACTCGAAAACTGCAGAGCCATCTTGAACATAAAATCTCAATCCTAATGAGGCCTTAAGCCTCTTGATTTATACAACTGAAGTTATCAAAAACATCCTTAAATTTAGGGAGGCTTGGCTCCAATCTCAAGATCAACTGGTCATTAACTGTCATTGGCTTGACTGCTAATGAACTTCATGAGTCGACTGCTTGCAACTCCAAGCTAATGAGATTTGATTGAGGAAACTTCGAGTGAGTGAGGAGTTAAGGAGGGAGATCCTATCTCCTAGAATCCCTCTTTCTTGTCTCCATTCGAGTTCCTATACTTTAATTAGCAAAAATTTTCTCCAAAACCTGCAATCAAAGCACATTAGACCACTAGACATGACATCTCATCTTTACTCTCCTCATTAAGAAAAACATAATTAAAACATGTAAAGAATTATGAGAAAAGTTGATTTTAGTAAGCTAGAGGTGCATTAAGGTCCATATAATTTACCAATTGATGAGCCACATCGTCACCCCTTACTAAAAATGTTTCTCATCCTCTGAGAAACTCAATCCATGTCCATGTTTTTCATTATTTTGGTGGCCTCTATGACATACTAGGCATCTGTTGTAGTCTCTTCTTCTTGTGGATAAAACCTTGCATTCCTGTTTATTTATTCCCACTTCTTTCTTTATTCTTTATCCTTTCTCCCCTCTAACATACCTAAAAGAAATGGTGGGCTGAGTTTCAATCCAATCCTCTTGACTTTGAGTCTCTGTAATGTTTTCTTATACATTGAGACTCTAGTGCATCCCTCATTCTATCTAGGGAATGATATTGTTTGATCTTTAGGCTGTAGGGTAAGGTGTTCCATCTACTTTGGTAGGTTTGATGTCTATCATCTCCTTGAAATATTAGCATGTCTTCAAAATGAGTGCATTCTTATTCTTATACAACAAGTTATCACGGTGCAAGCTTGGGATCATTTACGATGAGGTTATGACTGCTAATGACAACCATTGGGTTAGACTATTCTAGTAGGGTGCTTTGATCACAGAGGTCAATGAATTTCTTGTTGGCTTGGAAAGGAATATTTCCTCTTTGTGCTAGGGTTTTTACCTGAAAATACAACCATTTTTCTTTGAGGTATAAGGCATATGACTTTGTTGGTATCCTGCATTGAATTGCCTCCATGGATAAACTTTCCATAGTTTCTAATTGGTGTTCATTTTCTTGTAGGTACTTTATTATCCATGTGTTCTCAGCCCCTAACTGATATTACATTATTGTTTTCCTGTCTCTTATGCTACTTAATTCTTCGCCCATTTCTTGCATATTCTCTTCCATGTGGCCTACATCCTCTACCCCTTTTTATTTGAAAATTTCCATCCACCTACGTGTCCTTGCTCTCTCTTTCTCAAGTTCAAAGAATAGAGGAATGGAAAATTTTTGTGGTATCACCCTACCTCCTTCAATGAATCTATAGTAGGAGCTAAGGTTTGGCTATGGGATAGGCTCCTTCAGCTCCTGGGCCTCTTCCTCTATTTTTTCTTGAGTAATTGATTCCTATTTTCCTTCCTTTTTCCCTTGCAGCCTTTCCTTCTCTTTTTTCTATGTTTCCTCTAGGTTTGATAGTGTTTCCTGTAGGATTATTTCTGCTTCCTGTAGGTCTAACTGTGTTTCCTGTAGGAGAACTTTTCCTTTTGTTAAGGCTAACCTTGTGACATGTCTCCTAACATAGGTTTTGATGTTCCTTCTCCTTATTTCTTCCCTAGAGGGACTACTTTCTCTTGTTGTTTTGGTGAGTCCTCTATGACAATTGGAGTTTTAGTAGGGTTTTGAGGCGTGGGGGCTTCACTGGGGGAGAAATACCATAACATGTGGGTTCATATTGGGGGATTTATATTGAGGAAAAAATGGCATAATATATTGGCGGATATATAGGGGGTAAAGGGCTTTTATATTGGCATGTATAAAAAATGGAGCTCAAAGTTAATGAAAAAATGGATACCTACAATATGTAGTGGAAGTAGGGGTTTTTTAAATTGGGAAGGCGTATTGGGTTTGTATTGGTAGGGGTTCTCAATAATGTGATTTTCAAGCATATTTTCCAATATGTGGTCAAATTAAGGGTATTGTTTAATATTCCATGAATGCACATGATAGGTTAGAGGTTCATTGAGTGAAGCCCGAGTGGTTTGATGTCTTCCTTGTCTAATATTGGTGCTCTTACTTTTCCTGAGGTAAAGTGGATTTTTCCTCCATCTCTTTCCTTTTGATTTGACAGGTGTAATTAGAGTAGTTAGAGAAGCTTCTGCCTCCTCTGTAGGCTCTCGTGACACCCTTGGTGATTCTTCTTCTTCTATGCTCTGTGTTTCAGAATTTTGTTCATCCTCTTTTTCATCGTCTTGTCAATCATCTTTGTCTTCTTCTTTTCCATTCCATGTTTCTTCCTCTTTGTCATCTTTTATTTATTCTTCCTTGTCATCCTTCGTTTCTTCTTCCTTGTCACTAGCAATAGGGCTTTTATCATACTCAATGGCTCAAATTTCTCCCTCTTCCAGACTGTTCAATACTCTGGAACAAGTTCTGACATGTGTTTGGAATATCTTCTTGGCTTTTGATGCCCATTGCCAAGAAGCGATCCATCCAAGATGAATCTTTGTTCTTGCAGGACGTTTGTTTCTGAAGCATCTGTGTGAATAACGGCTGGTTTTATGACAGTGCTTACATGGATGAAGATCAAAACAATGATCTTTCAGATGGCCAACTCGGTCACAGTTTTGGCATTTTACGATCTGTTGTTGTTGTTGTTGCGGTGGAAGAGGAGTAGAATCTGGAACAGCTGGAGGTGAATTGTCATGAGGAGCAGGTGAACTGTCATGAATAAATCCAGCACTCTGAAACTAAATGGGCTTTGAGTAGTCTGGAATATGAAAGTACAAGTCCTTGTAATATCCAAGACCAGTTCTGTGCTTATTGTGGACAAGTTGTTCCCAAGGTCTGATGATGGGCTTGGGAAGTGCAGACTAAGTTTATGCATCTGAATTTACAACTGCTACTTTATTTGAATGAACAATAACATTATTGACTTGCTGCTGATGGGTGGTTGTCTCAATGTTTTGAACAAAAACAAGTTCAGAATGATGTGTATTTTGATGTAGCTCTTCTTGCTGTAGCTGTGATTCAAGATGCAAAAAATCAATCTTTTCCTGTGCATTTTGTAGACAGACCTGAATATCTGTGAGAGAATCTTTGCTGACTTTTAATATATCATGAGTAGTAGACAACATTAGAGTTTTGAGGAACTCTAATACTTCACTAATTCTAGCCATTTTTTTTTCTTCAATGTCAGATTTACACCTTACAACTACTGCTCAATGCAGAAAAGTAATACCTACTCACAGTACACAGCAATATCCTTTATACATGTGCAGCAAATGATCAGAGTTCAACCAACAAGCACCGATTACAATCCATTACATGAAAATAAGAGTTCACTCATGACCAGCATGAGATTCTGACAAAGTAACTGACAAAACTTTTCTCCATAAAAGATTACAATCAGCCCACCAAACTCTTTATGTTGCAGTTGAAGCAAGGAATTAATGCACTATAATGAATTTTAAATACAAAGCCACACTGGGGCAGCATCAACTGCAAACTTGCTTGAATCCTTCAAATACTCCTTCACTTTCGCGGCCAGTGGAAAACAATAGTCAAGTTCAATAGTGACTGTAACCATTCATGATAACATGTGGAACAGCTACAATTGTGGGATTACAGATTCCCAGAGAAAGAATTGTACATAATCTCATAATCTTATGTGGAACAATTCAGATATATAAACTAAGTCAACATTGCAATTTCAAGGGTTTCATAGTAGCACATGCATATGAACATGCATCTCGGCCTATGCTCAATCAGTATCTCAATGTATGGCAAATTTCTACCACTAGCAATCTCAATTAATATGTGGAAGCTTACCTTTCAATTCCTGGCAAATTCACATTTTATCATTTGCATGCAGAAGCTTATCAAACACCTGTTCACATATTTCATGGTTCATGAAAACTCAATAAAAATCAATCACTTTATGTGAAGTTTCCTTCATCCTCATTCGTATTTTAACTATCAATCCCATCAACTTCGAATGCTCTCATAATTAAGATTCATTACCACAATTACATTCACATATGCTGGATTCAATCAAAAGCTTGCCATTTCACTCACTCTGGGCCATTATCCATATGGTTTCCAATTCACATTAAATTACACAAAGTTTTGTCTCAACCAAACCTCAATACAATAGCCCTTTTAATTCTGGTTTTAAGCCCAAAATCTTCTTCTTGAATCATTTCCACAATCATTTATATATGGGTTTCAATATTTGATTTCATATACTTAGAAGTCAATGAGACAATGCCCCATCATTTAATTTTAACATTATTTTAAATGAACCAATATCAAATATATAAGTGCGCCCTTCCCATTCATACAAAGAAACAAATCTTAATTACAAAGGCCAAGAATATTTGCATTAAAAATGCACTTATGCATGCTGTAATCCATTTGTCACTTCCACTCATGCAAGATCGCATATCCAGTGCTACAAAGCTTGCTGCCGCTAAGCCAGCAAGAGCAATAACAGTCCATCTTAAAAGCTCAGTTGGGAAGATTAACAGAATCGAAGCTGGAATGAAGATAAACAAAGAATATCCATAAAGACACCACAGCTGCACCAAGGGTGTTGATATGCCCATGTAACGGAGGAGGAAATAAAATCCGAGGGTTACCAAATAGATGTATCCATAAATCAAGCACGCAACCCAGCTCATATAATTAATGTCATAATGCCAGTCAATTTTATCTTCACTCTTTATGGAAGACAAATAGGAAGCATACTTTCCCAGTTCCATTACCGCAAATACAAGAGTTGTGGAAATCCAAAGAGGCCCATACCTATATCACATGTCAGGATTATGTTGAACCCTTTCACAAAAGTCTCCATGGTGGGGATATAATGTGCACATACTTCTGTCTATACCATGTTAATTCAACGCATATGCAAGCATTGTATACCAAAGCTCATTAGACAGCGCATAGCAAAACGCATTCAATATTCCCACTCAAACTGTGTCAAATGACAACACGGCAGTTTAATACCATATATACGCTAGACCAAACAGCGTTAATAAGCTGAACTCTTGCACACTTACGGTGTATACCATTCAACGTTCAATAAACCAAAAGTAGGTGCCAAACGCTGGAGCAGAAGAAGCTAGTGGCGATTACTGAAAAAAGGTGCAGCAGAGCCGAGGAGATAGGTGTGTCTCTCTAGAAGCCAAAGTCCTTAACAACTTTCCCAGAGGCGATTCTAATGTCACTCAGCTATACAAAATCTTTGAATCTAAAGGTCTCCCTTTACTTGCTATGATTGCACTTTCTGGTGGTCACACAATTGGCAAATCTACTACAGTGCATTCACAAACAGATTATACACATTCACTCACTTCAACACTATCGACCCTTCCATGGACAAGGCCCATGCAGGCCTTCTCAAATGAGCGTGGCCTACCACTAGACATGGTAGTCTAAACAGGGTCGTGCCAATGGATTGTTTGAGTCCTTTGAGGTTTGATAATTTGTATTACGTGAATCTTGTGAGGCACCGGGGCTTGCTTGGACCAAATAGGTACTCTTCTCCAACAACCGGACTCGAAAATTGTTCTAATATTGCAAATTCGAGAGACGTTACTACTGAGTGAATGAAAAACGGGAGGAATACAGGTCTGGCGAAACAAGGAGAGGCAGGATTGGAAGATTCATCAGAGTGGCGTAGAGAGAATATAGCTGACAGGAGGTAATATGTGGGATTTTGTGTTTACAGTGTTTGAAGCGTGGAGTATGGAACCACCTCCGATGGGAATGGGAGCATTCAATGTAAATGGCATTTTAGTGTGACAAAGACATCAGATTGGAGGGTGGTATTGAGAGACTCGGTGGAGAGGAGTATTCAATGTAACTGCAGTGCTGCAGAGCGTTATTAAAGGCTCTGATACTATTCAACGCATTCAATAATTCAAATGCTTTATACCACTGGACTCCATTCAGTATATACAACGTTAAAATAGCATTCAAATGATTCAAAACCGCATTCAACTTCTAACATAACGCATTCATTCAACATCATTAATATTCAAAAACCATGCGCATACCAGGAGCTAGACCAGCGTTCAATTATCAGCATGTCAGGCCAGTTCAACGCACAACATTAATATTCAGCAGCCATTCAATAATGATACCAACACAACGTTAATATGATATGGATAGCGTTCAAATGGAAACACATTCAAATTTTATGGGACAACGTTAAACAGATATGGACAGATGTGCAACACTGGCAGAGGCAGGTTATCTGAGGATAGAGCACATGCAGTGTAGCAACTAATTATATGGAGGAGCAGCGCAGGCATTGTCAGGGGTATGGAGGCGCTTCTATATGGAGAGCAGACACCAGCAGCAGTATAATCAGGTTGTAGCTAAAATTGAGCTAAAGAAATATTCATGAGAAAATATTCATGAATTTCATGGCAGAAATAAACTGCACAGAAAGGCCATAAAACAAATGGCTCAAATTAATTATGCAGCGCAGGAATACGCCTGCTCTGATACCATGTTAAACACACATGGGCAGCAAGAGAAAATATGAAAGATAAAACATGCAGTACAATTTTTATTGACAAATGATATACATTTATAGTACATTATGTGACCATTGGGTTTCACATCCCAAGGTCTCTTTGACTACTTAGTCTATTCAGCTTCCACACTAACCCATTTAGGATTAGGTGTCCAACATCTATAAGGGTTTCTTAAATTATGTAGATCATCTTCAAGGATGAGTTTGATCAACCCATGATGTGCTAGCTTCTGATGTTTTCCCTCTTGTACCTTGGTTCTCATGTCTATCATTGATTGTAACAGAAAGTAATGTATACTAAGTCCATTATGAGGAGGTGTCTGTTCTCCAAATATGAGCTCATGGAGGACTCTAAAGTGGTATCCATACACTACATTGTATCTACCTTCACAGGAAATATACTTGATGATGTGGTAATTCACATCATTCCAGGGATATGGAATGCTTTCCCTTATAACCCCATTTTTTTCTTCAATGGCTTCTTCTCCTTCCAAGAAAAACTTTTCTTTGCAAGAGTGTTGTTAGTCTCGTCCTCCTTTCTCCATTGCCACCCTAGGGGGAGTGTAGTTATTC
Organism: Pinus tabuliformis; assembly: GCA_031772625.1. Classification (NCBI taxonomy): domain Eukaryota; kingdom Viridiplantae; phylum Streptophyta; class Pinopsida; order Pinales; family Pinaceae; genus Pinus; species Pinus tabuliformis. The sequence goes on along the minus strand of CM062812.1, from coordinate 899,762,116 downwards.
TTCTAATAATCTCAGGGGTAATTGCTATTGAAAAACCCTTCACTACAACAGTGGCACTAGCTCTATTGAGAGGTATAAGTGATAGTGAAAATTCTCTAGCCACATCATCATTGTATTCCATTAGTAGCTCAAAGGACCCCGTCCATTGATGCCTTGCAAATATTTCTACGACAGGAGGATGTTGGTGTATTATGGTTGTGTTGGTGGGCTCTCTTTTGTTGAAACCTCCTATCATAATTGCTGGAAATTCTTGTTTGAGTAAGGTTTGGGTGGCTATAGTTTAAGAGCTCTAGTAGGTTATGAGGTTTCAGACTAACCTTCACATAATTCCCTTTACCCTTATGCGTATAGAAAATATGCAAAATAAAGGAGGATTTCTTAGTTTTAGATGAAAAACATAGAAGGTATGGCACCTATCTCGCTTTCCCATTATCTGGTGATGAAAAACCTTAAATTGATTTCCATCAGTGTCCTCTTGAAACTCTGTGTGGTAATCTCTCTATATCTTGTAGTTTCTTGTAGGTGATTTTGTTTTCTACAGATGTTGAATGTTTCCTATAGGTTTCCACTATAGGGATGCCAAGAGTAGCTTTTATTTTAAAGACTCCTCGAAGTTGCCTCTGTCTTCAGCTTTTTGAAATAACTAAAACTTCGCATGGGAGTCGGTGATTATTTCTATTTGTGGATGATTTCATTGGGAGATGTGATCGCTGGCCGAGTACAAATACCTACTTTTGTATCGTTGGTCCCACTACCAATTCATCATATCACCTTTCCTCATAATCATCTCCCACTTCCATTCTCTGTAACTTAACCACTTTTTGATTCATTCCCCCTGTTTTGATGTGACCTTTCCACGTGTGGAGTTTACTAACCCTTTTTCTTCTCATTATCTCACTGAGGGTGGCCAAGTTAACTTGCCACCTTCGCTTATAAAATGAACTTCCTACCTCATTCCTATAGTTTAATGATATTCATACCTATGAGGTAGTATTGGCGAGATGACATACTTGTTGGTCCTTTGCTTCGCTGATGCATGTTGGGGAATGATGCTAATTCATTGTTCTTTGACCTTGCTTCATATTCTTCAACTATGTTTTTTTCTTCTTATTTCATTGATGTGTTTCTCCCTTGATGATGTACAGGTACTAGATTTGGTTGCTACTGAGCTCTATAGGAGCTTCCTCATCACTGTGATCCCTGCACTGAAGGTGGATTAGAGTTTTTGTGGTTTTTTTTGTAGAATAGGATGCTATAAGAATTCCTATAGGATGTCTAGAGGATGTCCTATAGCTACCTTTTTCTTGAACTTTTGAATCCCTTCTCTACTTTTGAAGTTGATTGGGTCTTGAAATGAGGGGAGGATGCGGCTTTGGGGTGGAAGATGAGGTATTTTGTTGTGGAATGGATCTTTTTGATTTATTATTATTATTTTCTAACTTGACTTCTTTGATGGATGCAGTGGTGACATGGTCATTGATGGTGTTGGTTAAGGTATGGTGAGGTCAATGGCTCTTTTCATAACCCAAAATAGGTTTTTGTCAATATTTTTCCACTTGAGTTCCCTTCCTAAACTTTTTCAAGGCCTCCTATAAGACCTATAGGAAACTATTGTAGTATTACAGGGAATCTTGTAGAAAACACAGAGTTGCTTGGAGTTGGTAGCTAGAGTGGAGTATGGATGGAGGAACATGGGGTGTATGGAAGATATGAGATGGATGAAGGAAACATGGTTTATGGTAGGGCCTGCTGTCCTATGTAGCCTATGCACATCGTCTTCTTGCAACAATGCAAAAACAAAATTGTTATATTTATTTAATTTTGTATGTTTTTATCCTTTATTTTCTTTTTTCTTCTTGGTTTTTATTTTTTTATTTTCTAACTTGATTTCTTTGATGGATTATGTGGTTACATGGTCATGGAAGGTGTTGGCTGAGGTATGGTGAGGTCAATGTCTCTTTTCATAACCCAAAATATGTTTGTGTCAACATTTTTCCACTAGAGTTCCCTTCCTAAACGTTTTCAAGGCCTTGTGTAAAACCTATAGGAAACTCCTGTAGTATTATAACGAATCTTGTAGAAAGCACATAGTTGCTTGGAATTGGCTTATGGATTGGAGTATGGATGGAAGAACATGGGGAGTATGGAAGAGATGAGATCAATGAAGGAAACATGGTTCATGATAGGGCCTGCTATCCTCTATAGCATATGCACATCGTCTTCTTACAACCCTGCAAAAATAGAATTGTTATATTTATTTATTTTTGTATGTTTTTCTCCTTTTTTTCTTTTTGCTTCTTGGTTTTTTTTCTTTTTTTTTGAAAAGACAACTAGGCTCCCTCAAAGGAGGTTTTCATCCTTGTTTCTTGCCCTGGCACCTCAAAAGAGTTTTTAACCTAGAGAGAGCTTATTTTTTCTCTCTTTCTTAATACTCTTGGGCTACCTGAAGAGGTTTTCGACCCAAAAGTTGGACGCAGGTGCCTCATGGAGGTTTTCATCTAGGTCCATTTATTTTTTTATTTTTTATTTTTTAAGAACTTGGTGAGGTGGAAGCTGAGACTTCCCCAATCACCATCACTACCTTGTTGATGCTACTAATGAATTCCTGCTTTGCTAAGGGCTTCAAGTAGACCTTTAACCTGTACCCATTAAAAAGAAAAGGGATACCTTTTGCATCGATGGTTCTTAACTGAATAGTGCCATTTTGACGGCACTTTTATATTACATATGGTACCAACCATCGGGTCATTAACTTGCCTTCAAAACATTTGTACCAAGAGTCATACAGCAAGGCCTAGTCGCCTTCTTGAAACAGTTTTTCCTTCATATTTGTGTCATGCCAGATTTTCCTTTTTACTTGAGTCACTTATGTGTGTAGGAGGGCCTACATACCAAGTTCATCTAACCCATCCAGCTGGAGCAATATTTCTTGTTGTGCCCTTGTGATATTTAGAATTATTTGTGCTTCCATCCCTAAGGTGTTTTATTCAAATTCAATGGATAGCGGGCCTTTCTTCCCATAGGCCAGCTCATAAGGCATGAAGCGAGTAGTGGTCTTCCAATTGGTATTGTAGGCCCAGGTGGCCTCACCTATTTTGTCTGCCTAATCCTTTCTGATGCTACTAATCATCTTGTGAGAATGTCTTCCAATGCTCGGTTGGTTACTTCCACTTTCCCATTAGCCTGTGGGTGGTAAGAAGTGGGTTTTCCATTCTTGAACTTATGATGGCTTAACAGATTTTCAATCATGTGAGATATAAATTGACTGCCTTGATCAATGACCAACTCTTGAGGGTATCCAAACTTATAAAATACATTTTCCCTCAAGAATTCAAACACCTTTTCTTCAGTTTCTACCTTAATAGGTTTGGTTTCTGCCCACTTTCTTAAGTATTCAGTCCACACAATGATATACTTCTTCTATCTGGATGGAGGGTCAATGGGCCTGACGAAATACATGCCCCAGTTGTCAAATGGATTGAAAGTCACTTGAGGTTGTAGTGGAATTTCATCCTTGGGGGTAGGCTTCCCCATCCTTTGGCACTGATCACACTGGTTGGTATACCTTTTCTACATCTTGGTGAAGAGTGGGCCATTAATATCTAGCTTGTAGTACCTTGAATGTTGTTCTTTTAGCTGCAAAGTGACCTCCATGAGGCCCATCATGACAATCCAAAAGGATTTCAAAGACTTCTTGTTCACTAACACATCTTCTCATAATTTGATTTGGACCTAGCTTGAAGAGATTAACCCTAATCCAAGTGAATGGGGTGCTTTTTCTTATGATTCTTCTCTTTTCCTTAGAGGAAAAATTTGGAGGGCATTGTGCAGATACCAAGTAGTTTGCTCTGTCAGCACACCATGGAGAGAGAACTGAAATGGAGAATAAATGTTCATCTGGTAGTTGATCATCAACCATTCTTTCCTCCCCTGTAGGAAAAGTCAACCTGGATAAAAAAGTCAGCAACTACATTCTCTTTGCCAAGTTTATCAATAATAGTAAGATCAAATTGTTGCAATAAAAGTAACCATCTAATAATCCGGGCATTTACATTAGGTTTTTTCATCAATTATTTAATTGCGGCCTCGTCAGTATGTACAAATGTCTGGTAAATAGTAATGTAATGTCTAAATTTATTCAATGAATGTACAACAACTAGGAGCTCTTTCTTAGTCACTGTTTAGTTTAACTCAACTTTTGACAGATTCTTACTCATGAAGTAAATGGCATAAGGCAGCTTGTCATCTATCTAGCCTAGATTTTCTCCTATAGCTTTGTGAGAGGAATTGGCTTGAATATGAAAAGGAAGAGCCCAATTTGGTCCTCGAAGAATATGTGCAGTAGTCAACCTGTCCTCTAGGGTGTCCAGGGCTTCTTGGCGGCTTTCTGACCATAAAAATTCAGAGTCTTTGTCTAATAACCCAAATAAGGGAGAAGTTAACTTGCTGGAATCCTTTATAAATCCCCTAGAGTATCCAGCTAAACCTAAGAAGCTTCTTACATCCCTCTACTTCTGTGGATTCAGGACCCTTTTGACGATGGTGATTTTATTTGGGTTTACCTGCAGTCATTCCTGCAATATTGAGTGACCTAGAATAGTCACTGCAGTCAACTCTCTTTCCCAATGACATTAATGGTAGGAGTGTCTCTTTTCACCTCCTTGGATTTTTGAAACACTTCTCTTTTATCAACTTGTTGTAAATGGGGATATCTTTGATAGCTTGGAGAAGTGGGATTTTAACACACAAATTTTTCAACTCACCTAGAAGTTTAGTTTCTTCTGGGGTGTGCTAGACTAGATGGGCTAACCTTCATGAAAGGGGGGTGGGTTCATTCTAGGCACACTTTCCTCTCTTTCCTCCCGACTCTCCCTAAGTGGAGATGGAGGTTGGTTATTCGGGACGACTCTCCGAGATCTAAGGTCAATTTTAGGAATTTCCATAGCATAGGCAGGGTAGGGTTCTTCTCCACTGTAAGCTTGTTGTGCATGTCTATTATTCAGGTTTGGGTTTGGTTGGGAAAGCATCTGAGGTTGTTAGGTGGAGCAGGGTGTAGGAGTTGTGGTTGAGATGGAGGTGAAGGCAATAAAACTGGAGCTTGGTTCTATGGGGTCCTCCACCCTTGGGGTGGTACATTCCACTAAGGTTGTGGAGGAGTATATGGCTAAAATGGTTGGTTGACAGATTGGGAATTCGATTGAGGTGCAAAAGACCAGGGAGAAGGTGTTGACCAGGAAGGATGAGCTAGGGGGAACCATGTGGTAATGGATGATTTTTTATTAGGGTTGTAATATGAATAGGATGACCCTTGCATGCCCCGCTGGTATGGTCGAGGTCCATGAGGCCTCCTTTGAGTGATGTAGAAAAGTTGTTTGGTCACCCCTTCGGTTCCATCATACACAAATTTTAATCTAGGTAGAGAATGGAACTAGTATGTGGAGTGGTTTTCCTCACAGACCGAGCAAATTTCTATAAGGTTCAATGGACATTCATTCCTAGGGTGCCTCCTTGTACATCTAGGGCAGAAAATGGCTAATTCTCTCTCTACTTTCTCTTGCTTCCGTTTGATTTGCATAATGTCTATCTGTAGAGCAAGGATTTGCAACATTTCACTCTTAAAGTCTTCCAACATGTTCCCAATTTCACTTTTTATGGATGATTTGGAAGAGGATGAACTGACGACCATTTGACTAGCATGATTCTTCTTTCTAGCTGCCCTAAAATGATTCTTGAAAATTGTCTTGATATCATCATAGGGTAACTGGTAGATGTCCTCTCCTCACAAGAGGTTTAGGGTTTCTAGAAGGTCTTCCCTAATCCCCCTAAGTAGGACTAACTTATGTGACTCAGGATCAAGTGTGCACCTAGCCCTCTTATAGCTGAGTTGGAATCTTTCCTCGTAATCCTCTAAGGACTCATCATGTCCCAAGGTCATTCTAAAAATTTCCTCTTTGGTATTTTTGGACCTGCCGAGGTCCCTATACTTGTTGTTTAAAATTTTTTGCATTTGAGCCCAAGTGGTGATACTATCACTAGGTAAACCGATGAACCAGTGAAGGGCTGCATCCTTGAGTGTGGATGGGACTAGTTTCAACTTCTGATCTTCAGAGGTGTAATCACAAATTCTGCATATGATAAGCAAATTCAAACAAAAAAGTATCTATATCTTTTGAGGTTATGCCATGGAAGTGAGGAAGAGAAAAGGGGCTTATGTTTTTCATCTTGCCATCTCCATTAGCTTTTGTGATGGGAAAAACACCCTCAATTCTTTCCCTATCTACCATTTGATTTCTATTTTTATCCATTGTGTCAGTTGGAATGGTTTCTTCTTCTTCCCCTATAGGATCTTCAAAAATATTTGGTTTTTATCCTAAGGGGTCATCTAATTCACAGCCACCGAAGAAGAGGGAAGGTTGGTTGTTTGAAGTGGTGGGTGTATTTGGTAAAAATTTTCCTAAGTTATCCCTATTCCCACGAGGCAAAAAAATGAGTGTTTTTTCTTTTTGAGTTTTTAACTAGCATAATTGAAAGAAAGAAAAACTTAATTTCAACTAATTAATTAATGGAACTAATTGTAGAATGAAAGAGATAAGAAAAGAAAGAAAGAAAGTAGAAGTCACATCTACTCAGACAACTCCCCGACAATGACGCCAAAAAGTGATGAGCACCAGTATTGCAGCAAGGAAGTTGCAACTCCTGGACCTACCAACTTTACTTCATCAACCCAGGGTTCGTACAAACTTTCAGGTGACAGTATTGTATACACAAATAGATGGAATTGGTCTACTCTTTTTCACTACTGAGCTGGGGCGATAGACCGCCAGGGTTTCTCAAACCATTGTTCTATTGACTAGAAGAAGTCTGGTTACCAATTTGGAGAAGGGAAATTTACCCTAATTGGAAGAAAAGAAATGTTGTCTATTGCATGAAGGAAATATTAAAACAAATTCTTGCAAAACAACATGAGATGCTCTATCTACTTGCTCAAATAATTTTCTTGCAAAAGAACCCTATTTTAACACATGTGATGTTTTAACTACTCTAAGAATGAAATTTGATCTAAAGAGTGTTAACCACTGTGTGCAAGAATAAATATAAAAGATCTTTTTCTTCTTATCTTTTTGCTTGAAAAATGTAAATGCTAATATTTATTGGTCATTTGGAAGGGGAGACAGGTGTGAAAGAAAAGGATGGAAATGGTTCAGATGACTTCGAGGGAAATTAGGGACCTAATCCAAGATTTTGGTGATGATTTTTCTCAATTCAGGGTCAAAACAGGCTACTATAGGTTTTCCTACAAGATGTCTACATGAAGTACTAGTTCACCCACATTATCCCCTTTTTTACTACAGGAATAGGTTGAAAGCTTAGGGAGTGGTCTAGAAGGTGAGATGGAGCTTGGAAAAGGCGAATAAGGAGGGAATAAGGCATGGGAGTGGTAGGCACTTACTTAGAACTCAAGCCAAAGCTTTAATATGGTTGGATTTTCTCAATGGAGATGGCAAGTTTTCCTCATAATACAAGAATTAGAATTGAGACCTTAGAAATCATGGGTTGAAATGGCTTGGCTAAGGCTGATGAGATGAGGTCTCCATGCAATTTAGAAACCCTTGAAACGATGAACATCATTATTGGCATTCATATATAAACTCATCAAAAACAAGAAAGGCATATTCAAGTAAAATAAAACAAAGCTATCACCATTTACCTGTTATGCTCATGCATGGAAATGCTTAGAACCAATATCAATGTGAGATGAGATCAATGCAAAGCTTAAGAGATAATAAAATACCAACTCCAAACTATCTATGAGATTGCAAGATAATGACCTAATTAGCAATCAAACCCTAAATTACACAAAAAGCAAGAATTCTCTCTTTTTGAGTTCTATGAGAACTGTTCTTCAAACCCTGATCCTTGAAAGGGAGAAATGAGGTGAAAACAAATTGTTGTTAGCATTTTTGGAATATATTATTTTCACTATAATTCTACTATTACAACTATCCACAAATTGAAGAAAACTAATTAAATCTACCAATACTTACAATTTACAACACCAAAATCAGTCTAACAACTAACTATGAGTATATCCTATGCATACATATACAAAAAGAGGAACCTTTGCTACTAGGGTTGGGTCCTAACCCAGAAGCTTCAGCGCTCTAAGTCAACTCAGTGTTGGATCAAGGGAATTCTTCTCATTTTCATTAAAGAAATTATAAATACATAAGAGTGCTTGGTTACAATGCTTCAACTCGAAAACTGTGTAGATATATTGAACAAAAACTCTGAATCCTAATGAGGCCAAAGGCCTCTTGATTTATACAATTGAAGTTACCAACAACTTCCTTAAATTTAGGGAGGCTTCGGCCTAATCTTGAGATCAACTAGTCTTCAACTGTCACTGGCTTGCCTTCCAATGAACTTCATGACTCGGCTGTTTGCAACTCTGAGCTGATGAGATTTAATTGAGGAAAATTCGAGTGATGAGGAGTTAAGGAGGGAAATCCTATCTCCTATATTCCCTCTTACTTGTATCCATTCGAGTTCCTGTAATTTATTTAGCCAAAATTTTCTCCAAAACCTACAATCAATGTACACTAGACAACTAGACATGACATCTCATCTTTACTCTCCTCATTAAGAAAAACATACTTAAAACATGTAAAGAATGATGAGAAAAGTTGATTTTAGTAAGTTGAAGGTACATTAAGGTCCGTATAATTTACTCATTGATGAGCCTCATAACAATACCTATATGATGATCTTATCTGATCCAAAAGCCTAATGCTACAACCTCATTATGGTGATCTGCATCTCGTGATATATCTCAGCCAACACATTAGCATCATAAACCATGACTTCACAAGGAATGTTTTACCTACTATTCATGCATCACTATCGCCAATACCATTATTGCATAACAATATATAGACATATACACATAAGTACGAAACAATATACCCATCATTCTAGCTAGAGTCCAATCATCAATGCATGACCATATCGAATATACAAAACATGACCTCATGCATGACAACAACAACCACATCACTTGCACTTGATAGCATGTGAACATTGGCATGCATAAAAATTCATATCAACCATGCACACATGAATACATACTCTACTGAAACACCTTCAACCTTCACATGGTGACATCACTACACCCATGCTCACCACCATGAAAATGCAACAAACACATCAACTACATGCATGAGGAACACATGTGCAACCAACATGAAATCATGATCAACACACAACCAAAACAGAGAGTAACCATGCTCTGATACAACTCTATAACACCCTCCTCCCACATCTACCGAAGCAACCGGGCAGTCGATATAAACATGCATAGAAGGCCAGTATGATATGATTCGACCTCCTAAGTCATGTTAAGGAAGTGTAACCGATGGAAACAAAACATACTAAAATTGAAAATCAACTTCAGGACCATCAGGAATTAATCCAACACTTTAGACAAATTGCCCTTGGGTCCCACTGTTATAGACATATTTGGGCACTACAACCCCAAACTCATACGTCCATAAAATAAGGGCTCCTTAAGTCCCTAGAAGTTTCGTTTCACACCCTAAAGGATCATGGTCAATTGATTACATCATTTCCCAGAAGTTCCACCTAAAAAACTACTCAGAACTGGCCAAAATTGGACCATATAGACTGCTCCATGGGCAAGGAGCGATGCATACTGACTGCCTAACTGGCCAGGTGTGATGCATACTCAAGTGGCCTTCTGTGGGGTGCGATGAGTGAGAATAGACAAATGGCAGAGACAGTTTGCAAGGTGGATGAGCATGGAATCTTCCAGAAACTTCTCTTGTGACACTTGCATCTCTGAATTCACCGAGGGATGAGTAAGAGATCATGAAATCTCCAAGTGGAACCAAGAACTATCAGTGGAATGACACTAATCAAAAACCCAGAGCTGACTCACACCTTTGCAAGACATCCATAAATGGATCCCTCATCTGAGAGATCTAGAGGTTGGAATTTTGTATTTTGTAAGGAAGTGTTGTTGGTTTGCTGAGAAGAGACATTGCATTGTTGGGTGATTTGCTTGTTCATGAGGTGAAGAGGGCTTATACAACTGGGAGGATGATGCTAGATCAGACAGCTGGGTTGTAATCCTCTCTTACATTACTATTAATAAAGTTCTTTGAGATTTCCTCCATATGATCTTGTATTTCTGAACCTTATTGTTTATATATGCAATTGTATGGTCAATGTGTTTCTGATTCTGCATTGTTTATGATGTTTTAGATAGAGATGCTTTGATGGCTTTCTGTTACTTTGACTCTATAGGTACTCTTTGAAGTGGGACAAGTAGGAGAGGAGTGGAAAATTATATCAAAAGAAGGAGAAATCAAGCTAGGATCAAAAAGGAAGATCTAGGTTGGTCCTCTATTCTTCTCTTCCATCTATCACACTTAAAGGAATTCTTGAAAAGATTTCATTGTTTGTTTTTAAGATAGCTACCCGTCTTAGTGGGACTAATAGTTTGAATCGACACTAGTTTTCCCTGAAACAAAATGGAAATTCCACTGGGGAGATGAATAGTTTGTTTTGTTTGTTTATTGTTTGCTTTATAAACTAGAGACGGAGCCTGAAGTTAGCCAACAAGCCTTCGAAACGCTTTTGATATGCAATTGTGAAGTAGATAAACTTTACATCTTTCAATCTCCAGGTTGGTTTATGAATTGAACATTTGACTTACAAAGCATCTTAAGTGCCATTGTGGTAGCTCAGAACCTCATCAGATCCTACCCTTATGATTTGTGTTTACTATCCATCATTACTCAGCCTAAATCACCAAACTAAGCTGCAAGTTTTCAGCAAAAACCAAGCTCAGTTTTGCTCCCTAGCCCATCGCACTATCTATAACTGTGCAACCTTGATGCATTGCACCTCCCATTTGTTGCAGGTGAGATGCATCCCTATTTCCCTATGTTGCAGGTGCGATGATTGAGTAAACTGTGTTTTCTTCTCTGAAATTTGGTTTTTCTCTTTGTTTTCAGCTTTATTCAGTAGTTTTGTTGTTCATGATCAATACCTTCTTGCTGTAACCATCTTCCTTCACATTATTTTAGCCTCCATCAGTTAGGAATTGCAAATGTTTTTGTGTATTTGTAATCATTTGCAATCTTCCATTGTTGAAAGTAGCCTAATTGAACTGTCGTTTTTTATGCAAGTGTCGTAATTTTCATTTCGAGTCAAAATAAGAGTGTCATCAAGTCTTCCTCTTCTAGATACTTGAATGGACTTTTGTCATTGTACTTGATTTTGAAATTATTGGTATTTCAAGTGTCAAAAACAGTTTTAAATTCGAAATCGAAAAGTGTCGTCTTAGTCTTCCTTTCATTTTGAAAAAAACTTGTTAGTACTGTCACTTTGAAAGAAAATAGTTCAAATCAATACTTAGCTTTCCTTTTTGTCATTCATACATTAAGAAAGCGGAAAACAAATACATGCATGTGCACCTGCATTCTGACTCCTTGTTTTGATTTAGGAAAGTGCATTTAGTGTGTGCTTTATGCTCTCTGCTGAAAGAAACTCGTTATCTTCTTTCCTTTGTAGCTAGGATTTTCATTGCTAAAAGAACATAAACGACTGTTTATCATTTTAGATTGCATATTTAGGAATTTCATATCTACATCACGTGGTGAACCTTGAAAGACAAACTTCTAAGCAAGATCAACTCTAAAATAAACCTCAATGAACATGAAAACTCTTTGAAATCTAACGCAACACATCTAGAAGTCTAGGCTGGAGACCTGTTCCAGCGTTGTAAAACCTGGTAACTATCATTTTCATTGAAGATTGGGTGATTCCTCCTCTTTCATATGACAAGTTCTAGTAGAGACTTGTGCTCCCTGTACCGTCGAGTATATATTGGGAGACCACAATAGGATGATATCCTTTATCCTTAGGAATCCGTGTCTGCCACCCTATCGATCGTAATGCACTAAACACAACATTCAGGAAGATTGACTGCCATACATAAGTCCTTGGTAATTTCTCTATCATTTATCACCAAGGTGTATTTTGCAGTTTTACGATCAATTTGGTAAACCCTCTATCTAGACTTCCAGAGTAGTCACTTTCATTCCTTTTCGACTCCTTAAAAGAAAAAGTCCATCTGAGCACTTGTCGCTTCAGGCTCATAAAAAATCAAAGGCGACTAGAGTCACCTTTAGCTTTTTCTTGACTCTTAAAAATTGAAAAAGCAAGTTGCATCAAAGTGTCTTTAAAATTTATTTTAAACGGAATAACATCCTGGTTCCTACATTGATCTAAGGTTGAAGATAATGGAGTCTACCAATCAAGGAATCCCCCTTGGAGGGAATCCTAGTCCTTTCTCCTCTTGGGGACATATTGGTTCTCCATATATGGCTACATTGTCCCTTCCTGGAATCACAATCGTCCTGCCAGTATGGCTTTTCTCAGCCTTTGTCGTTCAAAACACCGCAATTCCTCAACAATATAATCAACAACCAGAAGATATTGAAGTTAACCCTTCACCTTCTACTTCATTTGTTTCTCCTTCCCCTTCTTCCTCTTCACTTGGTGAAACTAGTGACACTAAAAGCCAAGTAACTGAGAAGAAAAAGAAAGGGAAGGAGAAGAAGAAGAAGCCAACTAAACAAGGGAACACCAAAGTATCGTCTGGAAAAACTCCGCACACTAAAGTCTCCAAACCAAAAACTCCATGTGCAATTTGCAAGGAGAACCATTACCATCGAGATTTCCCTTGCATCCTACGGATCTTGAGAGAATGGTCTCCACGGTTGCACCATTCGGTGTCATCAACCCTGATAGTCAAGTTGACAGCACACCATCAACTAGTGAAAACGAAGTCAATCGATTGAAAGGAAAAGCTAGAGTTCCATATAGGTTATGTGAGGGTGATCATACTCTTCATCGTTGTCCTTTTCTGGACGACGCCAAAAGCATTTTGGATAACCGCCCTGCTTCACCACAACAGATTCCACCTGGATACAAGAAACTCTTGCCAAGTCCTTCACTAGTTGAAAACCCAATTGACATAACTCAACTGTCAATCGAATCACCTATCATTGAAAGTGAACCTTCTGAGTCCATAACGGATCAAATTCAACAGGTCGAGATGGCAGTCGACCCAGTCTTGCCTTCAGAAAATCCACCTTCGGATGATATAATTTCCAAAGAGGATGAGAACAACACCTTTGAAATTCTTTTTGTTGATATAGAGTCTAATGAACATGGGGGCAATCTGCCCATTCCTTCACCACATGAAGAGACCCCCCCAGTTCATGAAACGTATTCGGACATTTATCCGGTACCTCCTTCGAGCAGTCTGGTTGTTTTCTTTGACTGGAATCAACTAGCGAAACCTCGCCTTCCATCTAATGTACCATTTCGAATCATAGTACAGGCTTACAAAATGATTGTGTCTGGTACAATCATAGATGAAGGGGCTTCGATGAGTATCCTTTCCTCAAATACTTGTAAAGCACTTGGTTCGCCATCGCTTTTGCCTGAAAAGAAAAATTTGTCGGGCTTCAACAAAGGAACCAGTCGACCGTTAGGGATCCTTCCAAAGTTTCCTATAAATTTTAGAAAGAAAACCATTTATGTGAACGTAATGGTAGTCCAAGGTCCACTAGATTACAATATACTCCTTGGACGTGATTATATATATAGCATGGAAGCCATTGTTTCCGCATTCTTTCGAGTGATGTGTTTTCCACATGAAGGCAGACTGGTGCAATTTGACGACCAGCTTTCATTTCCTGGTTCAAACACTACTATAAATCAACCATCATCCCTAAATGGTCTCTTCACATCAACAATGTCTCTTCCATATTCATCCCATCCACCTAATTACCGCGAGTAGTTTAGTGAGTGTGATGAAGATTATGGGGCATGCACCCTAGTCTCCTTCGGCAGGAGAACCTAGAGGAAAAGACAGATTTTCATGAAAGGTCATAATACTTGGACCGAATAACATTCCCATATAGGATATGTGATCAGTCTGACACGATTACTTCCTTTGTACAATTGTGAAGCTTCATTCATCTTAGTACATTATGTGATTGGGGTTTGCAGCAATCACCTTCGTCCATTTCGATGGGAAAAGCAAAGGAAGAGTTTTTGTCGATCGACAGAAACAATCTTGCCTAACTGCAAGAGCTTCCATTTTGGTAACCTAGAAACTCTCCTCTTATAGAAAGACCTGGGGCCATGCAAACATTTGCATGCAAGTGAAAAGCGACCTTTGTTTTTCTTAGTTTGTAGGTTCTTAACCCTTTAGCCTCGTAGCTCGGTCGTTTCTAGCTTACATAAAAGGTCATGAGCACATCTTATAGTAGTGATCAAGCTCATTAAAAATAAATCTACCAAGAGACTATCAAAAGACTGGTAAGAGCAATGATCCCACAAGGTTCAAGCTCATTAGAAAATCAACCCACACTGAGCACACGTTGGCACAAGGTTCAAGCTCATTAAAAAACAAAACCTGCCTCTGGTAAATAACCTTTTTTATCGCTTTTTTATCTTCCCTTTTGAACTTTGGTTGTGTTCCTTCCATCACCTCCATTTCATTCGACTGACCATACGCTTCCACTTGATTGTTTACCCTTTTGAGGAACATTTGCTACGAGTGATTCTGATTGCCACCCTCTTCACACTGCCATGTTTTGAGAAGTTCCAAACTTTACCTGGAACCAACTGCTACCTAGAAATATCACTCATTCCTAAAAGATGAGCCCCTTTTAAACTCTTTTTAGACTTGTTAAATATAAAAAGATCGTCCATCTATTAGCCTTCCCAGCTCGTTAAAGTAAAGATAACATTATCCCTCTCATATATTTTAATCTTTTCAGACTTGAGGTATTATTAAACAAAAAGATCAAGTGCTTGTCTTTGTTGGCTCGTTAAAACTATCAAAAAGTCATCCCTTTCGAATTATTTTACACTTTTTCAGACTTAAGGGATTATGCCACGAAAAAGGACTGTTGGAGTCTGCTTTTCATTTGTTTTCAAACTCTCTAAATAAGAAAAGCACTAGGTTATCTTTGTTGTTAAACTCATTAAAACAATAGCGACAAACTTGTCCACCTAGAAAAGAACGAGTCTCACTGACGCTGGGCTCACTAAACACAAAGCGACAGGTTTGCCTGAAGGGAAAATTATAGACCAAGCATATGTTATCCTCCTCAAGGTTGTCAAAAATAAAGAGGTACTTGTCAGCAATGACTAGGGAAAAATGGGAAGAAAGCTTGAAGAACTCTATTGGTAGCAAGTCGCTCTTGAACATGACACTTTCACTCCTTCACCGTGCTTGAGTTGGGTTGGGTTTCCGTTCACCGTCACCAGTGGTCCGTTGTGCCATTCGTGGGGTTAACGCTACTAGTCCATATCATGTCACCAATTTATGTTCAAGAGAAGTCATTCAAAGAATTCACCATCCAGCAAATGCCTCATCCACTGCATTACATCCACGCCTCATTTTTCATGACTGCTATTCCTGAACCTCATATCATCAGATCGTTTTCACCTCCACAAAAACCATTTGCTCTGTTTCATGTCGTAGATGTGGGATACATCAAGGCCCTCCTACGACAAGTCACTTCTTGTCGACATCAACTCATTATCCAAGAAGTTGACTTAGAAACAACCCTTTTAGTACTTTGAAGCTTGCATGCCTCAATGGCAAGTTTCTCACTTCCGATGACAGGTTTACATCAATGACCTTCGACCGAAAGACTTTGTGTGGTGTTAGACATCAACTCATATATTCACACCATGTGAGTTGTACTGTAGTACCTTGAGGGTCATCATCATTATTGGTGATTCCTCTTGTGTCTGTTAACAACTTACATCATTGGCTGGTAATCAGGCGATGTCTTTCCGTGTTCGACTTCAGAACATCTTTTCACATGGATCGACTTGTACATCGGGCGAAGATTGCATGAGTTTTGAAGAACCCAGATCTAGTTTCATCCATCTAGGCTATGATATATTCAGGAAAATAAAGACATCAATTATACACAGAAGCTACACAGATAGTCATTTAACTAGGGAAGATGACTCTTCATGCAAAGAATCAGAAGTCTGCAATAGCAGATGATTGTCTGTCCTATGTACATGAAAATGAATTTATAAAGATGAGCATGGGAATGCCCGCCTTAGCTAGATCATTAAAATAATATGATGATGATGTATTGTATTATATCTTATATAGGTCATCTTCTAGTTTGAATACCTGGGATCCTCATGAATAAAGCATTTCACTCGACATCAGAAGATTTGCAACCTCATGCTTTAGGGGGCAGTTGTTATAGACATATTTGGGCTCTACAACCCCAAACTCATATGTCCATAAACTAATGTCTCCTTAAGTCCCTAAAAGTGTTGTTTCACACCCTAAAGGATCATGGTCAACTGACTACATCATTTCCCAGAAGTTCCACCTAAAAAACTACTCAGAACTGGCCAAAACTAGACAATAGAGACTGCTCCATGGACAAGGTGTGATGCATACTGATTGCCTAATTGGCCAGGTGTGATGCATACTCAAGTGACCTTCTGTGGGGTGTGATCAGTGAGAATAGACAAATGACAGAGACAGTTTGCAAGGTGGATGAGCATGGAATCTTACAGAAACTTCTCCTATGACACTTGCCTCTCGGAATTCGCACAGGGATAAGTAAGAGATCATGAAATCTCCAAGTGGAACCAAGAACTATCAGTGGAATGACACTAATCAAAAACATAGAGCTGACTCACACCCTTGAGAGACGTCTATAAATGGATCCCTCATCTGAGAGATCTAGAGGTTGGAATTTTCTATTTTGTAAGGAAGTGTTGTTGGTTTGCTGAGAAGAGACATTGCATTTTCGGGTGATTTGCTTGTTCATGAGGTGAAGAGGGCTTCTACAACTGGGAGGATGATGCTGGATCAAACATCTGGGTTGTAATCCTCTCTTACATTACTATTAATAAAGTTCTTTGAGTTTTCCTCCATATGATCTTGTATTTGTGATTCTTATTGTTTATAAATGCAATTGTATGGTCAATTTGTTTTTGATTCCGCATTGTTTATGATGTTTTAGATAGAGATGCTTTGATAGTTTGCTGTTACTTTGAATCTACAGGTACTCTATGAAGCGGGCAAGTAGGAGAGGAGTGGAAAATTCTATCAAATGAAGGAGAAATCAAGCTAGGATCAAAGCGGAAGATCTAGGTTGGTCCTCTATTCTTCTCTTCCATCTATCACACTTAAAGGAACTCTTGAAAAGCTTTCACTGTTTTTTTATAAGATAGCTACCTGTCTTAGTGGGACTAGTAGTTCGAATCGAGAGTAGTTTTCCCTGAAACACCTACTGAGATTTTTCTCATCTTAACCCTCAGTCAGTGTCATGCTATAAGCATGACAACATCTAGAAAGTCGGATTCAGTCTCATAGGCTTTCATGGGAGTGTTTAGAGGCCCAATTTTCCAGTGCTATACCAACGTCCCAGGATTTGAGCCACTTTTTCAAGACCATAGCCCGGGTCACTGCCCAGAATGACATGACACCTTCAAAACAATAAGATAACATGGAAATGAAGGTAATAAAGGAAATACTTGTTTAATACCTTGTGTTACACAAAAATATCGTCACCATGATTATTTGCAGTCAGTATGGGTCTATCATCACTTGTACTATCCTCCTAAACAAGTCTAGAACCTCAACTCTTCAAATCAAGCTTTGGAAGTGGGAGAAAGACATTAAAATTCAATGTAACTATGGTTCCGCACTTTCTCTCATGGTCACCTGCAGTCCCACACCTTCTGTGTACAAGAGCTGCGTACCTACCCGCTCTGTTCCTAACGGTGCAGGTGCGGACCCCTATGAAAGTCAAAAGGCGCAATTTTTATCTTAAAAAACTAACTTTGGGTTAATTCTAGACTTTTCTAGAAGGAATTTTGACGTGGATTGTTCGCTCTGAGGTGGTTCATGCATCCGAAAAGAGAAGGAGCTAATCCCTTGACTAAAGGAGCTATCCCTTTGAAGGAGGGCTTTATCCCTTTGAAGGAGGACCTAGTAACTTCTCTCCATTGCACTATAAATACAGGCATTGGGGTGAGGACTAGGGAGGTTAGAAGCCGAACATTTTGAGGGTAAATGTTGGTGAAATTGAGACTCTTTGGTTGAGCTTGAGAGGAGAGATCACATACCTCTTGGTTCTATTAGAGAGTGAGTGAAACTTGTCAAAGTAGAGGAGACATCTTGTTGGACCCTGGGAGGAGCTTGTACATCGTCAAGGAAAAGGTTGTAAGGTTCTTCTTCTTTTTAATTAATACAATCAAACTCATTTTTCTCAACAAGTATCTTATGTTATTTGTTTCATGGACTCCTTGACTTTCATGTTAAATATGTTTCATGCAATTAGTTTTTCAATTGGTTTTTCAGGTGCTATTTAATTTGTTTGCCTTGTTTGTGTTTGAAGATTCGCGAAGAGGAGCTCGTTTGGATCGAAAGAGCAAAGGCATCACAAGCTTGCGTTGGACCAAAGGTAGGCCCTAGAAACCTTTGTTTTCTATTGTTTATTGAAGCATATTTAGAGAAAGATAGTGTCTGGTTGGTTTGCTTGTCGTTAGGTCTTCTTTAGATTCTAGGAAGGTCTATCTTGTCTGCAAGATCGACTCATTCCGCGCGACACCTTGACTCGACCCCTACTAGCCATGACAAGAATTTTGTCAAACATATCATGAATATGTAAAGTACAGGTGTAAATAAAAGATCTAAGCATAGGGGTCTTGTACTTATCTAAAATTCACCATGAAGCATTGATGCCTCAAGAAATTAACTGCCATTCCATCCATTATACCATAGATACATTGTTCATTCATATAAAAGGAGAAACATAATTAGATCCATATATAGCTGCTACAATAAAAGATATACATAACCATCATAATAGGGACATAAATACGAATGAACTCACCACCATATAAACCTCATATAATCCAATATAATTCTCCTCGAAATACAAGGAGAAATAACCTTTGATTAACGATGTAGAATCCAAACCCCAAATGGGACTTCCATGTTCTACGTGACCATAGAATGTCTAAGATAAATCTCTCTTCATCCATCCACCCCCATGCCATATTCCAAGAATGAATGCGGGATCTCATAGAACACATCAATAAAAACTCCTCCAAGGCTTCTAGAGGCCATCTACCTCAACCCATCAAAAAATTCCTCCACATCACAATTAGACATCACAAAACCATTATTAGATTGGTCTTTGTCCAAGCCTTTTAGGGTTGTAGATAATTTTTCCAGCCAAGGCTCCAAGACTAGTAACTCAACCTACAATGTTTATTGGGCTCTAGAGCATTTGTCCAACCAAGGCTCCAATACTAGTAAGTCAACCCACCAAGGGCTCCATAGCATTTGTCCAATCAAGTCTACAGGACTAGTAACTTAGCCCAAGTTGTTCAAGGGCTCTAGAGTGTTTGTCCAACCAGGGCTACTAGACTAATAACTCAACCCAAGCTAAGGAAACATGAGAACCAACCAAAACCACAACAATGAAAATAAACCCACAATCATGATCTCTATCCAGGAAATGGAAAGCCTAGGTAATTCACTATCAATCCCATCCATTCTCTATGTCAATGACAGATCACAACCAATAATCCACATTCATATCCCATGAATGCCAAACCTTGTGAAGAAATCATACATGCAACTCGATAGCAGCAATAAAATTTCATTTAGTTGCTCATCCTTGTGCCCTCTTATGATTTTCTACTCTTCTTTTTCCTTCTTTCTCCAAGAACCCAAGTATGTCACATCCTCAAAAAGTGCTCCAAGAAAACTATAAGTCTCCAAGGGTATGAGAGAGAGAGAGAGAGAGAGAGAGAGAGAGAGAGATAATGAGAGAGCTCCAAAACGGCACTGACAAATGGTTACACTAACCAAGCCTAAGCCAAGAGCTTACACTGACTAAGAGCTTTCCAACTAATACTCAAAAGCCTTTTTATGAATGAGGCTTCTATTTTCTTCACTTTCGAATATTTTCCTTCATTTTCCTCCTCACAAGAAACTTGTGACCTTTCACCTTTCTCTTCTCCTAATTTTCATTATTTTCATAAATAAATGTGCCAAAATTCCTTTCGCCTTTCCAAATCTGTAGCCATTGGCTTTTCCAATTTCCTTTAGCCATAATAAACTGAATCAACATCCATTAGGATGTTTCCTCCAAAATTCATCTTGGAATACATGTCCGATCACTATGGCGATATATATATTTTTACATGGAATTTTCACCAGGGTTATTACATTTCCATTCTCCAATTTCTTTAAGGGGTACTTTATATTGTTTTTTTTCTATTGTTCTCGACCAGGCTAGTAGATCTAGGGAAGATAATTTTGTACTGATTGGAGTAGCCAATTTGTTATATGACACCCATGTCAAGAAGTTAACATAGGTAGATGTCTAGGTTGTTTGTAAAACTATGGTTGTTTTCTATTGCAATCCCATGAAATACATCATATAGCGACAATTGCTAGGGGGAAATACTCTAGGTGGGTTTCATCTTACAAGATTTCCATTGGGAATTCATCAAATCCAAGTCAAATAATTCCTTAGTTTTTGTTGAGCTAATTGGCAACCTTACCACTTATGAAAATGAAAAACCATCTATTGATTCTATTCGAGATAAGTCTTTGTTTTTGATATTGTTATATGACCCATTGTATGGAGACATTATCATATGTCTATGGACTGAGACTTTCTAGCTTCATACCTCTCTCTCTGACCAGTGACGTATCTGATACCAAACCAAACATTATATTATAATCGGTGACACTCTCTATTGCCACAGTATCAATATGATTTTTCGAAGGTGCCTCACCTATGAGGAGGCAGAGAAAGTATAAAATGAATTCCATTATGGGGCATGTGGTGGTCATTCGTCTAGATATACCACCACATAGAAGATCCTACATGTTGGTTACTTTTGGTCTGCCATTTTTTGCGATTGCATCCTTTCCATCAAAAAGTGTCATGAATGTCAGATATATGATCATAAGACCTATGCTCGTCCCACTCCTTTCCATCCTATTATCGCCATTGGTTATTTTAAAAAATGGGGAGTTGATTTCATGACATGTATGTTATAGACATTTTTGTGCCTTGCATCACTGAGCATGAAATGTCAATAATCAAGGGATCCAAAGTCCCTAAACATGTTGTTCCTACCCCTAGAGGAACAAGGCCAGCAAACCACAGCAATTCACAAAAGTTCTCCACCTGAAAACACTCAAAAACAAGGCAATTGTGGATCATGTCAACTGCTCCACTGAGCATCTGCGTTGAATGTCAACTGCTCCACTGTCTACCTACGTTGAATGTCAACTGCAACAAAGGCTACCTGCGCTGAGCGTAACTGGACAAGTGGCAGGCTCATTTCTCAAGGTGTCAATGCTCAGGAAGCTTCCAAAATGACACTTGCATCAAGGAATTCGACTGGTGATGAGTAAGAGGTTCCAAATCTCCAAGTGGACTCAAGAACTGAAGTGGGAGAGGACACTAGTCAGTTTCATACCAGCCTCAAGCTGACTCATCCTCTCTCCAAAACTCCTATATATAGATCTCTCTCCATGAGGTCAAGGAGGCTGGAATTTTGTTATTGCAAAGAATTGCTGTTGGTTTGAGACTGGAATCATTGGGTGTTTAATGCTTTGAAGGGAGTTGAAGAAGGAATTCCATTCTGCTGGGAAGGAGATGCTCGATTGGAGCCCTATGGGTTGTATCTCTTCCTGAACCTTGTTATCAATCAATAAAGCTATCTTGGTTCTTTCCTATATGCTGGTGTATTTTGTATGATTTGCATTAGTATATTTGATTTACTTCTAATCCTGAATCATTTATGAATATGTATATTTGCCTTTGTGTTGTGTTCTTCTCTTGTCGCAAGTAGCTGTTCTCTTGTCACAGGTAGCTGTTCTCTTGTGATCTCGTGGGAATAAAGTAGTTGTTCTCTTGAGCAAGTGAGGAGGCAAGTAGCTGTGGACACCCAAAGAGAAGAGGATCTAGATCGAGGGACAACTGGAAGATAATGGTAAGTCTACCAATCTCCCCTCTTTCACATTTCATAAAGGAAGAAACCGAAGTAGCTGTATCTGTTTGTTGCTAAGGCGCTGTCACACCTTAGGTGGATAGGATCATCCTGCATAAGCATTTTTCCCCACAACAAATTGGCGACTCTGCTGGGGAAAAACTTGTTTATTCATTTCATTTTTGTTTCCGTCATTTGTTTACTTTATAGACTTGACAGCAACTATTAAACTGCATCTTTCCCGGATGCAAAGTAGAAAGTTGTTGTTTTGATCCAGTTGCTAGACTTGTCTATGATATAAACTAGATCCACAAATGATTTGATGATCCTTTGTGATAGTATTTAGTACCCTCTCAAAGCATCCCTCTGTTTATACCTTGCTTGTGTTTCTGATTTGGCCTGAAACAGTTGATTTTTTAGCATTTTATGACCCAGAACCCGAGGGAAACGAGAGTTTCTCTTTCAGCGCAACTGCTGTGAAGGCAGTCTACATTTCAACGTAGGTCCCGTGAGGGCTACCTGCGTTGAATGTCAAGTCCTCAGTGTTGAGGTTGCGCTGAACCAATTTAGCCTTGTGCAGCTGGGGTTCTCTGTCCTCTGTTGCCCTGTTTTGATCTCTGTTTTTTTGTAGCCTTTAACCAGCATAGGTACCAGTCTGATAACTCCTTTTCTTTGCTTAGATTCCGCCTCCTTTTGTACAAAAAGACTGTGAGTGTTTTTATGTGTTTTTACGTCATTTACAGTTTTCCTTTGCATGAGTGAAATAATCATCCTGTAGCCCTTGATTCAGATCTGATTGACTGTGATCTTAGGAGAGAGTTCATTGGCTGTTTACAGTTGATTATACATTTGCTTTTGCTTATTGGTTTGAGTTTGTCTCTTTTAAGTGTCGAAACAAGTATTCATTTCGAAAGTCGCAAAGTGTTGTAATCTCTTCTACCCTTGTTAATTTCGAAAAAAGTGAACTTGTTTGTATCGGTCATTTAAAAGCAAATTCAAAGTTGTACAAAAAGCTTTCTTTGTAGACATTTATACTAAGAAAGCGGAAAACAAACACCTGCATTGTGCATTTGCATTTTGATAAGTTTGCATGCTTGATTTAGGAAGAGTGCATTAGAGTGTGCTGATTGCTCTTTGAGAAAAGATGGTGTCTTTCTTTTCCCTTAGTAGCTAGGATTTTCAAAGTTGAAAAGATAAAAAGCTTGCTTATCATCTTTAGACTGCATTTAGGAATTTGTATCATACATCTCGTGGTGAACCTTGAAAGGCAAACTTCTAAAAAGATCAACTTAAAATAAACTGAATGAACCTAACAATGCTTTGTAACATAACGCACAACATAGAGGTCTAGGCTAGAGACGTGTTCCGGCGTCGTTAAGCCTAGTGACTGTCGATCTCGTGGAAGGTGGGTGATTCCTCCTGAGGGACGATAGCGCTAGTACGGATTGTGCTCCCACGTACCGTCGCGTATATATTGGGAGACCCCTATAGGCATATATCCTTTATCCTTAGGAAGTCGTGTCTGCCGCCCTACTGATCGCAATGCAGTGAACACAGCATTCACGAAGATCGACCACCCGTACCGTAAAAAGTATTCTGTGGTTTTGCGAAAAGTTTGGCACACCCTCTGCCTAGATCTCCAGAGCAGTTTCTTTTGGCCTTTTTCAGACTCTATAACAGAAAAATTCCATCCGAGCATTTGTCACTTCGGGCTCGTTAAAACATCGAAGGAGACTAGAGTCATCTTTAGCTTTTTCTCGACTCTTTAAAATTGAAAAAGCAAGTTGTGTCTAAAGCGTCGTTAACAATTTATTTTAAACGAAACAATCACCCATTATTCCCGCATTGATCTTTAGGTTGAAAAGATGGAGCACACCAACCAAGGAATTCCCCTTGGTGGAAATCCTAGTCCCTTCTCCTCTTGGGGAGATGTTGGTGCGCCCCACATGGCCACATTGTCGCTTCCAGGATTGACAATTGGCCTACCAGTCTGGCTCTTTTCAACCAATGTCGTTCAGAATACCACCATTCCTGAACAGTCGAGTCAACAGTTAGATCAGACAAGAGTTGCCTCCCAGCCTTCTACTTCATCTTCTTCTCCTCCTTCCTCTTCGCTTGACGGAACTGGTAAATCAAAAAACCAAGTTCCTAAGGAGAAGAAGGAGAAGAAGAAGAAAGAGAAGAAGAAGAAGGAGCCTAAGGTGACTGGGGGCAAACAAGTGTCATCTGACAGAAATCCACACACAGCACTTGTAAGGCCTAAATCGCCATGCGTCATATGCAAGGGAGACCACTTCCATAGAGATTGTCCCTGTATCCCCTGGATACTAAGAGACTGGTCCCCCCGTTTGCACAATTCGGTAGCATCGACCTCTGATAACCATGTCGACTGTTCACCGTCAACTAGTGGGAGTGAAGCCCCAGGACAGAATGGGAAAGCTAAATTTCCCTGCAGACTGTGTGAAGGCAATCACGCCATCCACCGTTGTCCCTTCTTAGACGAGGCAAAAAGAGTTCTGGAAGATCGCCCGATTTTACGAGCGCATCTTCCTCCTGGATATCAAAAACTCTTGCCAAGTCCCTCGCTAGTTGAGAATCCGGTTGACCCGCCCAGGTGGTCAGCCGAAGCACCTGTCATTGAAGATGAACCGTCTGGATCCATACCTGACGAAAGTCAAAAGGTTGAAACGGCAGTTGACCCGTTTTTTCCTTCAGAGGCTCTATCTTCGAATGACATCATCACAGAGGAGAATAAAGACGACACCGTCCAAATTCTCTTCATCAACACTGACTCTGATGATCAAGGGGCAATGCCACCATTCCTTTATCGCAGGAAGGAAGTTCATCAGAGCACTATTCGGCCATATATTCGGTCCCACCACCAAGCAACCTGGTTGTGTCCTTCGACTGGAACCAACTAGGCAGACCCCGCTTGCCAGCTAGCATACCATTCAGAATTATCATCCAAATATACAGAATGGTAATGGCTGGCACTATCATTGATGAGGGGGCATCTGTGAGTATCCTTTCCTCTATTGCTTGGAAAGCGCTTGGTTCGCTAGCGCTTTTGCCTGAAATGAGAAATCTATCAGGCTTTGATAAGGGAACCAGTCGCCCTTTAGGGATCCTCCCCAATGTGCCAATAACATTGAAAGGGAAGACCGTTCAAATGAACGTGATGGTCGTTCAAGGACCCTTGGATTATAACCTACTCCTTGGACGAGACTATATATATTGCATGGGAGCTGTAGTCTCCTCACTCTTTAGAGTAATGTGTTTTCCGCATGAGGGAAGAATGGTCAAGCTCGTGGACCAACTTTCGTTTCCCGGATCACACATCGCAAATAGTCATGTGCCATCCCTAAATGGTCTATTCATGCAAGAAGTGTCTCAACCCACGGTCCGTCCTCCTGATGAGCGCGAGTAATCCGGGAGGATATGACTGGAACCCAGGGGGCATGCGTCCTGGCCTGCTTCGGCAGGAAAACTTTGGGTATAGGATAGGTTTCCGCGGGAGAATATGACTAGTTTGTACCCCGTCCGTGGTTGGAAGAGGGGTTGTTTTGGAATAAGATTCTTTTGTCAAAGTTATGTGAGGAGGCGGGGGTCGTCACTCACCTCTGTTTATTTCGGTAGACATTGCCGAGGAAGTGTTTTGTTTGAAAGATTAACAAGACAATCTTTGGGTAACCTGAAAGAGGTAAGCCTCTCTCGATTAAAACAAATGTTTTGGCGGAGGGTAAGTAGAGGTAACCTTGAAACTCTGTTTTATACCTGGGGGCATGCAAACCTTTTGGAGTGCAAGCAAGGGGCGACTATTTATTTTTTAAATTTTTAGGTCCTCCCTTTAAACCTGTAGGTCTAACCCTTTAAACTCGTAGGATTAGCCGTTTCCGAACTTGCATAAAGAAAGGATGGGGAGCAAAGCTTAGTGAGATGAAGCTCCATAAAAAATAGAATCTTGATGAGACACTCTTATCTTATGACTGGGTAATCGAGCAGTTTTAGCATAAAGTTCATGCTCGTTAAAAAATAAACGCAAGATCCGAGCAGTTTTAACGCGGTCTTCATGCTCGTTAAAAAATAAATAAAAGCAGTGAGCAATGTTTCCTCCAGTGTTTAAGCTCATTTTTAAATAAAAAATGAACCTATCCTGGTAAATAACCACTGTGATCGTAAATTTATCAGCCATAAAAGCCTTGGTCGTGTTTGCACCTGCCACCTCCACTTTTCATTTGGCCGATCGTTCACCTCCATATGATTGTTTACCCATTTTGAGGAACAGCTGCGAAGAGTGATTTCACCTAGCCATCCTTGTGACGCTGCCATGATTGGAAAATTCCAACCTGTACCTGGAATCTGCTGCTATCCCTGTTTATCACTCGTTCCTCAAAAGACGAGTCTTCTTTAAGCTCTTTTCAACTGACTCGTAAAATATGAAAAGATTGCCGAGTCTTGGCCTTCCAGCTCGTTAAAAGACCGGAAGTGCTATCCCTCCTCTAGATTTTAATCTTTTTGGACCTGAGGGATTATTACACAAAAAGGTCAAGCGCTTGTTTTATTCGGCTCGTTAAAATTATCGAAAACTCATCCCTTCTGTATTGTTTTATACTTTTTCAGACTTAAGGGATTAGATGACGAAAAAGGAATTTTGGAGTTAACTTTATGTATCTTTTCAGACTCTCTAAAAATGAAAAGGACCGAGTTGTCTTTGTCGTTAGACTCGTTAAAATCACTAAATAGCGACAAACTTGTCTTTAGACGAGAACGAGTTTCACTATCGCTAGGCTCGTTAAAACATAGCGATGGGCTTGCCCGAAGGGCAAGTTATAGAACAAGCATATGTTATCCTCCTCAAGCTTGACAAAAATAAAGAGGTACTGGTCAGCAATGACTGGGGAAAAATTGGGAGAAAACTAAAGAAAACTTTGATGGTAGCAAGTCGCTCTTGAACATGACACTTTTCCTCCGTACCACAATCGGGTTGGGTTGTTTCATTCACCGGTCACATCACCATGGTCTCGCCATACCATCCATATTTGGGGTAATGCTACCGATCCATTGCATCAGTGTCGCCATATGTTCAAGAGAAGTCGTTCAGAAAGAGTCAACCGGGTCCCATCCACTGCCATACATTATCCTTCATCCATTCATGACCGCCACCCTGAATCATATGTCACAGATCGTTTTCATCTCCATTAAAATCATTAGCTCCGTTCCGTGTCACTGATGTGGGATTCATTAAGGCCCTCCTTTGACGGATCGCTTCTTGTCGACATCAGCTCATTATCCAAGAAGTTGATCTAGGAACACCCCCTCAGTACTTTGAAGCTTGCATGCCTCAATGGCAAGTTTCTCACTTCCGGCGACAGGTATACATCAATGACCTTCGACCAGAAGATTTTGCGTGGTGTTCGACGCCAAGTCCTGTATTCACACCACGTGAATTGTACTGCAGTACCTTGAGGGTCATTATCATTATCGGTGATTCCTCTCGCGCTTGTTAACGGTTTACATCATTGACCGGTAATCAAGCGATGTCTTTCCATGTTCGACTTCAGCGCAATTCTCACATGGATCGACTTGTACTTAGAGTGAAGATCGAACAAGTTTGAAGACCCCGGATCTAGTTTCATCCATCCGGGCTGCGATATATATTCAGGAAAGATAAAGACATTTGTCATGTACATCATTGCAGCAGATGATCATCCTACTCAAAGGATGATAATTTCGCCAAAATTATCAGTCTACCATCAGACGATTGTCTGTGCTATGTACAAAAATGAATTTATAAAGCTGAGCATGGGAATGCCCGCCTCAGCCAGATCATGAAAGCAGTATGAATCATAATGTATTGTATTGTATCTTATTACAGGTCTCCTCCCAGCAAATGGATGAACTTCGGACCCTCCTGGATAAAGCATTTCACCCGATAAACGGCCTCATACTTTAGGGGGCAACTGTTATAGACATTTTTGTGCCTTGCATCACTGAGCATGAAATGTCAATAATCAAGGGATCCAAAGTCCCTAAACATGTTGTTCCTACCCCTAGAGGAACAAGGCCAGCAAACCACAACAATTCACAAAAGTTCTCCACCTGAAAACACTCAAAAACAAGGCAATTATGGATCATGTCAACTGCTCCACTGAGAATCTGTGCTGAATGTCAACTGCTCCACTGTCTACTTGCGTTGAATGTCAACTGTAACAAAGGCTACCTGCGCTGAGCGTAACTGGACAAGTGGCAGGCTCATTTCTCAAGGTGTCAATGCTCAGGAAGCTTCCAAAATGACACTTGCATCAAGGAATTCGACTGGTGATGAGTAAGAGGTTCCAAATCTCCAAGTGGAAGCAAGAACCTCCAAGTGGACTCAAGAACTGAAGTGGGAGAGGACACTAGTCAGTTTCATACCAGCCTCAAGCTGACTCATCCTCTCTCCAAAACTCCTATATATAGATCTCTCTCCATGAGGTCAAGGAGGCTGGAATTTTGTTATTGCAAAGAATTGCTGTTGGTTTGAGACTGGAATCATTGGGTGTTTAATGCTTTGAAGGGAGCTGAAGAAGGAATTCCATTCTGCTGGGAAGGAGATGCTGGATTGGAGCCCTATGGGTTGTATCTCTTCCTGAACCTTGTTATCAATCAATAAAGCTATCTTGGTTCTTTCCTATATGCTGGTGTATTTTGTATGATTTGCATTAGTATATTTGATTTACTTCTAATCCTGAATCATTTATGAATATGTATATTTGCCTTTGTGTTGTGTTCTTCTCTTGTCGCAAGTAGCTGTTCTCTTGTCACAGGTAGCTGTTCTCTTGTGATCTCGTGGGAATCAAGTAGCTCTTCTCTTGAGCAAGCGAGGAGGCAAGTAGCTGTGGACACCCAAAGAGAAGAGGATCTAGATCGAGGGACAACCCGAAGATAACGGTAAGTCTACCAATCTTCCCTCTTTCACATTTCATAAAGGAAGAAACCGAAGTAGCTGTATCTGTTTGTTGCTAAGGCGCTGTCACACCTTAGGTGGATAGGATCGTCCTGCATAGGCATTTTTCCCCACAACAATGTAACCCTCACTTGGTCGAGGGCATGGCTATATCAATGTAGTGGTTGACTATTTTACTAAGTTGGTCAAGGTGATTCCTACATACAATAATACCAATGAGAGACCTGCTCTATTTTTCTTTAACGTTGTCACTGCATGGTTTGGTGTTCCACATGATATAGTCATGGACCATGGAAAACAATTTTACAATCACACGATGTCTAAACTGACTACCAAACATGGAATTTCCCATAAAATTCCACTCTCTACTACCCTCTAGGAAATGGAGAAGTTGAGGAAGGCAATAAAGTTCTCAAAATAATGCTTCAACATATGATAGGGTTCCATAAATCAAACTGGCATCTTATTCTTTATGCAGCCTTGTGGGCATACTGAACCTCCTTTAGGACTTCTACTATATTTACACCATTGCAATTAGTTTATGGCTTGGAAAAAATCCTTCTGATTTAATGTTAAATTCCATCCCTCAAACTTGCCATCAGACTCCTCCCTGCCACTTCCGCAGAATAACAATGTCTCTTACATCTGTCACACATAGACGAAACCCGACTTTATGTCACGATGACTAATCAAGCCCATAAGAAACATATAAAGGCACGATATCACAAGAGTGTCAAGCCTCATTTCTTCTCGGAAGGATACCTTGTTGTGTTATACAATGAAGAGTCTACTAAATTATGATCAGGGAAGTTCGAGCCAATGTGGGTGGGTCCATATATTGTCAAACATGTTGTTGACAAAGGGGCCCATGAGCTAGTTGATTTCGATGGAATTCCCTTCGCACAACCTAGGAATTGGATGTACCTTATGAAATACTATGCTTGAGTATTTGCGTAGTTCATTGTGTACATACTATATATAAGTTTGATTGAGTGTGTTTGTAGTGTGTTCCCTTCAAAGTTTCCTAGGTTTCTGTTAATCTTGTTTACATTTGGTTTGTAGATGTCGACATCTCTTGAACCATATGTTGGTTATGCTGATGGTGTTAGTTGTAGTACACAGAACCTCTCTTTTGTAGCTTGGGCTATATATGCTCCAAATGACGAGTTAGTGAGTTTACAAGGGATTTATATTAGTTTCTCTATAAATAACATCATTGAGTATAACGCAATGATCAAAATGTTCTTTGATGTTATTTCCCATAGTATCTATTATATAGTTATCAGAATCGACTCACAAATTGTAGTACTAGAATTGATTAATGTCTTTTCAGTTAGAAGTCCAACTGTGTTTCACATGTTCATGAGGGTTTTCTTTCTTGAAGTATATTTTGATTTCATCTATTATCAACATATTTCTAGAAATCTAAATACATTGACAGATGCATTGGTTAATCATGATTTAGATAGACATTTGCGACACATGTAAATTAATTCAATACAAACCACATATATTGAAAGGAATAATAGAACCATAAGAAACACTAAATATAGCTATACATATATCAAAGTTTTATTTTATAAAAATTTTGCCCGAGACACATGTGACCACACAACCCAAAATATACAAGAAGTCCAAATATGGATATTATAGTCCTAGTAGACTAATCATAATTCTCATGATAGCATGCCACTACGCAAGCCATTTTGAACAATAGCCAACTGATACGACCAAGCACGCAAATATTATGTCACTGCAGTCTCATAGGTACCTTGTTGACCATAGTATCAAGTATGCCATGGGTCAACCCCTTCATACAAAGCTCAAGTTATGCAGTAGTCTCATCCACATTGAGATCATGTAGTACATGTTACCCTACTGTAGAAACACGTATTACTATTGGTTCCTCCTATGGCTCTCTTGCATGATGAAGATAAGAAGAGTCCACAGGTTGAACGGGTCCAATATATGCATGTGTATAGACAAATATTTTTGTCTCGGATACGTAAGAAATCCAAAAAAAAATGTAAAACTTAAAAGTCCAAAAATGGTAAATTTTTTTTACCTATGGCACCCCATCGCTTGCCATCAGGTAACATAAGCTCCAAGTATCTACAGAAATCCATCCTTTCATATGGATAGTGTTAATTAATAATGAGTTACATACACATCCATCCAAATAAGTCAAGTGTGAGGCTCATCGATGATGGAATTGCATGTCTAGACATCAGATCCACCCATGTCCTCATCCATGGGACTCTCGGATATGAGGTCTTGAGGGCGATATGTTGTGGCCTAAGCAATGGAATTCGAACTAAAGCAAAATAAAGAAAAACCAAATCATAGAAAAAGTTATTTAACTACCTTATTTTTCCTTAGTCATATGTTCCTTCATGTTTATGAGTACCCCCTGTTGTAGCATTTTTTGGTTTTGGTGAGTTAAAATAAATTAGTCAAAAAATGAAAATATTTTTCAAAAAAATGTTAAGCTAGGATATGGACAAAAGGAATACTAAATAAAAATGTTAGGAAATATTTTGATAAATATGTCCATATCAAAGAAAATGTTAGAATAGACGCCCTAAAAAATTAAGGCAAAAATAAAATGTTAGGTTAGAGAGAAAAGAAAAAAGAAAAAAACAGATCATAAAAGTGTGCAAGTCCAAGTGCCACTATCTTTTACCTTATTATGAAAAATAATGGTTCTGTGTAGCTTGTCGTAAATGCCACAACCCATGATAGTCAAATAGTTTAATCTTGACTAGTTCATGCTTTAAACCTCATGTTTATAGTTAGAGAATAAAGATCTAGCTAAACTGTTTAATCTTGGTAGATCAGTAGTTAGGTAGAGAATAATAAGGAGCTCATCAGTTTAATCTAAGCCCTTGGATGTTATAAGGTTAGAATTAGATAGTTTGCTTTTCAAAAGAAAAAGGAAAGAAAAGGGTCTGTTAGCCTAAATGCACCTAATTAAGTGAAGAAAAAATGTTAAGATAAATAAAGGGTAGGTAGAAGAAAGGTTGCAGAAGTACAAAGTTGGTTGAAGCATAAGCACATTTATCATGCTCAATCTAATGTTTCAGTGTGCATGAGATGTTATGAAAGTGAAAAGATGTTCACAAGTTGATTTGGTTAACTTCCCCTCATTTCATTTCATCCCCCACTATATACTTATTAATTTCCTCATTATCCCATCATTTCCTAAGAAAATACCCTTTCCCTTTATTTTCACCTTTGCCCCTTGTTTTCACACATTTTCCTAGCAAATTACCCTCCAAACTCATTCCCCTACCCAAAAACCCCTTTATCCTAAGTTTTGTCTCCCCCCACTTTATTTTAATTAGCTCTGTTATATTCACATTTTCCCATATATAAAACCTTTTAACCCACCACCCTTGGTGCGATTAACAACCCCAGCTACTTTTTAATCTCGGTCCCACTATATTAAAACCCGCTTGTTATATCTTTAACCCCATGTTATTCATTAAAGAATTACAATTCTTTGTAATTAAACCCCTGGGCCCTGCTAATCTCCACCCGATTGCCCTCCATGCAGCTTCACCGCGCAATAGCAATTATATCTTTCACCCCCAGATCCAACAACCCACATCCATATCCCATGCTCCTGATCTCCGACCTTTACCAGACTGAGAGCACATGAGATTTGTGGTTTTACTCGGACCCCTTATAGTTACATGGTAGCTTTATGTTAACTTACGTGGTCTCCAAAGAATACCGCCCTTCACTCAAAAGTGGTGCAATGGCCTCGAAAACTGCCTCCCTGCGTAGGCCGAAACCATCCACTATTCACTTACCAAATTCCGTGCCAAATTTTAAGCTTTACCCATTAAAACACTGAAGACCCTCGTTTTCGATATTTTCGCCCGTTTACACAATAAAACCTGCCTAACACTTCTTGCACCACTGTGAACATCTAAAACTCAATTAGACCACCAATTACCTTCCAAACACTATAGAGACTCCACCCCCAGACCTCTGAGCTCAAATATAGCAATTTATCTCCTTCATGCAAACCTGTGTTTTCATTAACTACTGGTTTATTTTGTCAGGTGATCATATAATAACTA
The DNA here is from genome assembly GCA_031772625.1 of Pinus tabuliformis. NCBI lineage: Eukaryota > Viridiplantae > Streptophyta > Pinopsida > Pinales > Pinaceae > Pinus > Pinus tabuliformis. The sequence goes on along the minus strand of CM062812.1, from coordinate 899,728,963 downwards.
GACAAACAGTTTTTATAATAGTTAAAAACCTGTTTGTTCCAGATTCTCAGGAAATGTATTCAAATGATTTTACTCAACATAAGATTCCATACATCAGCACACTAGAAGAAATCATTTACACAAAGGCAGTAAATGATAAAACAAAGATGAAATCATTTTCACGAGAAAACAGTGAAAGATTCATATTAGCGACTCTCCAAGACATATTTTACTACTTGTTACTTATGTCTTATTGTAAAGGGTAAAAGTGGAAATATAACAAATCAATAAGGTGGAAGAGTTCACAGTAATTATTTAAACAGATGAGGCAGATAAAGTGTATCAGATGAAAGGTCATCATTAAATAAGACATCCAGCATGAAAAATCAAACATCATTCATTTTTTGGAGGAATAGTCAACCAGCTTCAACAATTTTCGGTTTTTCTTAGCAATAGTCACCAATAGCATAACATAAAAATAGTACCAAATCAACTAGCAATCTTTATTTTGATTTTAAAATAATCTATTTTTGTAGAAACAGTTTAGGATATTTTAGTTCTACTGTTGTATAAATAACTCTCTTCACGAGTTATTAAGGGTTGCACCCTTGATGAAGCATTTCTAAACATTTGATGTACTTGACTTTTCTAGAACCTTAATATAAAGCAAAGGATTTTGAATTCTCTTTTACACAGTTTGTGTTTCATGTAAGTTTTTCCAGTATTACACATTATGTTTTTCTCCATATTCTTATGTCTTACAGAGATAACCAAGTAGGAATAATTTTGTTTCAATCTATTCCTATAAGCTTCTGAAGTAATAATCTGTAAAGAGAATGAATTAATGGACTTTCTATTTAATTAATTCCCTCTGAATCAATAAATCATTAGCATCTTTTGTAAACTTAAGCATATTCTCTTAAACCTTCTTAACATATGTCAGAGGTTTTCATACTTATGATTATTTAATTTTCAATTTGAAAAATGTGATAATCATATTATTTTTTGTTTCTCCTCACCACCATACAAGCTATTTCACTGTGTGAAATTTTATAGCAGCCCTTTGCTTTGGTATTAATAATATTAAAAAGGTTATGCATTACAGTGTTACATTTGTTTCATTCATTGGTCCTCCAAATTAAAACAAAACCCCCAAAACAATTATCCTAGATTCTCTGGCATGATAGCTGACCATTATCATCTCAGAGATACAACATCAATCTGGCGCCATTGCCGGGGATTCGAATTTCATTAATTTTTCCTAGGGAAACGATATACATTATATTCATTTAAGGTGATTAAAGGTCTAGAAAAGTTAAAATCCCTCACCTGGTGACTCCACTAGCCCAAACTAGCACCTTTTAAACACACCAGATCTCATTCAAAATCTAAATTAGTTAATCCTCTATCAAATCCTTAAAAAAATCTGAGAAAAGCTAGTTCTAAAACATCATCCATCATCTTCTTCCTCTTCAGCCTTGCAGTCTAAATATTTAGTAACATTTGGTCCTTTTAGTAATATTCCTTCCAGTCCTAATTGGACATAAATACCTCCTTAGGTTTCTAAACTATTAGATAGGGGAGTCGATTTAGATTCAGCTTTCCTCATTCATTCTTTTGAAATGCATCAAGAACCCCACTACCACCAGGATCACCTAAAATTGAGTCTAAAATGGGTGTTCATTTACCTGAATACTGTTATCACTCTGATAATTCCTTTGAACTAATAAGAAGGAAAAACCGAAGGTAACCACTATCCACTTTTGGAGATCAGGACCTAACCTTCCTGATGCTCAGAGAGGGCCCTCTCTTTAAGTTTAACTTTGTTTTAGCCAAGATATTTTACGCTAGCTATTATTGTTCAAGGGGTTTTGATTTTGTTTGAAATTGGGTCATGGGATCTCTTAAATAGATGGATAAATTGATGTCTTTCAGACCATTGGGCTATGGAGTCAACTGGTAAGGAAACAAGACTGGATAAACTCACTAAATGGGATGTTCCAAGGGCAAGATAGCAAAGTGAATTTTAGATATTTGAGACAGAGGGGTGAAAGGGTTTCACTCAGGGTGAGAGATCACTTAAGGGTTCTCAAACCCAGATAATGAATGAGGAAGGCAAGGGTAATCAAAATCAAAGGGCAGTTAAGAATCCTTTAATCTAGATTATTTATGAAATCAATTTAAACTAAAGAGTAATTCAGAATTCTTTAATTTAAATATCAGAAGAAAACATTCAAATGCTTAACTTTTAAAATAGAGTGTGATTTAAACAAGTTTTGAAATATATTTCCAGTTATATCATTTAGATTTGAACACATATAATATTATGAATAACTTTGAGAAATTGACAAAAGCACATGAAAATACTTGTCTGATATTCGCTCAACACATGAATCCTTGGAGCAGTCTGATCTTTATTTATCAATCTAGCTTGTTAGCTCATCAACTGATACAATAACCTTCTGGTGCTTCTTGATAAAAAAGTATATAGAAATGTCTAATAGAATCAACACTACATACTTCGAATTGTGAAGTATTTATACAAAAATTATTACAAAATATCTCAAACTAATTTGAGATTTAATCTAGGAAATAAAAATATCTTCTTGCAAGAAGCTAGAGACAGCTATTGAACTCATTCATGTTGTCCCTTTTATTTTGGTACTGCTGGCTTTTATGGTTTGATTTAGCTTTCTATGCTGCTTTTTTGTTTGATCTTTCACATTGGAATCTTCATTTACTTTTGGCTTTCATCTGATACACTTTGGCACTAATACACTATGAATCTGTTGATCTGTCTTCATCCTTTTACCATGTTGTTTTACTTTTACTATACTTTAACGTTTTCACTATATATTTCTCATAGTAAATCAGTCAATTTCTCCCATGCTTCAGCATCAAGTAATTGGATTTTTATCGTCCTCCTATATATTTCATCTACGTCGGTGTACTTGGAAAAAGTAGGCTTATTGATAAATAAGTGTTTTCCCTCATGTTGGAGGTAAAACAAATTTTCAAATGTCTGATAAAGTACTTTGCCTGTTGGCAATGCCTTGATTGATGATGTATTGACCTGTTCTTTTGTTAGCTGTCTGATTTTGCTATTGTAATCTTGTTATGTCATGAGCTTTTCATTTGTTACTAAGGGACTGGGTAACCCTTTCTCTCTCAAAATTTTAAACTTAGCCATAAATCTGTCAATGGTTACCTACATATTTTGACATTTTCCCTCCAGGTTTACCATTAAGTTTCTCTTGGAAAGGACTTTTCTCACCTCCAAAATTGTATATGTTCTGTCTTCTATTTCCAATTACTAAAGCTCACATTTATTCTTACTGTTAAGGAACTGGGTAATTCTGGTAGCATCTTCGGGCATTTCTCCTAATCCTTCTTTTACTCTTTGGATGGCCTTTGTAGCCTTGTTTATTAAATCTATTTGTTCAAAAATCACTTGAATAGATGGCCAAATATCAATGACAGAGTCAATGATATTGGCCCATAGTAGCTCCTTGGCCTGCCCAAGGGGTTCCTTTAGTGTTAGGTCCTTCTCCATGGCTTTTGATATCTCACTCATCCTGGCAGCTTTCTACACTTCTTCTTTGTGGATGATTTTGGCAAGCTTGTAATTAGTTTCCAAGCTTGTCACCTTTTCTTTAAGCTTATTCATCTTTGTTGCCTATATGGACATCTCTTCCATAGCTTTAACCAACTTGGATGCTTCTTCACCTAATGTACCTGTTGTTGATGTAGACTTTGTTGAAACCTGTTGTGAGGTTACCATAGGAGATGTGGGAGCCAATGAGGCTGCCAAAGTAGAAGAAGCAACTGTTGACACTGTTGGGATGACATTCATTGATGTAGAGGCTATATTAGTTTGCTTTAATTGGATTAGGTAGTCCAATTCCTTCTCTGTCTCCCTTAACTAATCATTTAGTTTAAGGACTAAGTCCATCAACTCTTCATGCTTGGTTTTGTTTTCCAAGAATTCTGTGTCTGGGGATGTTACAACTGAGGTATCTTCAATTTCGTTTTGAGTGTTGTAATGTCATCATTCTTTTTCTTGATCAATTGTTTAGTGGCTTTGATGTCTTTCGGATCATTTCCCAATTCAATCACTAAGTCTTCTAGAGACTTGATTCTGGTGTCTTTGGCCTATGAGGAGGCCTTTTCCAATTGCTACTGAGCTAAAATGTTAGTCAATGAATTCTGCAACTGATGGATAGCGATGGCTTTTCTAGTAAGGGTAGAGTAAATCATTTCTAGCCTGTTTGTGAAACTCAATTTGGCCAATGGGATGAATATCCCTTACTAATACCTCAAAATCAATCTTCTTGAAATCTGCTGATGTCCTTGGTTTTTGTACAATTGGCTTTATGAAAGAAATTTGCATTTTTCCTTCCTTGATGTCAAAAGTTGACATCAACCTGGTTTGATTGGTAGGTGTAATCTTGAGATACTGTGCATAAGACTGTGCCTTCAATTTCTCATTTCTCATGTTGATTTCTTTGAACCTATCCTTTATGTCCTTATATTTATCGACATGCCTACTAAATGAGGATAATTCTACACTAAGCTGCCTTTCCAACGTTTGAGTTTGTGAAGTAGATGGCTCCAGTGTTTCCCCAGATGGAGCTATGACCTTGCTCATGTCAAACTCAGTATTAGTTACTTCTACTGAGCCTTTTTGTCTTATTGATCTGAAACAGGATTGAGCCTTGGCCTTTTTCTCTCACTGGCTTCATACTTCACATTTGAAGTGTCCATACCTGAACTGGAGGCTCCCTCTCTATTCCTCTTGGGATCATTTTCCTCATTCGAAGGAGTATGTGAAACAACAAGGGTACTCATGGTTGCTTCTTGTTGTGGTACCTGCAAGAATGAGCTTTCATCAAGTTGTATTTCTAAATCACACAAGATATTTTCAACATCTACCTTTGTAATATCGTTGTCTATGAGAGTGTTCTCCAACCACTCAAATTGATTGGCATATCTTTCTATCTCTGGCATGGGGTGATGAATGTAAGGCCCAAATTTGACCTTTTGTCTAAGTTTAGTCATGAACCCTTCATGTTCATATCTCCATATGAAACTATTTTGGAACTTCATTTGTTGCAGAATCAAATCTGCTTTCTTCACTGCTTCTCTAGAATTACAAATGAAAGGGCCTAACTGGTTTTTGACTTTGAATTGGGTTCTTTTCTTCACTGAGACAAAATTGACTTCATCAGAGTTCATTATCTGCCTATAATACTCTATATAAAATAACCTCATGGGGAGGTATTTAGGGAGTTTGTATGGGGCTAATTGGCAACCATAGATTCTTATTTCAGTGTGGTTTTGGTAAAGGTACCAATCTCCCACCTTACTTTTCTTAGACAATTGGAGGAATATTTTGATCTCTTGGATTATTCTGGGTGGAGGAGTTCCTATCAGCATAGTCATGACAGGATGGACAAAAGAGTTAATGAAGTCTATATAAGAGTATGGTGATGAATGCTTGTGGAATAATGGTGTCCAAAATATGACAAACCTGGGTTGGCCTCCAGTATCAAGCCTTTGGAGGGTGAAGGGAAATCTGTCTGACTGGTAATATAAAAACATATGGTATAGTACAGATGAGTATTTGAATACTCTCTCATTATGAATTCTGGTAAAATGTTCATGCATTATTTCAGCTATGAACTGGGCATAATTGTACAAAGTAGCAGGAGGCTTTCTTGGGGTGAAAATGGACATGAAGGGTACGATGAGCTCATCAACAAATTCATCAGTGGTGCATCCAAAATACATGATATCATAGTCACAATATGATTTCCCCTTTCAGAGGAAATAGAAAAAACATATGGAGGGGCATCCTTAGGAATGTGTTGTTCTTATACAATGAAAGTTTGGAATAATTGGTCCAGTTTTGATGGACTCAACTTGGTGTATTGGTCTAACAGATCTCTAATTGAGAGTGGGGTCAGGTTTGGACCTGGATGGACTTGAAACATCTCATTAATTGATTTAGTTGTAATTCTGAAAAAAAAAAATTGGTCAGGGGACATTATATCTCTTTGGCTATGAATGTAACAGGAATGGCACATATGGACAATTTCAGGAAAGATGTGTACTTGGGGAAACTAGTATGTGGGAAAATTGGAGTCCTAAAGGCCAATGTCATCAGAATGGTCTAGATATCTATCTTTACTCAAACATTGAATTTTGAGCAGGACCTCATATGCACTTGTGTCTTTGATTTGAAAATCCCTATCCATCAGGGGGAGGTGGTCTAGGTCCAAATGGGGAGTTGTGATATGTCTGACATCCATGGCGATAGGTACAACCATAATTTAGTTCTTTTGGATTTGAATTTGACTTCCACATGTTTATTCAGAGGTTTGATGGAAACTGGAAGCTTTCAGAAGGGTTTGGGCACAAAATTTTAAATTCAAAGTAATTTCAATTAATTTTACTTAATTAAAATACGTTACAAAATGAATGTTTTCAAATTTGAAAGCGTGACTGGTAATTTGTTTTAAAATACCTCGAATTGGGTGAATTAACTTCAGATTTGAAGTTCACGACAACTGCAGAAGTTCGAATGGCTCAAGTACAGATTTGAGAGCTTGATTGGGGTCTCTGTAGCTTCTTAAGGGTTGAAATTTGAGCTCAATGGGAAAATTCAACATTTGCAGGTGTCACAATGGTTCGCATAGGTTCACAAAGAAAATGAGCAAAAAAGGTGAAAAGGGGCTTCTTGACCTTTCTATTGAGCAATGGTCACTTTTTGGCAGGTAATTCTCAAATGAATAGTGGTGGTTTTTCAGGTTTGGCAGGGAGGCAATTTCCCAAGCCATCACACTACTTTCATGGAGGGAGTGGTATTTAGGAAGGGTCACTTGATCTATTCCATTGATCGACACGTAGCCATTAGGAGGCTAGGGAAAACCACATTATTGGGTGGGTAAAGGTTAGCTATTGGGTGAAGCCGATATGGCTGTGGACCGTCGAATGAGAGTGATGATGATCGGATGGCAGTCGAGCGAGGGAGGTCCGCGGGTGATAAGAGCATGGGTTTGGGGGGGGGGGGGGGGCATGATTTTAACCCTTGGTGGTTTTGGATTAATTATAGGTTAATCATGAGTTTAAATGATCGGGGGGGATTTAATGATGGGTTATCTTAACTTTACCGAAAATTGGTAAGTTAAGAAGGTTTTGTCGAGATATGGGGTAAATTGTATAGTTTATATTAAAACTAAGGGTTGGGATATTTATATAGGGAATTTATTTAATATACTGGAAAAGGTATATCGGGAATTATATAATTAAGTTACAAATTAATATGAAATGAGCAGAGTGAGCATACCCTTAGCATAAATGTAAAATTTTTGCATTTTATTGACATACATTTCATAACTAGGATAAAATCTTTTTGTGGGTTGTTTGACTGAAATGGAATTTTAAGTTGCGGTTATTTACTTTTCATAGGCAAATTGAGTTTAACCTTATGAAAAGGATTTTTACGAGGGCATTGATGGGAAATGAATTTCATGAAGGGAATTCTAACACTTGATGTCCATAAGTCATTAAGCCGAGGGTCCAGTCCCACCAAAAGTTAGAGAAATGCTCTGAGCCTTTATGGCTTGAAAGATTTAAATACTATAGCTTACTTGTGGATGGGGAAATTAGTAAGTAAAGGAGTGAAAAGAATGAAGGGGAGTTAATTAAATGAACTTGTAAACCATTGTTTTTGCCTTATTAACTACTCATGCAAATTGAAACATATAATCAAGCATGATAAATGTGCTTTTATCCAATCAACTTTATACTTCAACAACCTTTCTTCTACTTATCCATTACTTACCCTACCATTTTCTCTTCATTTTATTTGGGTGCATTTAGGCTAGCAAACCCTTATCATTCATTTTTCTTTTCAAAAGTAAACTATCTAATTCTAACCTTATATCATCCAAGGGCTTAGATTAAATTGATGAGCTCCTTTTATTTTCTCTACCTATCTAATGATCTACCAAGGTTAAATTGTTTGTTCAAATTTTTATCCTTTAACTATAAACATAAAATTGAAAGCATGAAATAGACAAAATTAAACACTTTGACTACCATGGGTTGTGGCATGTATGATAAGTTGCACACAACCATTATTTTAAAATAGTAAAGCAGTAAAGTAATAGTGGCATTTAGATTTGCACACTTTCATGATATATTTTTATTTTTTGGGTTCATATATTTCCATTTTTTTACCTTTTCATATTTTTTTGTCCTTTGATATTTCTTTTAGGACATGCCCTCTTTACATTTTTAAAATTTTTAATATGGAAAACATCTGCAGAACGAAAAGTTATGTACAATATTATAAGGATTAACCTTAGCCAATTCAAAATTATCAATCCTATCACTATAGGACTCTAACAAATACAAACCCACAGATTTCATATCCCCTACCACTTATTCATTTCCTTCCACTTCTAAATGACCTGAAGCTTCTACTTGTGAACAACCTGAACAGACCCTCTTTGTATATTCAAATCCACTCTTTGAAACAAAACAGGGTACTCATTCACAGGTCCCAAGGTTAGTTCTTAAGACTCCTTTAAAGTTATTCAGGAGATCCCTTCCATGTTCACCTCCATATAGTCACACATTCCCTCAATCACCTTCTTCTACCTCTTCTTCATCTTCTTCTTATTCATCCACAAAAACACCTCATACACCACCTTCTACTATGGCATTCCAACCTTTCGTATAGGCTAGATATGTAACTTTAGTCTTACCTGCTAACCTCAATGCATTCCTAACTTGGTACTTGAAATACCTTACCAGGTATAATGGACAAACTGTTCCATGAGCTGAGGACCATCTTCAAGATTTTCTACACTTTGCAGACAACATAAATATCGAACAAGAAAATGTTTACATGAGATTGTTTATATAGTCACTTGAAGGAAATGTAAGAATCAGGTTTAGGAAGTTACCTATAAATTCCATTAGAAATTGGGAAGAGCTTATAAACATATTTAAAAATAAATAGGGTGTAAAGAAAGATCCTCTTTAATTTCTGACTAAATTTGAAGAACTTAAAAGAAACTTTGGTGAACCTGTATCAAATTTTATGAAAAGGTTCAATAAAATTTATCATAAAATTCCCCCTGATTGTAAACCCCTTGTAGTTGTAGCTAAGTATAGGTTTTCTAAAGTCTTTGACGATGATTTTGTTGTAATGCTAAGTTCAAGAACTCTTGAAGATATGCAAAAAAATGCTATAGAGGTGGAAGCAAATAGTGCTTCTCTGAATTCCTTGAAAGCTAAAGAGGAAAAGGCCCAATGAAAATTCAAATCTATTCAAGAAGCCTCTAGTTCCTCTAGTTCTTCTAAGACTAAAACAGAAGATTCTAAATATATTATATAACTTCTCTTCTTAGAAATCTATCTAATAGAATTTTAAATATTGAGACTCAACCTAGGATAGTTCAACAAATAGTTACTAGAACCAAAAATCAAAATCAAGGTTAGTATAAAAGGAATCCACAATTATAAATTCTTCAAAGACCTAGTAATGATCAGCGGGTTCCCACTCCTTTACTGATAGATGAACAACAACCCGATGAAAATACTATGACTGTTACTGAAGATATCAATAACATGGATAGTTATTCTAATCAAATATTTATTATTCCTCTCTCACAACAAAATCTGGTTCAAGAAGACCGAGAATCCTCATAGGTTTCTAAATACCATGCCTTCTCTGAATTTTTAATTGCAGAGTTGAACAAGAGATATGATCTTATTCCTAGACCAGGCCCCGGAAGACCTCCTAAGGAGGCTACAATAATTGAACCTAGTACCAAAGTAGTTGAAACTCAAATAACTATTATTCGACCATTAAATCAGTCAACTGATACCGCTCAAAACGATAAAAATGATTTGACTACATTTAATGTTGAAAAAGAGTTAGAAAGAGTTAAAATCCCAATTCCACTTTCAGAACTTTCCAAAAACCATGGGTATAAAAATGAAGTCTCTAAATGGATACAAAACACCTCGGTTGATCTTGAAAGTGCTATCATTAATCTGGAAGATGAAAAACTTGTAGTTGTATTTGGTCCTAGCTCAGATATGATAGATGAAATAGTGCCTCCTTTCTATGTAACTCTTAAGGCAAATATTTCCATGTTATATAATGGTATGCTTGATTCTAAAGCATCACATAACCTCATGCCAAAAACTATAATGGACCATTGGAAATTTGACAAACTAGATCCTATCATGACTTTTGCACCTTTGGTTCTGAAACGGTGCCCTGCTTAGGATTGATTAAGGATTTAGTAGTCACCCTTGCCCAAATTCCAATGAAAAGTGTAGTACTTGATATAGTTGTCACGGATATTCCTCCCAAACTTTGAATGCTCCTTTCTAGGTCTTGTTGTGCCAAATTAGGAGGAACTCTTCAGATGGATATGTCTTATGCCACTATTCCAGTCTATGGGGGAGAACAACTAAGGTTATATAGAGAGGTAAGATTTGTGCACATTGTTTGCAAAATGGACCAGCCAAGGAACCATCCCATTTATGCAATGGATCAAGATTTTGGTTGCTTTCAACTCTCTTCAAACCAAATACATGAAACTCAAGTTAAAATAGAAGATGTAATTGAAAGTCTTGTACCAAATCAAAATGATGTATGGAAACTATTTTTTGATGGTTCTTGTACAAAATATGGAGCAGAAGTTCGAGTAGTTTTAATTTCACTAGAAAAAGGAAATATAACCCTATCATTAAAACTCGACTTCAAAGTTACAAATAATGTGGCTGAATATGAAGCTTTCCTTTTGGGACTACAATTAGCCAAAAGCTTAAAGGTTCAAAAATTAAGTGTTTTAACTGATTCAGAACTTATTGTCAAACAAGTGAGAAATATTTGCCAGACTAAGCATCCTAGACTTAGGTCTTATCGAAATGAAGTTTGGGATTTAGTCAAAAACTTCTTTGATGCTTTTAATTTGTCTTTTATTCCAAGAAATCAGAATATTCATGCAGATGCCTTAGCTGTTTCTGCTAGTTCATTTTATATTCCTGATCAGACCAATGTACTCTATCAATTACAAGTCAAGTACAGACCATCCATCCCAGACAATCTAAAACACTAGAAGATATTTGAAGATGATGAACATTTGAAATCTTTTATGTAGGTTATAGATGAATTTTTAGTTCTACATATTGATGAAGATAGAACATAAATAAATGAAAATACAAATGGAAATGGTACTTCAAATTTCAATTCAAAAATTATTGGTCATGACATTATTCAATTGTCTAACAATTTTATTCCCAAAGGCCTCATTCCTTTAGAAAATTTGTTTGATCAAAATGATGTCCTCTGAAACCCTCAGTCCATTTCTTCACAAGATGAAATAGAAGAAATAAATATTGGAACAAATGATGATATTAAAAACATCAAAATTTGTGCATCTCTAAATCCTAAGATCAAATCTCAATACTTAAGTTACTTCAAAATTATAAGGATGCTTTTGCATGGACCTGTGCTGATCTAAAAACCTATGATACTTCATTAATATAGCATAAGATTCCTTTAAATCCAGAAGTAGTTCCTTATCAAGAAAAACTTAGAAGGATCAATCCAGCTCTTCTACCAACTATAGAAAAGGAAATTAAAAAAATGCTAGATGCCCAGATCATTGTCCCTCTTAGATATTCTAATTGGGTTGCAAATTTAGTTCCTATTAGAAAGAAGAATGGAGAAATTATACTCTGTGTCGAATTTAGAAATTTGAACAAAGCATCATTAAAGGACAACTATCCTTTGCCCAAAATGGATCAGTTACTTCAAATAGTTTTAGGAACACAAAGAATTTCTATGTTTGATGGTTTTTCAGGCTATAATCAGTTAAATGTTGATCCAACAGATAGAGAGAAGACAACCTTTACTACATCCTCGGGTACATTCATGTATGCTAGAATGCCATTTGGCTTATCCAATGTTGGAGAAACATTTTAGAGAGTTATGGACATAGCTTTTGTGGGTCTGGTAAATAAATTTTTGGTCATTTATCTTGATTACATAAGTGTCTTTTCTAAATCTGATTAGAAACATGTAAAGCACTTGATGAAGGCTTTTGACAGGTGTTGAAAATTTGGAATACATTGAATCCTAAAAAGTCTCTGTTTGCTATGAATGAAGGTAAACCGTTGGGCCATATAATTTACAAAAATGGAGTGATGATTGATCCCAAGCGTGTGTCTTCCATTAAAACATTGACCTTAACTAGAAACAAGAAGGATTCAAGCTTTTCTAGGCATGATTACTTTTTTAAGGAGATTCATCCCAAATTATGCTGAGATTGTAAAATATATAACTGGCATGCTCCGAAAAGATCATGAAGTTAAATGGACTTTCTCTACCAAGTATGCATTTGATTAGATCGAGAAAGCTATCTCTGAAGCTCCCACCTTGGTCAGCCCTGATTACACTAAACCATTCAGTATCTTTTCATCAGAAATAACCCTTTCTGTTATTCTATTACAAAAGAATAAAGATTCCCATGACCAACCTATAGCATTTTTCAGTAAGGTTATGAGATATGTTGAGGTTAAGTATGACATAATTGAGAAGTAAGCCTATGCCCTTATTCAAGCCCTGAAATCATTCAGGATGTATGTCATACATTCTCCTATTATTGCTTATGTTCCTAACAATTCAATGAAAATCATTTTGACTCAACCAGACACTGATGGAAAGAGATGTAGATGGATCGCTCAAATACTAGAGTTTGATCTAACTATCAAAACTACAAAGCTAGTAAAAGGCCAAGGATTAGCTAAGCTTCTAGCTGAATCCAACTATAGAGTGCTCGAAATCAATTCTGTTTTAGAGATACAAGGGAAGAGCGAACAAGAACCTTCTCAAACTTTAGATTAGAAGAATACACAAGAACCTTTTGTCCTTGCAGAAAGGGAGAATCCAAAAGAACCTTCCCTTCATCCTAAAGAAAATAATCCATAAGAACCTTTACCTTCAGATTAGATCCACCGTTTATACATTGATGACAAATTTCTGTTGTCATATTGGTACAAAGGCATTGTAAATTTCTTGATCCATTTTGAATTTCCAACATCATTCTTCGAAAGACAATGTAAAACTCTCAAACTGAAAGCAGTCAAGCACTACATCATAAATGCAAATTTGTACAGGAAATACCCATTAAATATTTTGTTATTATGTTTAACAAAATCAGAAATTGAAGGAATCATTGACCAGTTTCATACAAAATTTTGCGGAGGACATTATGATTGGAAAGAAACAACATATAAGATATTAAGGGAAGGATTTTATTGGCCCACATTGTTCTTACAAGTAGGAGAAAAGGTCAGAGGTTTTGTTCATTGTCAAATGTTTGCTGGTAAGCAAAAATTAGCAGCTCTTCCACTTGTTCCATCAATAGTCTCAAAACCTTTACTCTAATGGGGATTATATTTTGTTCGAGAGATTCATCCCACTTCAAGTAATCAACATAGATGGATCGTCACTGCAACAAACTACTTCACTAAATGGGTGGAAGGAATTCCAGTGAGAAATGTTAATGATTCAGTAGTAATCCAATTTATTAAAGAGAACATCTTATCTAGATTTGGTTGCCCAACTCAAATTGCCATTGATAATGAAACAAATTTTTCTAGTGTTAAAATGATTTACTTTTGCCAGAAATATTAGATTCTGTTACATCATTCAACTCCATGCTACCCACAAGGTAATGGCCTTATAAAATCCTCAAATGAAAGTTTGGTAAAGGTAATAAAAAAGACTCTAAAAAAACTACTCCAAAGAGATATATTGGAAAATCTCCTTTCCAATTCGTTTATGGGAAAGATACAATCTTTTGTACCAATTTTTCCTTCCCTGTTTTAAAATTCTTGCAGGATTCAACAAATGAACCTGATGATTTTTCAAGGAGAATAAATCAGATTATTGAACTAAATGAAAAAAGAGATGAAGTTCAATACAAATTCAAAAAGTATCAGAATAAGATGAAGAACCTCTTTGACAGAAGAGCCAAGGAAAGGAACTTCAAGGAAGGTGATCTAGTTCTAAGATGGGATTCCAAGAGAGAAGAAAAGGGAAAACATGGCAAGTTTGACCACCTGTGGTTTGGACCTTTAGCAATTGCTGAAGTGAAGGAAAACAACACTTTTGTGCTACAAAATCTTAAGGGGCTATATTCCACTTATCATGTAAATGGACGGTTTCTCAAAAATTACATTTAGTACTAAGAAGTTGAAGCAGATTTCATTACTACCATTGTAAAAGCTCCAGTTTCTTTTACTTTTCAAGTTGTCAGTGTGATCTTTTATAGCAAAAGACTCCATAACCCGAGAAGAAGACACATGGATCTACAGGTTCTCTGCATTCTACAAGAGAAAGGAGTCCCCAGATGGAGTCGATGTTGTAGCACTTTTTTTTTGGTGAGTTAAAACAAATTAGTCCAAAAAATGAAAATATTTTCCAAAAAAAATTTAAGCTAGGATATGGACAAAAAGGATACCGAATAAAAACATTAGGAAATATTTTGATAAATTTTTCCATATCAAATAAAATGTTAGAATAGATGCTCTAAAAAATGAACGCAAAAATAAAATGTTAGGTTAGAGAAAAAAGAAAAAAAGAAAAAAACAGATCATGAAAGTGTGCAACTCCAAGTGCCACTACTTTTTACTTTATAATGCAAAATAATGGTTGTGTGTAGCTTGTCATAAATGCCACAACCCATGATAGTCAAATACTTTAATATTGACTAGTTCATGATTTAATTTTCATGTTTATAGTTAGAGAATAAAGATCTAGCCAAATTGTTTAATCTTGGCAGATTAGTAGTTAGGTAGAGAATAATAAGGAGCTCATTAGTTTAATCTGAGCCCTTGGTTGTTATAAGGTTAGAATTAGATAGTTTGATTTTGAAAGAAAAAGGAAATAAAAGGGTCTGCTAGCCTAAATGCACCCAATTAAGTGAAGAAAAAATGTTAGGTTAAATAAAGGGCAGGTAGAAGAAAGGTTGCAGAAGTACAAAGTTGATTGAAGCATAAGCACATTTATCATGCTTAATCCAATGTTTCAGTGTGCAGGAGCAGTTATGAAAGTGGAAGATGTTCAAAAGTTGATTTGGTTAACTACCCCTCATTTCATTTCATCCCCCACTGTATACTTACTAATCTCCTCATTATCCCATCATTTCCTAAGAAAATACCATTTCTCTTCATTTTCACCTTTTCCCCTTGGTTTCACACATTTTCCTAGAAAATTACCCTTCAAACTCATTCCCCTACGCAAAAACTCTATCCTAAGTTTTGTCTCCCTTCGCTTCATTTTAATTAGTTCCGTAATATTCACATTTTCCCATATATAAAACCTTTTAACGCACCACCCTTGGTGCAGTTAACAAACCCAACTACTTTTTAACCCTGGTCCCACTGTATTAAAACCTGCTCATTATATCTTTAACCCCGCCTTATTCATTAAATAATTACAATTCTTTGTAATTAAATCCCCGGGCCCCTCTAATATCCGCTTGATTTGCCTCTACGCAGCTTCACCATGCGATAGCCGTTAGATATTTCACCCCCAGATCTAACAACCCACATCCATATCATGCGCTCCCGATCTCTGACCTTTACCGACTCGAGAGCACGCGAGATTCGTGGTTTTGCTCAGGCCCCTTGCAGTTATGTGGCAGCTTTATGTTAACTCGCGTGCTCTACAAAAAATACCATACTTCAATCAAAATCGATGCGATGGCCTCCGAAACCACCTCCTTGCATAGGCCGAAATCATTTGTTGTTTGCTTATTGAATTCCGTGCCAAATTTTAAACTTTACCCGTTAAAATGCCAAAGACCATTGTTTTCGCTCTTTTTGCCCATTTATACCGTAAAACCTGCCTAACCCTTCATGTTCCACCATGAACATATGCAATTGAATTCAACCACCGATTACCTTCCAAACATTGTCAGGACTCTGTCAACAGACCTCTAAGCTAAAATAAAGCCATTTATATCCTTCCTGCAAACCTGTGTTTTCATTAACTATTGGTTTATTTTTTCAGGTGATAATATAAGAACTCGAAAAACTGTTTTTATAATACTTAAAAACTTTTTTGTTCTAGATTCTCAAGAAATGTATTCAAATGATTTTCCTCAACATAAGATTCCATACATCAGCACACCAGAAGAAATCATTTACACAGAGGTAGCAAATGATAAAACAAAGACACAATCATTTTCACTAGCAAACAGTGAAAGGTTCATACTAGAAACTCTCCAGGATATACTTTACTGCTTGTTACTTATGTCTTATTGTAAAAGGTAAAAGTGAAAAGATAATAAAGCAATAAGGTGGAAGAATTCGCAGTAATTGTTAAAACTAAGAATATTAAAAGACTAAACAAAGGAGGTAGATGAAGTGTATTACATGAAAGGTCATCAATAAATATGACATCCAGCATGAAAATTGAACAACATTCAGCTTTTGGAGGAACAATTAGCCAACTTCAACAATTTTCAATTTTTCTTAGCAATATTCACCAACAACACAACATCAAAATAGTGCCAGATCAACTAGCAGTCTTTATTTTGATTTTAAAATAATCTATTTTTGTAAAAACAGTTTCAGATATTTTCTTAGTTCTATTGTTGTATAAATAACTCTCTTCACGAGTTATTAAGGGTTGCACCCTTGATGAAGCATTTCTAAACATTTGATGTACTTGACTTTTCTGGAACCTTAATACAAAGAAAAGGATTCTGAATTATGTTTTACACAATTTGTGTTTCCTGTAAGTTTTTCCAGTATTACTCATTATGTTTTTCTTCATATTCTTATATCTTATAGAGATAACCAAGTAGGAATAATTGTGTTTCAATATATTCCTATAAGCTTATGAAGTGATAATCTATAAAGAGAATGAATTAATGGACTCTCTTTTTAATTAATTCCCTCCAAATAAATAAATCATCAACATCTTCTGTAAGCTTAAGCATATTCTCTTAAACCTTATAAACATAGGTGAGAGGTTTTGATACTTATGATTATTTAATTTTCGATTTGAAAACTGTGATAATCATTTTTTTTTTCTCACCACCATACAAGCTATTTCGTTGTGTGAAATTTTATAGCATCCCTCTGTTTTGGTATTAATATTATTCAAAAGGTTAGGCATTACAGTGTTACATCTCCTTCATTCATTGGTCCTCCAAATTAAAACAAAACCCCCAAAACAATTATCTTAGATGTTCTGGCATGATAGCTGACCATTATCATTTAAGAGACACAATACCCCCTCACTCCAGTGGAATTATGTCAGCTCCAGAACTTCTATAGAATACTGCATACGTGATTTATTCGCCAGACGAAGAGATGCACTACTGGCCAATATATAAATAATAAATAGGATTGTTCTTAGAGGCAAATAGACTACATCGTTGATGTTGATTTTTCCATCCTTAGTAGGTCAGGATCTCGGTCGACAATGTGCACTAATGTAATATTTGACTATCTCTCCACCACTCCTTGAACGAGATAAAGAGATGGGAGAACCTCTCCTTAAGAGACTAGTCAATAAATATATATCTTTTACCTATATTTCCTATAAATGAGAACCAATTATGAATGCTTGTGCTTTAAAATCCCATGCATGAGAAAGATACCTCAATAATTCCATCTGTTAAGTCATGCCAGGAATCCAGAAGAATTTTAAGAGTCTGGAATCTCTTAAAACTTGGATTGTGGCAGGATCATTAGCTGTAGTTAAATATTTTTCTTCATCTTTTGTTTCCCTCCATGTTAAAGCCATTTTGTTCTAATATGAACCTAAACCATCACAAGAAGGATCATTAGGAAAAGTTTCATGTAAAAAGCTAGAGAAAGTTTGAGGCAAAACAATAAAACAATGTTTGGAATCCCCCCAACAGACCCTGCTAGGGTCAAACAGTGCATTGCAATGCTCTCCCTAATGGATTTTTCCCCTTCTCAACACATCTTTCCATCTTCTGGGGGTGCATTGGACTTAGGGAAATGAATTAGAGCCCTAGGGCCCTCAAGAGCTTGAAAAATGTGCATGAAATCACAAAATGGAACCATGAAAGGAAAGAGAAAGGTTCTCACTCCTACCTACAAGTGATGGCAATTGAAATGATCCATTGGATTGATCGCAATAAACTACAAAATATTGGGGGAAAAAACAATTAAAACTTACTCTCCAAGAGGTAAACGTGACATGGTAAAAGAGAGTTACCTTTTATCATTTTTATGGTCATTTTTATCATTAATTTTTTAATTTTTTAATGTTTTTGCCTAAATATGATGCATTTTTATCACGAAACAAATATTTTTTAATCTTTTGGTGGTGTTTTGAGTAGGATGGCAATTGTTTTAATAGATTTGATGATGTTTAAAATGAAACAAGTCATTTTTACTAGGGATCACACTTGTATCATTTTCTTAGGCTTTGTAAATCTACGAAAAAGGAACACCCTAGAGTCCTCTTTCAACTCTTTTCAAACTCCCTAAACATGGAAATATTTTCGAGCACTTGTCTTTTCAAACTCGTTAAGGTAAATGAAGATATGCCGACTTAGTATAAGTCTAAAACTGTTCCAGACTCAGAAAAACTATCTATGAAAAAGGAATACCTTAGTCAAACATGGCTAAGAGGTTATCTTGAATAAGATATTCTACCTTTTCAAACTCAAGAGACTATTTAAGAAAATGAACCTTTGAAGTTTTCTTTTTCGCCTCTTTTTAAAACTCTCTAAACATGAAAAAATAGTCGAGTTAGACTCTCACTGGACTCGTAAAAACATCAAACATCAATGGACTCACTGAACAAGACGGGACCAAACAACTCTTTCCCAGTGTTCATTAAACATACTTGGATGGATACATCCAAAGTGTGAACTTACAAATCAAGCATATGTTATCCTTCTCCTTCTCAAGATTGTTAAATACTAATGAGTAATGGTTGGGGAAATTTGGAAAATGGGATAATCCACCTATTAATGACAGTGAGCCTCTCTTGAACATGATACTGTTATGTTAGCCTACTATTCCAATAGGTTTCATATTTCATGATTGACAGTGGAAGTGCCAAAAATGTTCATCTTTTCCATGCTGCAAAAGTTCCATTTTTGAAGGATTTCACAGTTAAGCGAAGGCCAAACAGCTTAATCTTGGCTTCCCTAGGTTTAAATTTCTTGTTTTAGAAATACACAATGAATATCTGTCCAAACTGTTTAATCTTGGGAGATTGTTAGATAGGTAGAGAAGCTAGGGTTCTCAACAACTTAATCTGAGCCTCTGGAAGTAATAAGGGTAGATTTAGATAGGAGGATAGCCAAAAGAAAAGATGAAAATCTGGGTTTGCTAGTCCAAGTGCACCCATCCCAAAAGAAGAAAAAATGTTAGGTAAGTAGGCTGGGTAGGTAGTTTTGAGGTGGCAGAATGATGAATTGTGATCCATTTTTGTGTTTCAAAGTGTTAATCTACTTCAGATCACAAGTGCAAGGCAATTTTCCCTTGGAGTAGCTCAAGCGAGGCATGACTAACTTCCCCTTCTTCCATTTCCCCAAATCATTCACTAATTTCCCCTAAAAGATGTTAAGATCTGCTTAATATGTCAAAAATTCATCATATTCCATAACATTTGCCTAAGTAAAGATCTGCTTTACTTACGAGTGCTCATATTTCTTCTATAAAGTCGTATTTCCCCTTTATAGCCTAAGATTTCTATCCTTAGCGCTTTCTGATCAAAATTCACATTAACTTCTAACTTACTATGTAAAGCCCTATCTATTTCCCCTTCCCCTACTAAAATATGTTAAATATCCACCTTATATACATATCCCCTCCTTTGGTTGAAATATAACCATAAGTATTGCTTGGGAATTACTAAGTTTGCCTGAAACTTAGTAAGAACCCTCATTTTTCTCATCTAGCCCTCTTTCCATGCTTCAGACCCCTTCCGATGCATTAAAAATCCTTCAAAGGCATTCAAAACCCCTCTCCGATCAATGGAATCTCCCTCCGATTGCATTGACCCTCTTTCGATTGAATAATTACTCCTCCGATGATCTTTCCTCCCCTCCGACGCGATATCATTGTCGAGGTCGCAACATTCAATTATCAACCCCCTTTTATAACACCTCGATATCATTACGCCGATGCGATTTCACAAGTCGGCAATCGCAACTCATCCATGCCATATCCCATGTCTTTTAACCCCCCCTTCCGATGCAATATCGCCGATCGCGCGACAGCCTTCCGATCTGCCCCCAGATCCAACGGTCCACATTGTGTCGCAAGCCCCCATTTCGCTATCGCTCATATATAAGTCTCCACCCCCATGACCTGATCAATTGTGTTTTTGCGACTTCATCGTAGCCGTTGGATCTGCCCTCATTAGATCCAACGGCCCGGATTTGTTCTTTGCTACAGTGATCGCTCCCGCCATGTTTTTCATCAAATTTCCTATGTAAAGTGTTTTTTGCCTTATAAAGGGTAAAAAGGCCATTTCTTCATATTATTCATTTATGTGCCTGCGCGCGCTTTCAGCTCCAAAGGATTATGGTCATTCTTCATCCATTTTTAATCGCTCCAGCACAAATTTGCTCTGGACAATGAGCACGGCCGCAGCACAAGCTACCAGTTAACAAATCCTCCGCCATTAGGCAGTATTTCTCCTTTTTGATAATATTTTGATCGGCCAGCACCGAAGCATTCCCAAAGGCCATAGAAAGCCCAGCAGCAGTCAAATCTCACCATAAAGTGGCAGGCAAGGGAGATTTTACAGTTAAAGTGTATTAGAGTAGTGGAAAAGAGTATCAGATTAAAGAATATCAGTGGAGGACTTAATGCCAAAACAGATAAACATTAAAGAGCCTCCAACAAAGTCAAAGAGTATCAGTGGAGAGTTTAAAATCCATTAAGGCTCACCAAATCAGAGTTTAAAGCATTAAAGCCACATGAGAGTAGTACTGCAGAAACCAAAGCATAGTTATGGCAAGATGGCCAATGCAGAGCTCAAAGGATACCTCAAAGCCTCATTTTTGATGCTGTTGCCTCCAGCGCAGCTCAAAGTAGATATTTGTTACATTAATTGTAGTAGAAGTTAGGTTAATAAACAGTTATTTCCCCAGATCTTCCCTCAGATCTGTTTTGTAGATATTTTGCTTATAAATAACACCCTGAGCTATGTAATAAGGGTTGGTTGGTTGATTGATTAAGTCATTCTAGACTTGCGCTGCAAGCCTGAGAACTTCTATGAACAAAGATTGCTGGAATGTTTGCTTATGAACTGGCTGGTTGTGGTTTTAATGGCTGAAGAGAAAAATATGGAATTCTCGTGCTTTGCTCATGGCTGAATAAGTTTTTCCTACCTCTGTTTTCAGTTTCTATGTGTCTATATCATCTATGTATCATGATCTAAGTTGCAGAAAGAAAGAATAGCTCAGATGTTACTTAACTGTACTCCGTGCTCAACTTCTATGATTTTTCTATGTTTTCTTCTAAATTAGTCATGGATATGAATACTTTATTGATCATGTTTAAGCTATTTCTCTCATTTCTGAATGTTGTTTAGGAATCCTTCATTGCTTCTACATAGTCTTCATTCACTTTCCCTCTGTTGGCTGAATGAAAGATCCTTCATTGCCTTTCATTCCCTGACCTCCATTACATCTCATTTCTAGCATTAAAGATTTTTCTATGTGTAGCTATCCTACTCTGTATTCCTCTCTTCTACCAAAGAAAACACACCCAGCAATTCACATTCATTGACTCCATGCCCAATGGTCTGAACTTCTTACACTTTGCATGCCAACTCTATTTGAAAACATCAACCATCCCACAAAACTTAAAACAAATCCCTGCAAATAATAACTAGCCTAAAATCACCCCAAAACAAAGCTAAATCATAAAGAGAGAGCCCTCTCTGATTGCAGGTAGGCTAGGACCTGCAATCCAAAGATTGGTTTGTGGTTACCTCGGCCGTATTCCCTTAGGAGTCAAAGGGAACAAGTTGAGTGTTAACATCATTGGCGACTCCATTAGGGAACTGGATCATTTGTTTATTACTCCAAATCCAAAGAATTGATCAGTTCCTTGACTCAAATACAATAGTTTTTGAAAAAATCACAAAAAAAAAGAAAAGAGAAAAAAATCAAAATAATCATAAAAATCTCAAAAAATATCTTGTTTCCTGGAGAAAGTGCCTCTTTTCTTCAGAATTATTTCACGTTTAGATCTGATATGTGATGGTGGACAGGGATCAGACACACCAAGGTTAATTCATCCACCTGATGACTCCACATCATCCTCATAATAAAGACTCCGCTGGAGAAATGAACCTGAAAGAACTATATGAGCAGATCAGGCATTTGCAATGTATATTGTACTTTAAAGACAATTTTAGATTAGATTCTTATAACTTTCCTTTGGAAAATGTTGTTGAAAAGCCTCCTTGCACATTAGAGCAACAACCTTCTAATGTTGTTAAAGATCATCATACAGTCAAGGAGGAACCAAAAATCGAGCCCAATCTTCCAATCCCTGTACATATTCTCGTGCCTCGTAAGGTTCCTGATAGATATAAGCCTCTCATTTTGCCTCCCACGCTCAATCCTTTGCCTAAAGATCATCCTGAGTATCTCCTGAGATTTGATGGAGAGAATGGAGTTACTTCTCAAAAGCATATCCAAGCTTTTGAAGACTATCTTAACATATTTGAAGTA
The DNA here is from genome assembly GCA_031772625.1 of Pinus tabuliformis. Lineage (NCBI taxonomy): Eukaryota > Viridiplantae > Streptophyta > Pinopsida > Pinales > Pinaceae > Pinus > Pinus tabuliformis. The sequence goes on along the minus strand of CM062812.1, from coordinate 899,706,194 downwards.
GAAGATGAGGATGTTAGTATTAGGCTTTTCGCCCTTTCTTTGCAAAGCGAAGTTAGGACTTGGTTCAAGACCTTGCCTGAGGCTAGCATCTCTAATCTTGAGCAGTTTCTCAAACTTTTCCTTGATAGATGGATGATCAAAGTCAATGTCCTCATGCTCATAGAAGAATATAATCAGTTAAGAAGGCTTCCAGATGAAACAGTTTAGCAATTTTCCGACCGATTCAATCAAATTTATCATTCTATGCCTTTGAATATAAGACCTCCCCCTGATTTAGCTCTATTGCATTATCCAAGAGCTTTTGATGCAGAAATTGAATATTGTTTGAGAGAAATAAGCCCATCCACTATGAAATAGATGCAAGACATGGCTGTGGACGTGGAGGCAAATCTAAAGATTAGAGAGGAACAGCGGAAGGCAGAGCAAGAAGAAAAACTTCTTTATTTGTTAAAAGAAACATAGGAAATGATGCAGCAGATCGTAATGAAAGTTGAATGTTTAGAGCACCAAAACACATCTGTTTTGTAGAAGGAAAGTAGTGATATTCACGAACAAACCTACCAAAAATCAGATGACATATTCATAGAGCCATATGTGAAGGAGCAGTCTCCTGATATACTGTGTGAATATGATAGCCTTTCTCCTTTCAGTTGTTTGCCCAAATATGATCTATATGATGAAGATTATGCGCCTCAAAGCCAAATCAGCCTTACAGAGGAATCAGAAGCTATTTTGGGAGAAAGCAAAGTTCAGGTTCAGCAGCCTGAACCCAGTGATCAGCTTGCTCATTTCAGCTATGAAGAGGAGGAAAATGCAGAAAATTTTGAAGCCAGCGAAGGAACTTTGCCTTTTTGTTTCGAATCTTTTCAGTTTATTAGGGAGAATTATCATGCAGTTAATAATCAAGCGTCATCAAGTGTTGATATTGACCATCTAGAGGAGAGTCAAATCCTTGCTCATAATGCATTACCTCTAGTTTTGCAGCCCCAAAGTGCCACTGAATATCAGATTGAAGAAGAAGACTTGAAAGCAGCAACGTATGATCAAGAAGTCCCTGACGATTCCCTGCCGCTTTGTTTTCAGTCATCTGAATTATTTAAAGAAAGGGAGGAGCAGCAAGTGCAAATCTGTCAAGTCCCATATGAGCCTGTTTATAATGAATTGCAATTATCATTCCAAGTTTTGTATAATCCATCTGTTGACAGGTTGGGTGATGGAATAAATCAGTGCTCTACTCCATTAGCAGGCTGTAAGGCTCAATATCAAGATGTTGGTGATTTCCCAATTCAAAGGCATGATAGTCATCCTAAACCTTTGTACAACTCTTTAATTCAGCTCAGCAATTGTGTATATATGTTGCAGGACCCTTTTGTACAGTGTTTAGATTCAGCAAAGGAGATCAGAACTTTTCTGATCTTCTCATTTGTTAACAAAGCTACATCAGATTGCAAGATCTCCATTTCAAGCACCAGCAAGCACAAGCAGCAAAGCTCATTGATGTTTATAATACTTAAGTGGCTTCATTGGCTATTTCATTTCACCTAACCAGCAAGCAGAATGCTGATTAGAGTAAGTAGGTAGGATTTCAGTTTTTGTTTGGATAACAAGCTTGCTGCAGTTGAAGCCCGAAGTGGAGGTCATAAGCTCTTCAAGTATGCTGTCATGTTCATAAAAAAGATAACCAGCAAAGGGAAGAGTACAAAAAAAATTGAATATAAGGCCATCTGACCTGTTGTTCTTGACTTTTCGCAAGGAAAAGCCATCCCCAAGTGGAGCCACTATTAGCTCCTATTCCAATAGGTTTAATATTTCATGATTGACAGTGGAAGTGCCAAAAAAGTTCATCTTTTCCATATTGCAAAACTTCCATTTTTTAAGGATTTCACAATTAAGGGAAGGCCAAACAGCTTAATCTTGGCTTCCCTAGTTTTAAATTTCTTGTTTTAGAAATACACAATGAATATCTATCCAAACTGTTTAATATTGGCAGATTGTTAGATAGGTAGAGAAGCTAGGGTGCTCAACAGCTTAATCTGAGCCCCTGGATGTAATAAGGGTAGATTTAGATAGGAGGATAGCCAAAAGAAAAGATGAAAATCTGGGTTTGCTAGTCCAAGTGCACCCATCCAAAAAGAAGAAAAAATGTTAGGTAAGTAGGCTGGGTAGGTAGTTTTGAGGTGGCAGAATGATGAATTGTGATCCATTTTTGTGTTTCAAAGTGTTAATCTACTTCAGATCACAAGTGCAAGGCAATTTTCCCTTGGAGCAGCTCAAGCGAGGCATGACTAACTTCCCCTTCTTCCTTTTCCCCAAATCATTCACTAATTTCCCCTAAAAGATGTTAAGATCTGCTTAATATCTCAAAAATTCATCATATTCCATAACATTTGCCTAAGTAAAGATCTGCTTTACTTAGGAGTGCTCATATTTCTTCTATAAAGTCCTATTTCCCCTTTGTAGCCTAAGATTTCTATCCTTAGCGCTTTCTGATCAAAATTCACATTAACTTCTAACTTACTATGTAAATCCCTATCTATTTCCCCTTCCCCTACTAAAATATGTTAAATATCCCCCTTATATACATATCCCCTCCTTTGGTTGAAATATAACCATAAGTATTGCTTGGGAATTACTAAGTTTTCCTGAAACTTAGTAAGAACCATCATTTTTCTCATCTAGCCCTCTTTCCATGCTTCGGACCCCTTCCGATGCATTAAAAATCCTTCAAAGGCATTCAAAACCCCTCTCTGATCAAGGGAATCTCCCTTCGATCGCATTGACCCTCTTCTGATCGAATAATTCATCCTCCGATGAGCTTTCCTCCCCTCTGACGCGATATCGCTGTCGGAGGTCGGAGCATTCAATTATCGGCCCCCTTTTATAACACCCTAATATCATTACGCCGATGCGATTTCGCAAGTCGGCAATCGCAACTCATGCACACCATATCCCATGTCTCTTAACCCCCCCTTCCGATGCGATATTGCCGATCGCGCGGCAGCCGTCCGATCTGCCCCCAGATCCAACGGTCCACATTGTGTCGCAAGCCCCCATTTCGCTATCGCTCATATATAAGTCTCCGCCCCCATAACCCTACCAATTGCGACTTTGTGACTTCATCACAGCCGTTGGATCTGCCCTCATTAGATCCAATGGCCTGGATTTGTTCTTTGGTACAATGATCGCTCCCGCCCTGTTATTCATCAAATTTCCTGTGTAAAGTGTTTTTTGCCTTATAAAGGGTAAAAAGGCCATTTCTTCATATTATTCATGTCTGTACCCACGCGCGCTTTCATATCCAAAGGATTATGGTCATTTTTCATCCATTTTTTATCGCTCTAGCCCAAATTTGCTCCGGACAACGAGCACGGTCCCAGCACAAGCTACCAGTCCACAAATCCTCTGCCATTAGGCAGTATTTCTCCTTTTCGATAATATTTTAATTGGCCAGTGCCAAAACATTCCCAAAGGCCACATAAAGCCTAGCAGCAGTCAAGTCTCGCCATAAAGTGGTAGGCAAGGGCAATTTTGCAGTAAAGTGTAACAGAGTAGCGGCAAAGAGTATCAGATTAAAGAATATCAGTGGAGGACTTAATGCAAAAACAGATAAACATTAAAGAGCCTCTAGCAAAGTCAAAGAGTATCAGTGGAGGGTATAAAAACCATTAAGGCTCACCAGATCAGAGTTTAATGCATTAAAGCCACATGAGAGCAGTACTGTAGAAACCAAAGCACAGTTATGGCAAGATGGCCAGCGCAGAGCTCAAAGGACACCTCAAAGCCTCATTTTTGATGCTGCTGCCTCCAGCGCAGCTCAAAGTAGATATTTGTTACATTAATTGCAGTAGAAGTTAGGTTAATCACAGTTATTTCCCCAGATCTTCCCTCAGATCTGTTTTTTAGATATTTTTCTTATAAATACCACCCTGAGCTATGTAATAAGGGATGGTTGGTTGATTGATTAAGTCATTCTAGACTTGTGCTGCAAGCCTGAGAACTTCTATGAACAAAGATTGCTGGAATATTTGCTTATGAACTGGTTGGTTGTGGTTTTAATGGCTGAAGAGCAAAATATGGAATTCTCATGCTTTCCTCATGGTTCAATAAGTCTTTCCTACCTGTGTTTTCAGTTTCTATGTGTCTATATCATCTATGTATCATGATCTAAGTTGCATAAAGAAAGAATAGCTTAGATGTTACTTAACTGTAGTCTGTGCTCAACTTCTGTGATTTTTCTATGTTTTCTTCTGAATTAGTCATGGATATGAATACTTTATTGATCATGTTTAAGCTAGTTCTCTCATTTTTGAATGCTATTTAGGAATCCTTCATTGCTCCTACATAGTCTTCACTCACTTTCCCTCTATTGGCTGAATGAAAGATCCTCCATTACCTATCATTCCTTGACCTCCATTTCATCTCATTTCCAGCATTAAAGATTGTTTTATATGTAGCTATCCTGCTCTGTATTCCTCTCTTCTACCAAAGAAAACACACCCAACAGTTCACATTCATTGACTCCATGCCCAATGGTCTGAACTTCTTACACTTTGCATGCCAACTCTGTTTGAAAACATCAACCATCCCACCAAACTTAAAACAAATCCCTGCACATCATAACTAGCCTAAAATCACCCCAAAACAATGCTAAATCATAAAGAGAGAGCCCTCTCTGATTGCAGGTAGGCTAGGACCTGCAATCCAAAGATTGGTTTGTGGTTACCTCGGCCGTATTCCTTTAGGAGTCAAAGGGAACAACCTGACTGTTAACATGTTCCACTACATCTCTGTGCCTATTTAGTTGGGAAATTTTCTTGCCTTTTTGGTTCATCACACAATTTCAAAGCTCCATTTTCGTTTTTGACTCAATCCTGCCAACTCCATTCAGCGTCGCCAATGTATCCAAGAGAATAAATTCAGTTAATATTTTCTACGATACTCTTAAACCTTCATTCAATTTCTAATATTCGATTGAGCTGAAAAATAAAAACCCCCATTTTTGTTTTATTTTTTTCAAATAATGGGTACCCTTTCCTTAAAATTTGGTTAAATCACTCTTTAATATTTTCTTTTAGTTAAGTGTCTTAAAATTTTCCCAAATTTCTATTTTCATCAGATTTCCATTCTGATTGACTCATTGCATTTGAATTTATGCAAGATTTCCATCGGTTCTTGTTTCATCTCATTTGGATGCGTGGTTTACAAATGGTGCTCATCTGAAGTTCAATATTTTTACCTCCACGACTAAAAAATGCACAAAATGTATATTATTTAGATTTTTGTAAATTATTTGTAAATATTGATTTTTAATTTATTTTTTCTAATGGTGCTACAAAATCCCCATAGCCAAACTATAGAAAAATTAAAATTATAGTTTTTTCGGATTTCAGAAGTCTATTTCAAATCCCAATTTAAAACTACGAGATCAAATATTTGTAACTTACAAAATAACTATAGTTTTTTTAATGTCAAAAATGTTATTATGAAGTGGATGTAGTTTATACATAGGATGGAGGGTCCCACTCCATGTGGCCCTCCTCTCCTCCTTCACACTATACTACACTCAATCAGAACCTCAGAGCTCTCAAATATCATAAATATGTTAAAAACAAAACTTTCGATGCTCCGATGTCATGAAAACCCTGATGCGTGAGGTCCTACAAACTTTGATATATCTAATGCCTCCCTCCTTCAGTTCAGATTATGCCTCCACTTGACTCCCATTCTCTCTCCTCTTTTTCGTCTCTCCTTTGATCAACTCCCCATATCGTACCTCAAAAGTTTTGTTGACCTCAAAACTTTGTTTTAAACAAACCTCTGATATTTTTCCCCGATGTTTCAAAATTATGATCTCTTCCTCGACATATATGTTTACTGGACCTCGTGACTTCGTCATGGCATCAAAAATTTTCATTATCATAACTTTATTAAAATGGAGTTCCCAAATCCACTATGGCCAATTATATTGAACAATAGCGACTCATGTAATGACACACATCACCATGTTTTTCTTTTAATTTGAATTAAATCAAATTTTTATTATTTTGATTAATTTAATTTTTATAATTTGTAAATATAATATGATTTTTATTAACTAATTTAATAATTGTAATTAAATTGTATGTATTTAATTAATGAAATAATTCTAATTAATGGACAGTTAATTCGAATTTTTTAATTTAATTTTAGACTAAGATTTTTTAATTAAAATTTCCCTAATTTTGGCCGAGGCAAACATTTTTCTAGAACCATCAAAATTTCGACACTTCAACATTGGAGGCTTATAAGTTGAGTTTTACTTGGCCAAATAAGGCCCATGATGGCTCCTTAGATAGATAAAATCATGGAGAATATTTTCAAAGTGGTTGGGTGACTAGATTTGGTCATTAGTTCGATCTAAAATTTAGCAACAAATTAAGCTTTGAATTTGTTACCAAAACTAATTTTCCGAGTTTTTTTTTTTTTTTTCATTTGCCCATAGCCTCTGTTAATTTCATATCCATTTGATTATGTTATCTTTGATTAACAATACATTTACAAGGATAAATGGGAGCTCAAATTTCTTTTTATTCATTTATTTATTTATATTTTGATTGGAGATGTTCGTTTTCCCAAATTTGGGATGTTGGATTTTGATTTGCAATTTATTTTATTTTTTATTGGCTTTTGGTAGGGGAGCTATTGGGGAGATGACGAGAAAAACACTAGGAGAAATAGAATTGCACCAGCAAGAGGGAAAGAATAATTTTAGCCAAATAAAATTCCTTAGAGCAAAATTTATTCTCCAACATCTCTCTCATTCTAATTTTCTGTTCTAATTATAAATATGGCTTTTTTAGAATGGAGAGTGGGGGGTTCCAGATCTTATACTTGGCGAGGAAACTATCTGCAAAGAAACGTATTTTTGCACTATTGTAGGTAGCATTATTTTTGTAGAGAATTAACTAGTTTAGGGGAGACATGTGGAGATTCATATATGTATTTCATCTTTGAGAATTTCATGCTATCATGAAATTTTCTGATAATTTCATGTACTCAAAGGCTTTGATCATGTCTTCAATTCTCGTACACTATTTCCAGAGATAGAGACTCATTGATGGTCTGCATTTAAGAAAATTTTAGACAATTATTGATCTAGATAAGTATGTGTTTTTGAAAATTTTCACTATTGTGAATTCATTTAATACATGCTTGCTTTAGTCATTTTAAAACTATATTTTAATGATGGATCTAATTGCCATTAAGTTAAATTATGAATTCAAATAGATAAACAAGCCATAATTGTTAAATATTTAGCAAATTTATGTCAAGTTTATCTCCGTTTTAATAATCATTGTTTTATGAGAAGGATTTCCTTAATGTGGTCATATATGCCTAAGTTTGAATTCATTATATTTGGATTTAGATGTATGTGATCCAAAGATCTGATGACTATTCCTCAGATAGTTGAATACATATACTTGCTTGAAATAGAACAAGTCTTGGAACTATTTCCTTGGCTTATTGACTTCATTTTTATTCCAAATTCAAGGTTGCTCCGAATCCCATTTTTAACTTATTCTTGGTTGAGACGGGGGATAATCCTTATTTATATTGGTATAGATTTAGGATTTATTTTTTGTTACTTAGAGTAGATATGGATTTATTTTTAATTATTGCATGCTAGAAGTCGGCTTACACAGGGGCATACTTTAGAGTGGTTTTGTTGAGCCATTAATTCAGCTTAAGGATCACTTTCTTGCACGAGCTTTGTAAGAGGGTAGATATGGTGTCTCTTCTCTATTGGAAAGTAATATACATACTATAAGCCAATAGATATAGAGAGAGGATAATTGGACCTAGTTTAACTAGTCATAATAATCATTCCAAATGAAAAATGAGTTGCTTTAAGTTCCCGACAAGGTGGTAAGCCTTATAATGTTAACATGGACATTTTGGGCCATCAACACATTCTTGAACCAGATCTACATTAGCATCATTATGTCTCAAATCATGATGTTAATTTTTTCAACTGCAGTAAAATTCCACATTGGACATCTCAGATAAGCAAGATGATGCTTGCATTAAATTACTCCTTTTGGGAGGATCAAAATGGACCAAAAGATCACTTGATTCGGTCAAGAGGAAGCTAAGTTTTAAATTATTTTATTAATTCATTTATTATGGAATGGGTCAGACCTAACCACTTGGGTAATTTCTTGGGTCATTCTTAACCGCAAGTACACCCTCAAGACAACCTATAAAAAGAAGCAACATCAAGCTCATTTGGACACACACTCAAGTTATGTTTTTATTCTTATACTTTGTCTTCACTCACACAAGTTCATTAGTGAAAGTCTTCATTGGGTCTGAGATCGCAGGTGAAAGGTTCACTTTGAGTTAGGGTATTTTTGATCTCGGTCGCTGACACGGATCTATTTTTTGTCCATAATTGCTAGTACAAACTTGGTAAGAGAGTGAACTTGGCTCTATAGTCGCTGGGCGGTAGTTGAAAAGGAGTGACTTTGCCTTAAGAAGGTTCTAGTCTCTGGTCGCTGGCCTCTCCGACAACCTGGCAAGGGAGCAACTTTAGAGATTTTCTGTTGAGATCCATACTCGTAGGCAAAAACACCTCCTAGGAGTGACTTTTCTATTATAGTCACTCACATACTATCTTCATGAGTGTGACCTTGAAGTTTTCCATCGCACACAGAAAATGTTGATGATAGAGACCTAGTTCAGATCTGGGGTTTTGAAATCTCCATATCAATGATTTGTGGATGTCAGTTTCTTTACTGTAGATAAGTAGATCTGAGTATCTCTACTATTATAATAGATCTGTAGATATGTAGATCTATTTTATTTTTACCTGCTACTGATTAAATGTATTGCGCTCATTGTCCTCATTGTTGTAACTTTTTATGATAATTTACTAAAGAAGAAGAAGATTTCAAATTGTTTCACCCTTATGGGGTTTTTCCTTAGTCTTCGACCCATCTCCTACCTCTTATGAGGTGTGTTGCTGTCTTCTCTATCACTAATTATATTGTTCATTCTTAGTTATGATTATGATTGATTATATTGCTAATAGTTGGATGCATTGTTAATGAAAAGGATAAATTGGGCTAAAGTAAATTATACAAAATTGAACAATTACAAAATTTAACATGGAATGAGAGCTACGGTGAAACAAAATACCAAGAAAAGACAATTTAGAAAGCAGATTTCCTGATTCAAAGTCAGGATGTCATACTCTACCTTCAATGAGCATGAAAAGTTAGGTGATGCATCAAACATTGCTACATGGAAAGTCATATTGGAGATCATAGCCAACAACCATGATGTGATGGAATATATTCAAGGAAGTATACCTGAGGCTTCATAATATGGTTATCCTACACTCAAGAACAGGTAAAAGAAAGGTGAGTCTAAAGCAAAGAAAATTATACATGATGGTTCACAAGATCATTTACTTGCTTATGTTGGGAATTTAAGAAAGTCCAAAGATATGTATCAATAGATAACTGGCATGTATGAAGTCAGTAACCTAAATAAGGTCATTACCTTGAAATACCAACTCAAGGAAGTCAAGATGAACAAAGTAGAAATTTCCCAATCATACATTATGAGGATCTCTCGTCTTAGAAAACAATTATAGAGTGTTTGAGAAAATATACCTGACATGGAACTAGTAACAATGACTCTTAGAGGTCTCCCCTCTATATGGGAAACCTTCATTACTACCATTAGCAACATCAATTTCCTTTCGACATATAAAGAAATCATGGGAAAACTCACTCAATAAGAATTTGGGTTGATAGCAAGAAGAAGAATTCAAAAGCATGATGAAGGAGAACCCACAACATACATGACTCATGGAAAAATGAAGAAGAAAAGTGAAAGTTATTCAAGGAAGCCCTTCTTTCAAAACCCAAAAAGGGATAGTGACAGATCAACATCTCATATTGAATGCTTCAATTGTCATAAGGTCATTATGCACAAGATTATCGTAAGAAAGGAAAGAGATCACGCTACAACAATAATAACAAAGGAAGAAAAGAATATCAAAGAAAGGACCATGACATAAGAGATGAGAAAAGAAGAAGACTCTCCTGAAGCAATCGCGAATAACATTGTCCTCCTCAAAAGAAGAAAAGGGTAACGAGATATGAAAGTAACACTACAAATAAATTTGAATACATTCTCATTTCTGCTCTTACTATTTCTTATCCACCGGATTCATGGGATAGTTGGCTAGTTGATAGTGGAGACACTCATCATTTCTCTGGTTATAAATAAGTACTCTCTGATCTGGTAGAGATAATACTAAGTTAAGGATAATTATTGGAGACAATTCTACTCATCCCATGAAAGGTTTTGGGTCCGTCAAGTTTCAGCTAAATTTTGGGGAATCGGTTCTACTGCATGACGTCATGTATGTACCAAGATTAATGAAGGATCTGGCATTTTTATTTGCACTGGAAGATAAAGGGATGATGGTTTCCTTTATAAAAGTTAAATTTCTACCTTGACCTATCGATTTATCTATGCAAGATTCCCTACACTAGGATCAAGATTTGAAGCACTCTACATGGTCATAGGAAGACCTCTCCTTGCATTGGTTCATAATATAAATTGCTTGAGATAATTATGGAACTGTACATTGGCTCATGTTCATTATGATGCACTTACGAAATTGATGAAATTGGTATGTGGTATTCCCGATGTTTAGGCTCGACATGATGGAGTCCATCCAGATTGTGAAAGTGGAAAGAAAACAAGGGTAACATTTTCCTCCAGTAAGAAAAAAACTTATGACATTCTCCATTTCATTCATTCTAATATATGTGGTTTGACTCCTGTACATTCTATTGGTGGTCACCTCTACTACACTACCTTCATTTACAACTTCTCAAGAAATACATGGATATATTATCTTAAGAATAATGATGAAGCCTTCGAAACATTCAAGGAATTCAAAGCATTGATCGAAAAGAAATCAAGTAAGAGAATCAAATTCTTCAAGTGCGACAATGGAGGAGAATACAAGTCAAAATAATTCATATCATTCTACAAGAAATTCATAATAAAAAATAAATGATTGTGCCATATACTCCTGAAGAGAACCTATTTGCCAAAAGCAAGAACATATCTATATTAGAAGCTTCCCATGCTATGCTCCATGATCAAAATATGCTGAACTTCCTTTGGGCAAAAGCTACAGCTACTGCAGTATATGTTGAGAACATGGTGCCTCATCAAGCATTGGCAAACAAGACTCTTAAAGAACTATTCATAGGGATCGAACCTGATATCAACCACTTTCATGTATTTGGATGCCCAATATATTTTCACGTGTTGGAAGACAAATGAAACAAATTGGAGGCTATTGGTAGAAAAGGTACTTTTTTGGGTTATTATGATAATTCTAAATCTTATAGAATTTATATTCATGGCAAGAGAAAGGTTGAAATTGGCAGGGATGTGACATTTGATGAAGATGAAACTCTTGGAAAATCAAGATATCTTCCTCCTCCTCCCAAGGAAGAGAATGATGATAGGGATATTCTGGATGGTCTAGCTCCACCTGAACCTCATATGGTTGACAATCCCATAAAGCCTATGGATCCATTAGATACTCCTTCAAGAGATCCTCCCTCTAAGAAGATATCACCATGGCTCCACGAAACCTTATAGGACACTGAAAGGAATCTCCCCATCTACTGTTTCCATTAAGACAATGGAAATAACTTTGTAGGTATCATGTCGAACCGTCCTCATTCAAATAAGAAACAAAAGAATTTTTTTGGAAGGATGCTATGGATAAGGAATATGAATCAATTATGAAAAATTATGTCTGGGATATTGCACCTAGAACAAAAGTGAAGTATATTCTAACTTCAAAATGGTTGTTCAAAATCAAGCATGGAAGTGATGGCAGCATCAACAAATATAAAGCAAGGTTTGTGGCTCATGGCTTCTCTCAGAAAGAGGGAGAAGATTATGATGACATATTTCTCTAGTAGCTTGATATACAACCATCCGCTCTATAGTTTCCCTTGTTGCAAGTGAGTGATGGACTCGTCATCAGATAGATGTAAAGGTCACCTTCCTCCATGGCATGTTACAAGAAGAGGTATATGTTGAACAACCATAAGGATTTGAAATGGAGGACTAGAAAACACATGCGTGTAGGTTGAATAAGGATTTATAGTTTGAAGGAAGCTCCTTGAGCTTGGTATGCACATATTGACTGCTTCTTAATTAAGTTGGGATTCACAAGAAGTAGTGTCGATCACAACCTCTACTTCAAGGTAATCCAAGGTATGCCATTGAGTCTCGTTTTTTATGTTGATGATTTATCTGTAATAGGTAGTGAGCCTATGATGTTCGAATGTAAGAGGAAGCTAGCCTCTGAATTTGAAAAGAGAGATCTTGGTCTTATCCATTACTTCTTGGGCCTTGAAGTGTGGAAAAAGTCTGGTAAATTTTTCCTCTCGTAAGGGAAACAAATTGTAAAGTTACTGGAAAGATTTGGAATGGATGAATGTAAATCTATGGCCACTCCTATTGAAATAAATATCAAGAAACTATGTGGAGACGTTGCAGGTCTAGACTTAGAAAATCCTTATCAGTATAGAGAAATGATTAGGGATCTGATGTTCCTTGTGAACACCTGTCCATATATACACTATGCATTAAACACTATGAGATAGTTTATGACCGAGCCTGACCACTCACATTATATAGCTGCCAAACACATGTTGAGATACTTGCACGGGTCAATTACACTTGGCATTAAATATTCTACTAGAAATGTTCAACTTCATTGATACACTAATGTTGATTGGGCCAAAAACACTTTTGATAGGAAAGTACATTTAAATGTTGTTTTGGCCTTGGATCTTCCATGATATCCTAGATGAGAAGGAAACAAAATTATGTAGCATTGAGAACATCCAAAGAAGAATTTATTGCCGCCAACATGGCTAGTTACGAATCAGTATGGTTAAGAAATCTCTTTAGAGAGTTGTTTGAGCAGGTCCTAGACACTACAATAATATACTGTGACAAGAAGAGTAGGATATCTTTGCCAGAAAATCTTGTGTTCCATGACAATTACAAGCATATTGAAATATGATACCACTTCATTCGAGATATGGTGCAGAGACGAGCCATCAAGCCCCAACACATACCAAAATATGATCAGTTTGTAGATATTCTCACCAAGGCATTACCGAAGAGAATGTTCTCATTCTTCAAAGAACATCGTGGGCTGATGGATGTAGCCCCTCCAGAAAAGGGGCAACACTAATCTTGGACACTAAGCATATTCATCCCACCCTACCTGAGCTCCCATGGTGAGGAATTGAGATAAATGGCTCCTAGGGTTGAGGGAACTTTGGACAAAAGGGAAGTACCCTATCTGTTACCCAGCATTGAAGAATGTTTCTCCCCTATCTTTATAGGTTTGCAGAATGCTACTCCCCTCTTAGTATTTACATAGTCTACCATAGTTGGCATCATAGCCTCAAACATGTCGTCTTGATGGGAATACCACTCCTCGTTTTTTCCAACGACTTGAGAGTGTACATGGGGTGTACAACCCAAGTCGATTATGATGTAGGTGTTCTACCATTGATGTGAAGATCAGTAGGTAATAGGATGGGTTCAGATAACACAATATGATTTCTGGTTGAGAGTAAGCTCTGTGATGAGAATTCAAGGTTTAGAGTGTACTCCCCTATTAGGAGAGTTTTCGTATTGCTCAATGTGGGTGGAAGCTATTGCTCCCGAAGGTGGTTCAAGGTTGAGATGTTCTCCAAGATGATGTACTCTACGATGGCGATTGATGATGATACTCTGGGTGGTAGCGCGATAGCAGATATTCCATATATCAGCCTGATAGATAGAGGGTTGTAGACTAAGCTCCCCTTCAGTAAAAAATTCTTCTTCTTTTAGATCAGAGAATGTTTTAGCCATTAGAGTTGGGTAAATATAGTCAAGAATTACAAAAACTTAACAAAATGATATAAAGATAAGGGAAAGTGGAATTCTCCCTACGTTAAAGGGAGTGTTAATTTTTGCAATTGCGGTAAAATTACACATTAGACAACACAGATGACCAAGATGATGCTTACATTAAATTCATATTTTTGAGAGGGTCAAAATGAACCTAAATATCAGTTGATTCGGTCAAGTGGAGGTTAAGTTTTAAATTATTTGATTAATTCATTTGTTATGGAATGGGTCGACCATAACCACTTGGGTAACTCCTTGGGTCATTCTAAACCCCAAGTAAACCCTCAAGACAACCTATAAAAGGGAGCAACCTCAAGTTCATTTGGACACACACTCAAGTTATATTTTTATTCTTCTACTTTGCCTTGGCTCACATAGGTTCATCAACAGAAGTATTCATTGGATCTGAGATCAAAGGTGAATGGTTCACTCTGAGTTCGGTTATTTTGGATCTCGATCACTGGCACAGATCTAAAGTTTTTTGTCCATAGTCGTTGGTATAGAGTGGGTAAGTGAGTGAATTTGGCTCTCTGGTCACTAGGAGGTAGTTCAGAGGTCGCGTCTTTGCCTTTAGAAGGTTTTGGTCTCTGGTCACTGGCTTCAGGTAGCCTAGGCACTGACTTTCCTTTGTTAGTCACTCAGATAACACTACATGAGTGTGACCTTTCCTTGATTGGTCACTTGGATCACTTGGAAAGGGAGAGACATTGGATATTTTTTGTTTATATCCCTAGTCACAGGAATAGAGATCTCCTGGGAGAGAATTTTTTGTTATAGTCGGCAACATACTATCTTCGTGAGTGTGACCCTAAAGTTTTTCATCGCACAGAGATACTGTTGATGATAGAGACCAACTCAGATCTAGGGTTTTGACATCTCGGCATCAATGATATGTGGATCTAGGTTTCTTTGTTGTAGATCATTAGATCTAAGTATCTCTGATGTTATAAAAGATATGTAGATTTGTAGATCTATTCTATTGTTACCTTATTGGGCTCATTGTTCTGACTATTGTAACTTTTTGTGATGATCTACTAAAGAAGAAGAATATTTGAAAGTGTTTCCCCCTCATGTGGTTTTTCCCTGGTCTTCAACCAATCTGCTGTCTCCTATGGTTGTGTGTTTTTATCTTCTCTCTCACTCATTATATTGTTCATTATTTAATTATGATTGATGTAGTTGGATGCATTGTTAATGAAAATGATAAATTAGGTTAAAGTAATTGATACAACATTGGAAAATTACAAAATTTAACACATGATACCTGTTTTGTGTCATTGATGGGGGATACATCAAGGCCCTCCCATGATGGATCACTTCCTATCAACACAAGCCCATTATCCAGGAAGATGACTTAGGAACTCTTATTTGAGTACCATGGGGCTTCTATACATCAACGGAAAGTTTATCACTCTCAGTGACAGGTTTTCATCCTTAGCCTTCGGCCAATAGATTTTGTGTGGTGTTTAGACTCAATCAATTCACCTCCCACAGAGGGTCACCTCTTGTCAACATTAGCTCATTATCCACGAATTTTACCTATGAAGTCTTTTTTTAGTACCTTGGGACTTGTATACATCAACGACAAGTTTCTTTCTCTCAGCGATAGGTTTTCATCATTGGCATTTGACCAAAATATTTTTTGTGCTATTTGAATTCAACTTATTCATTCACACAAAACATATTGTATTGGTGTACCTTGAGAGCCATTAAGGTCATCAATGGTTTCTCTCACATTTGTTAACGACTTACATCATTGGTCAGTAATCATATGGCATCTACCATGTTCAACTCCATCACCTTTATTCACATGGTTAGACTTGTATGTTGGATGATCGAGTGAACGAGATAGAACACCCTGGATATAGTCCCATGCATCTAGGTTGTGATTTCAGGATTAATGTAATATTATAAAGCATGATGGTTATTATCATACAGACATTCATCCAATCATGAGACTACACTTCATCATTAGTGGACATGACATATTGATCAATGTACATGTAATGTTACCTTCTGTGCTGAGTATGGGTAAGCCTCCCTCAACAAAGATATCATGATGAAAATGTATTATAATGGATCATGATATAGACCAATTTTTCTTGATAATAAATTGTCACAAGGTAAAGCATTTTAGTCATCAATTTTCATTTCTGACTTTGTGCTTTAGCGGGGAATCTATTATAGGCCATTTTTTCACATTTGGTTAACATCCCTACAAATTGTGTCAATAAACATCCATGAACACCTTGTCATTGTCCCTACATAAAATACCTCATCACAACTCTCCAAAATCACTGGGTTTTTGGGCCTGACTACTTCATTTTAGTTCTCTTAAGACCTAGCACACCCTAGCCCTTTAGGTGCCTGCATTCACCAATAGGTTTCCTAATTCTACACCTACTCTAATGAGAAGCAGGTTATCACTTGTTGGGGCTACACTGATTCTAGAAATTTGGGAATAATAAAAATAATCCTCAATATTGCTCTTCCAAAACCTTCTAGGAGTTGTTACAACCATTTAACTTTGGATAAGAACTTTGAATCTTATCTCTTTATCTCATCCTCCCCTCCTAAGTGGATCTAAATCCTAGATTATTAAATGGATAAGAATTATTAAACTACCACACTCTCCTTTAAATATATAACCATATACAACATTAGGGTTGGATTTTGGAGAGTAATCATACCCTCATCTTGCTGCTTTGATCCTAAGAGATTTATCATTTCAATGCATTGGGGTGACATTGAGGTGTACATTGTGACAGAGTAGGACAAGTCAACTTAGGGAGATATTTAAGAGGCCAACTTCCACTTTTCGTTGTAAAATATCTCCCTTTCTCATTAATACAAAGAGTATACATTTCTCCTATGTGTTATGTTATGTTTACGTTGATATAATTCAATGATATTTTGACCCATTGAATAGAGTGATTGGATAATGTTACACATGCATCGTATATATCTAGATTGTGTTGCTTTTTTTTTGAGGTTCTAATTATGGAGGCCGGAGCTATGGTTGGAGCTTACAAGCCAAGAGGAGAAAAGAGATTGTGACAGATCAAAAGCAAGAATTTTTGCATCCTCTAATTTATCTAAGGGTAACTTTATATTATTTTCTTTCTTTTGTTCTAGACTAGGCCAATGGGTATATGGAAGTTACTTCTATCCGTATTCATCAATTTTGTATAACAATTAGACAACAAAAAAAAACTTACCATAAAACCCCTATGACAAAACTAATATAATCAACATTTAATCTCATTACAATAATGTTTCCAAATAGAAACAAACTCAACTAGGGCTCCTAGAATATATTAAAACAATGATGGTATAGAGACCAACTCTACACTTCAACTCATAAACACTATTGATTAATCCACCAACCGCCACCTTGTCTTCGACTCACTATTTTATAACTAGTCTGAGTCCTTCTCAAATCCTCATTTCTTCTCACCTTTTCAACCTAAATGTCTTATAATTGGTGAGATATTTGCCTTAATTGCCTTGAGTTGTCCCATAAATGTCCAAAATATATCCTTCCTCGTTCATCACCACTCTCCCTCATCTATTCCATCTCAAAAATATCTCCAACTTCTCGTTAACCATGATTTCCCTGGTTGGTTCCTTCCCATGTAAGATCATAACATCCAATATTCTCTACATGCATATTCCTCTCCCGCCTTTTGTTTCCTCATGCGCCGTGTTTGTCTTTGTCGCCCGCAACCACTGTACCAACCCTCTACTATGCTCCTACCTACTACACCCTTTGTCGTGCTCCACCATGTCCCATTCGTGCTCCTCGTTCCTACTGCGCGGTCCTATTATGCCAAAAAAAAAAAAAAAAATCTACCTCTCAACAGATATCATTAATTTATAATTAATAGTACCGCATTAAAAAATAATTAAACATTTAAAAAAACAATCCTTAACAAGGTTTGAAATCATGACCTATGACAAGTGACTTTACCATTAGGCCACATGTAGAACTTGTCTAATTAATCCTTTAATTATGTAATTTAATTTTTGCATATGTATCTATCTTAGAAAATAAGAAATATTAACAAGTCAATGTAATTTGTGATTAAGCTACAAATAAAAAACATTTTTATTTAAAACAATAAAACAACAATTAAGTATCACTTATCATTATAGCCAATAAAAAAATTCTTAACTAAAACATAAACAAGTATGTATAAAAGTAAAATAAAGTTAATAGAAAGATGGCTAACAATAAGAAAATATAAGATAAGGTCAAAGTTATAGTTAGCAAATTATTTATGAGAGTTAGGATTTTTATATAAAATGAAGTAAAACACAAGAAAAAAAGAGAATTTACAAAACATAAAAAATAAAAATGAATACAGTATAGAGACTTACAACAGTAAAGGCATAAATTAACACATGTGTACAAAGAAACATGAAACTAAAATCTAAGTAACAAAAGTAAAATTAAGTATCATTTGAGAACATAAACCAAAATGCCAGAAACCATTGAACGGAGATTTGACTAGCAAGGAGAATCCTTTTTTTATTCTATTTTATCATCTATGTACATTTATGGGAGGGTCTGATATGTAAGAAAATCTGAAGATGATTCACAATCATTTTAAATTTATCAACAATGACCAAGAAGACTCTATCTTGCATAAAAATCATGAGGTAAATACCAAATTTAATGGTAAAACTTTGAAACAAATGAAATGAAGGATCTTAACCTTTTCCCAGCTATAAACCAATGGATTTTTGCAATCATGTCCTAGGAAACACTCAAAAGAGGCAACTTGCAAACCGATAATGATGTCACGCAAGTAGAGGTCAGTTGCATGAAGAAGGAACTCAAAATAAAAGAAACAAATATTCCCGCACTCACAAAATGGGAAGCATCTAGGTATGAAAAAGATGGAATCCATTTATTCAAATTAGCATCTCACTTTTATAGATCTCTTGAGATTCATGAAGGGCATGAAAACTCCTTGATAAATTTGGTTAATGAATGGATGGCCTTGAGACGTTAAACCTGTTTAAATTCTTAGGAAATTGTCTCACTACTGGGTAGATACAACGAGCCCTTCAAATATTTTAATTTCTTTTCTTTTGCATCTATATGTGCTTATTTCAAAATAAAATATGTATTTATTTAATTTAGATTTGTTTTTTAATTACTCGAGATGGATTTATCCATTTTTTTCCTTTTGCATGAACTTGACAATGTTGCTATCCTAATTTTCTTCTCTTTTAACATACTTGGATTCCTTCATCATATCCTTGAATAGGCACATATATATCATGATATATGATATTATTTTTTCATCTTATGGTTCCACTCAGTGGTTCAAATCAGAATTTTTGAGTTGCTTTGTTTAATTTCTCTTACATTTACTTTTTACCAATGTAAAAGATATTCTCATCTTGTAATAGTAATGAAATCGATTTTATATTTTTCCTAGGGCCAAGATGGTGCGAGTGCTAAACAATAGTAACATGGCCATTAAAGCTAATTGAAAATTCCTTTTATATATATATATATCATTATTTATGATGTAGTATTTGTTACATGCACAATCAAGTTAACCTTTATCATGCTAGATATTTTTGGAATTTTCCCCAAAAATTAATGACTATAAAGAGGACCTCTCAGATCCAACTATACCAAAAATCACCACAAAAGATCTAGTTCATACCTCAAGTTCAATATTATGAACAGTATATTAGGATCCCTCTCCATCCGAAAATAATGTAACATTTTCATCTACAAAAACAATAGCTTTGTCTCATGGTAAGCTTTTAATTGTGTCGTAATAAATATTCTTGTTGGTCATATACCTGCGAAGTATTCATCCATATATTATTTATATGCATTACCAAACATTTTTATTTTTGTAAAAAATAAACATACATATCCAACATGCAGTTTGGGTGATATATTCCGTACATATATCGATGTTGGCACCAAATTTCCTCGAAGCTGAAAATGTCCTTTGGAAGGAGCTTGACTTGCATGCTTGTATGTGTATTTGATTTTCATATGTTATCATTATATATAAGACCAAAATGTCCAAGGGCTTAAGGAAATAAATAATTTTTAGTTTTTCTTATTTAATTTTTCTAACAAAACATTCCATACATCTCTCCTTTAAACAAGAACAACCTTCTCCTTTGAAAACATAATGTAGTATACTCTTCTTCAAAATAGGAATAACATTATTTTTCTTTCATTGTGCCTTTGGACTGATGAGGAATAAAAAATAGAGGCCATTCCACATTTACATCCATATGATTAGGAGACAAAATGGAAGACATGTTCTAAGATAATGAAGTTATGATTTTATTTTAATTTCATGATAGTTCATAGGACGAATAATGTGGTATTCATATAAACAAAGTTCAGGATGGGAAGAGCCCTGCAATGGATTGTGAAACTTTTCAAATTTTCACATGTGTCAATAATATGTTTACTACTATACATGTAGTATGGAAGGGTAGAATAAATGTATAGACATAAAAAATTAAACTCATCTTCGACATAAAACTGCGAGTAAATAAAAACTAGATTAAATTTTTTTGAGGGCATACATGTTATTATGGAAATTTCACCAAACTTTACTTTGACATAACTTTCTTTATTGATTAAATACGTGAGAAGGATGCTTCATATAATTGGACCAAGGAATGTGATGAATTTTTTTAACTACATAAGAGGAAGCTAGTAGTTACACCCATATTGAAATATTTCGACTAATCAAAGAAGTTTCATGTGCATGCTCATGCATAAAATGTGGTTTTTGGATACATAGTAGTTCAACATCAGAACAAGTCTACATAACATCCAAATTCCTACAATGGTCAAAAGTTGAATAAACCCCAAAAGAAACTATTTGATGATAGAATAAGAAGTGTTGTTCATGATCTTTATGTTGGCATTATGATGAATGTGTTGTACTTGATGGCATCCCTCTTGTAGCAGAACAACTCACTTATGCATGGTAACTAGATGAATCCACAGAAGAGATATCAGATGTGACATAATGCATGACAGTAGTATTTATAGATGTGATGAAATTCAGGGCAGCTTCAAGGAATCAGTTTAGAAGGCAACTCTCTCAGATGAAAGATCACAGTTCAGGCTCTCAGAATGAAGGAAAAAGAGATATATGCAGGTTCCTCTTAACTAAGTCACGTACACACGCGGGTTCAACTATCAAAAGACGCGTATATGTATGATGGCACTTTCATGCAAGGAAAAGCGTGTACATGTTGGGAAACTTAATTTTTGGTGCATGGTATTTAGTCCTTGGTATTTGAACCTACGGGTTTGGACCATGGTATCTCATCCGAAGTGTTAAACCTAGGTATTAGGTCCATGGTATTGATTCTCTATGGTTTTGGACAATGGTATTGAGTAAGGCCTAAGACTATAAAAGGAGGAGAAGATCATTAGGCAAAGGCATTCAAAAATTCTTGAATATCTGATGAAGTAAGAGATCTAATATGCAAGTTATGGGTTCATGATGCCTTTCTTGATCGGGGCCAAGGAGGAATCTCAGTGATTGATGGAGGAAAAGATCTAAGGATAGATCGGGATCTAATAGCTTGGAATGAATCATCTCTATATGGTTTGATCATGCTTATTCTAGATCTATATACTGACGCATGTAATGTTCTGTAAATATTATGATCTAGGTATACCTCAAGTTTGGAATAGCTGCAAATCATGAATGATTATTTACAGATGTATAAGCTGGTTGAGTATGATAAAAGCATGTACATACGCAGGTTAGATACATCTAAATAGCATATACCATATAAACTATGATGTTTGAAGTTACAGGTGCTTCTGGTTGTTGATGCAAAGTTCTGAGTTCTAGTGACTGTTTACTGGTGTCAGTATTCTGCAAATTTAGAGTGGTTGATTGTGTATAGCTTTAGTGTTGATGGATGAGAGCTAATAATGGATCATGGTCATAATGACTTATCTTTATGTACTAGATCTGGTTGCTAACACATGTATTATCCTTGTATACGTAATGATTTGGGTATGTCTAAAGTCAGGAAGTGCAGCGAAGTTATAAGTAAGTAATTGATGACATATACGTTGGTTCGCTTTGGTAAAGTTTTGTATACATGCTGGTTCGACTCTTCCATGTAGTGTATTCACTCTGATGCATGATTTCTGATGATACAGTTGATTCTGAATATTGTTGCAGAGTTTTGTGTTCTACTTCTGGTGACTGCATTTTGTTAACACAGTTTTGGTGATTCAATATTGGGTGATTCAAAGATTGATGATGCATGTGGTGATTGATTTTGTGCTTCTTTGATATTGATGGGCCCAGTATGAAAATTGGATGAAACGTGGCCTTCAGATTATGCCGTTGTGCTTCAGGAGTATCCAATCTAAAAATTTATGAAACCTTGTACCTGGAGGAAGAAAGAGAAGGTTGTAGCCTTCTGTAGGTCAGCACCTATGTACTAGTACATCAGCTAGTACAAGAGCTAAGGGGGTTGTAGCTCCTTTGTAGGAGACGCTGGAAAATGAGAGAAGGTTGTAGCCTTCTGTAGGTCAGCACCTACATACTAGTACCTCAGCTAGTACAAGAGCGAAGGGGGTTGTAGCTCCCTTCCAAGAGAAGCTGGAGAATGAGAGAAGTTTGTAGCCTTCTACAGGTAGAAGCCTGCGTACTAGTATAAGATTGCTTCAGTACATAATATTGTAAAAAGAAGTTTCTTATTAAAAGAAGATAGAGACGAGTTGCAGTAGGTGGTTTTCACCCACATTGGGTTTCCACCATACATCATGGTGTTCATGTGTGCTTCTTGTGTGTGATGATCTGTTCTGTTTTACTACAGTTGTTTACTATTCATATGGTTAATGAAGTTCTGATGCACTAACTAAAGATCAACATTTATTGGATTAACTGAATCATAAGTTTACTAGATATATGCTAGTTTCATTAGACATAATTGCGTGTACACGCGGGTTCTCTAAACTGAAGTAGCGTATATAAATCTGAGTATGGAAATGAAAAAGTTATTGATTTACTAATACTGGTTCACCACCTCCTCTCAGTATTATTTCCAACAGTTAGTATCAGAGCAGGTCCTTTGGGAGAAGCTTGATCACTTGAAGGAGATCCATAGAACAATGGGAAAGAGGCTAAAGAAGAAAGCACCTCAGAAGAAGAAGAAGACATCTCAGAGGAACTATGATAGTGGAAAAATCGATTGGAGAATATGTGGAAGCAACACTTTAGATTCATAATTACTTCAGAATGAGGATGAACAAGAAAAAGAACTATCAGGTATGAATTTGTTATCCTCTGGTGATACATTTCTTCATCCATTTGAAGATGATGAAAGTGATAGCGAAACAAATTAATTTTCTCTTATGGGTGAGAAAGAAAGATATCAAATAGAGGTATAATTTAAAAGGCTTACAAACAAAATTAGAGATCAACATGATCTATTGCACAAAAGGGAATGTGTCTCCAAAAAAGAAGCTACCAATATAAAAGCTCAACTATAGGAAGGAAACAAGGTAAGGAAGTTATTCAAAGAAAAGGAAGATCAATGTCAAAAGTTACAGGATGAAGTAACATCATTAAGAAATGAAGTAAATGAAAGGAGCACAACAATCAAGAAACTCAGGGAAAGATCTAGTTACTATGAAAATATTGAAGCTATGATCCTCTCGCTAAAAGAAGATCTTGAAGAATCAAATAAGCAAAATAAAGAACTACTCCAAGCTCTTGAAAAACAAGAAAACAAAGTTCTTGAATTAAGACATTAGTTGGAAGAAGGAAGAAAAGCTGAAGAAAACATGAGGAAGTAGTATCGTGAAAAGAGAAACATCAGTTTGAGGTAAATATCCTAAAAGATAACTTAGAAGAAAAGGATAAGCTATTACAATTTCAAGATAGTACTAATATCTTAGATGATATTATTAGTGGTCAAAGGTCTCCTGCTATCAAAACTGGTCTTGGTTTTCATGAATCTGTTGAAGGTGAATCTAGTTCATAAAATAAGACAAGGAACTCTATTGCACAATCTGAAATACTGAACAAGGAGATGAGAGGTCAATCCCATCAACAACCAAGGAAAGAAATTCTTCAGAGAAAATCTTTTACTCCTCCAATGAATAATGTTGAATGTTATCTATGTCATAATCTTGGACATGTTGCACCCAGATGCAGAAGTAGAATGGTTCAAGACCATCACACAGAAAGATCATCATGTTCCAGGTACTTTAAGGGATATTGTTTTTCTTGGAATATGTTTGGTCACAAAGTTGTTGATTGCTACACAAGGAAGATGAAACATGTAAGATGTTATGCATGTAACAAGCTTGGACATATAGCAAATGAATGCAGGAACAAAGTATCATCACACTTGAAGATATGGAAGAAGAAGGAAGTACAGTAAAAAATATGTGGCACAACACAATATATAGACATAATAGACTCAGAGGGAGCTGAAAGTGTAAAACTTCAGTGTCCTAAATCTCATACGCAAGTTTCATAAAGGGAAGTCACGTATATACTCGATTTAGTTACTGCATAGTCGTGTATATGTTAGTTTGAGGAAAAGCAGTGGGACAGGCTCAGGAAAAGGGGTCTGATATGATTCAGTCCATTATTTACTCTGTTTGATAATGGCTACAATCTGCTGATGATGTGTGGAAATGTCTTGATACATGTAAGATGTTTGAATATCTTTTGATCTTAAATTAATGATGATGACACCTTGATACTTCTTAGTGATATGTGCATGACCAGATCTGATAGTCAGCAAGATGGCACAGGTTCACAGGGAACACTTGCTTTTAATAATGCATGGTTGGCATTATGGTTAGTAGTCCTTGGTGATGATGCTTATAAGGCTAAATGATACATCTTGCTATGATATGGTTATGAGTTGTCCATGACAAAACCTCATATGATTCTTGGGGTTACATAGTTGGTGTTAAGATCAGATTTGTGGTTGATTCTCTGATAATGCATATATGTTTCTTAAGGATAAGGAGAAGTACAAAGCTTGAAAACACAACTTCATTACTTGATGATGAGTCACTCATATGTTGCTATCGTCATATGCATAAAGACCATATAATACAGTTATGACGCATGATTCCTCTAGTTCTTGGCTCTCACATGATTGAGGATTGTTGCTGTTGATGATATCAAGAAGTCTTGAGAAAAGTTCTTGAGCTCAAGGTTTGCTAGATACATGAAGTTGCAATGTTGGTTGGCCAAGATAATGGAGTTATTGCAGATCACATGAAGACATAACTCTTTGAAGACATGATGATGATGAGATCATACCTATATTGATACTCACATATGTTGATTAATGCTTATCAGATGTGGGATGTTCCCGAGTAATGATACATGGATGGTATAAAAGATCATGCAGATCTTGATGATGATGTGACGGCTATGATGTTATAATGTGAATGATTTTGTATGATATATGCAGAATTGATTCATGGAAGGTTATGACAATGCTCAAGATCAAAAGGATGAAATGATGCAGACATACCTTGTCACAGGTTGATGTTACCCACACTAATGGACAAACATAGTTTTCCGGTCTGAATGATGATTGACAGATACTGCTGATGTTAGTTGTTGATGACTATCTAGTCTTGTCTTAGATATTTAGTCTTTATGTCATGTATTTCTTTTTCATGTAACGGCCTGTTTTGGTTTCCCCACTATGCCTAGGATGGATGATGTAATGTTCTTGTTTTATCATGTGTAAAACTTTGGTGTATCCCCACTTGGTTGGGTGGATGAGTCAATCCCCACTTGGTTGGGAGATGGATGTATGTATGAGTCTTTGGTGGTAGGAAGGTCATTTATGATGTATAGAATCATGTTCTTCTTGTAGAACATATTTTTGCAAACCTTGCTTACAGTCCGGGGGAGCATGAACAACAAACTTCAGCAGAGCAAAGACTTCAGAATGTACTCAGAAGGAACATGGATAGATTGTTACATCTTGGCATGTACAAAGGGGGAGCTCAATCAGAGATTTCAACATTTACTCAGGGGGAGTATGGACAACAGAATGTATATCAAGGGAGAGAATATCTTGGTCCGCCCTTTGCCCTTGATGTCAAAGGGTGAGAGTGACTTTTTGTTCTTGTTCCCATCAAGTCAAAAGGGGGATATTGTTGGCATTATGATGAATGTGTTGTACTTGATGGCAACCTTCTTGTAGCAGAACAACTCACTTTTACATGGTAACTAGATGAATCTACAGAAGAGATATCAGATGTGACAGAATGCATGGTAGTAGTATTTATAGATGTGATGAAATGTAGGGTAGCTTCAAGGAATCAGTTTAGAAGGAAACTCTCTCAGATGAAATATCACAGTTCAGGCTCTTAGAATGAAGGAAAAAAGATATCACAGTTCAAGCTCTCAGAATGAAGGAAAAAGAGATATACGCAGGTTCCTCTTAACTAAGTCGTGTATACATGTCGGTTCGACTATCAAAAGATGCATATATGTATGCATGCACTTTCATGCAAGGAAAATCACGTACATGTGGGAAAACTTAATTTTTGGTCCATGGTATTTAGTCGTTGGTATTTGAACCTATGGTTTTGGACCATGGTATCTCATCCGAAGTGTTAAAACTAGGTATTGGGTCCATTGTATTGATTCTCTATGGTTTTGGACCATGGTATTGAGTAAGGCCTAAGACTGTAAAAGGAGGAGAAGATCATTACGCAAAGGCATTCAGAAAGTCTTGAATATCTAATGAAGTATGAGATCCAATATGCAGGTTATGGGTTCATGATGCTTTTCTTGATTGGAGCCAAGTAGGAATCTCTGTAGTTGATGGAGGACAAGATCGAAGGATAGATCGGGATCTAATAGCTTGGAATGAATCATCTCTATATGGTTTGATCATGCTTATTCTAGATCTATATACTAACACATGTAATGTTCTGTAAATATTATGATCTGGGTATAACTCAAGTTTGGAATAGCTGTGTTAGCGCTTGAATTTGGCCTCAGGCTGAAAAAGACAAAATCCAAGGAATCATCAAACCACTTAGCCTCGTAGCTAGCCCTACAGGGCAGGAGAGGGCTCTCTCCGGGTCTATCTCGGCAAAATGTCTTCAAAGGGCAGAGATGACCAATAAAGAACACTGATTTTAGGCTAGTAAACTGATTGAGAAGATTTGATTTCAGATTTTTAGGGTTTTGGTGGAAAACAGGGGGAGAGCAATTTTGGGTGCGGGGATGGGACACAGCTTTTGCAGAGGTCTTTTTGGAGCAAGGTAGGAGATTGTCTTGATGCCTTTGATTTAAGTGAATGGATAGGAATGACCGGTGAGGAGCTAAAGAGAGCAAGAAACCATCGAGAGTTCTCTTTAGACAGAGGAAAACATAGATATTAAGCAAACTTAAAGGCAGAGCATATAAATTATGAATTCTACCTTAACACTTCATTTACTTAATGTGCAGAAAAGAGAAGTTGGAAAATGATTCACATAACACACTTACAAGTACAAGAGAGAAGCACATCATCAACACAAATAATCACAGGAATCCCAAATAGTGCTGCAAAACCTTGGTCTTTCCTTTGCCAAAATTGCAGAGATACAAAGTGTAATACAATAGAAGCTTATCCCTCAAGAGTCCAACCATGAAAATGACTAAGAAAATACATAATATAGGCAAGCTAACACGTTTCCTTGCCTCTTGGGGTCTAGCTCATCCTTCTAGGAGATTTTTCAATCAATTCTAAACTGAGCACTAAAATCTAGGCAGTCAAAACAACTTGCCTCTATAAGCTAGGAAACCAATTCATTCATTAAATTTTTGACCTTTTATGAATGAATCTTCTAGAAGAGATAAATAAGTGCGATGACATCATAAAATTACATCAATTACATCAAGGAGGATGAAAAATCACTTCAAAAAGTCAAAACTAGTCAAATCTGCGTTTTGCTGAGCTGTAGGTGAAAATCTGGCAAATTTCCCTGATGCGTAGCGCCCCAATTCTCAACGCATAGCGCGCCTTTGAGCCACGTTTTGAGGCACTTCCCACATCCAAATGAGGCAAAAGTAGGCTTGTTGGAAAGGTCTAGATGTCTACCTTCCAACCCAAGTAAAATTTCTCAATTTGGTGTCCATTTTCCCCTCCAACGTTGCAATCTCCCAAGACTGCTTCCTGTGTGTCCAAAACGTGGCAGAAAGTCATTTTTTGCATGTTCTTTGACCTTCTGAGGGCTCAAAACCTGATGAAATGTCTTGGAAATTGCTGAAAAAGTGTAATTTATCATGAAAAATCCAAAAATGCTAAGTTTTTGAAAAATGGACTTGCCCATCTTCAAGGTAGCGTGCGGCGCGCTACGCGTTGAGGGAAAAAACCTGTTTTTTGACCAAAAAAATTCAAAAATGACCAAAATTGCTCCAAATTCTCTGAAATTTGAGCTGAATATATGTCATTTAGTACCATGCTCCTCCAAGGAAGCCTCAGCCAAAATACGAAGGGTATCGGGCCTTTTCCTCCGTTTTAGTGCCTTGGCCAACCGTCCTTTGAGCACCTTCATTCTTGCTTTACACACATGCATTCGAGCCCAATAGTGATTCTTCATGTGTCGGAGCATGTCTTTTTCCCTGTTTGCTTTTGCTATCAACCTCTCTAAATGTATGTTCACCTGAATGAGCATAGAGCTTTGCTCCTTAGGTGTCAAATCACCGGGTCTCTTGCGAGCCAAGTTCCAGTCTTCTCGGATCCTCTGCAACTCATCAAGAGAGTGTTCATCCTCTAATTACTTGTTGCGCTGCTCTAAATAAGTAATTGTCTAATTTTCCATCTCCAACTTTTGCTGCAACAAGTCATTTTCAGCCCTTAGCTGCTCGATGATCTCCTTTGACTCTAGGCTAGGAGAAATGATATCAAGGTCAACAACATCTATGCCTGGAACACTTGATGGCCCCTCATCGATCTTGGGCTACTTGCCTATCTCTGGTACCTGTGCTGCTGTCGAAAGCGAGGACCCTTCCACCTGAGGTGGAGATAACACTCGCTGTGCTGATGAAGAAGGCGAGACCCCTTCCATGTGATGTGGAGATAATACTCGCTGTGCAGATGAAAATAAAACCCTGTGGCCTCTCTGATATGTAACATAAGGAGGAGTGCTGACATGTTAGGGCTCTAGAATATCAAACTGATGTGAAGGCCCTCCCTCATCATGGACAACCTCAGGAGGTGGCACTGTGAACAAGTCACGAGAAATGAAATCCTCCCATGGAATACCCTGTTGTGCCAACTGATGCATGACCACAATCTTGATCAGTGCATAATGATAGATGCTCTTGTGTTGCTGTGCTGGGCTCTTTCTTTGCACCAAGGGCACCATCCTCTCTATATTTCGGCACATGAAGAATGGAATGTTCATCATTCGTACCTGTGTGAAATGCATCAACAAACAGATATGGTACGAATATAAACGTGAAAATCTGCCCTCGCAAGTGAAATAGCAAATGATGATCCTCATCAAAGGTGCATACTCATCTCTTAAGAATCTGAAGGGAAAAACACCAGTCAGGTGCCTCATATATACAGGTTTGATATATGGCTCATAATGAAATTTGTCCAACTGCTGGCACTTCTTCCACTCTTCTCCAATATTGGGTATCCCTGTTGCTTGAGAAACAATCTCGGGTGACAATGTGAAGTCCACTCCTGCAAGATTCACATGCCCATTGTGCAAGTGTAGGACAAACAAGCGGGCCAATTCCTTGTGGTGTTGAATTTGGGAGATTCTCTTACAATATTCATAGCATGATTGATATCGGAAACATGACACTGCAAGTGGACAAGCTTGTAGATAAGCCAAAGAGGTGGGCTCCTCCCTGACATGCTGACCACCTTTACCACCCCTGTGATGCCTCCTTGGCACCTCTACCTCTGGTGTTGTTTCACGGTCATCACTTTGCTCATAATCTGTTTCGGTTTTTGACATGGTTTTGGAGGCAAGTGACTGAAAAATAATGCTGACTGTGCACCCAATGAACTGCTATTTTGACTTGTTTAAATGTTGTTACCAAGGGGACAAACACACATGGGAAATGTTAGGGAGAAGGGAAAATTGAGGGGATTAGGGAAAACAAATGTGAAAGGAAATTTTAGGAAAGGAACATGGAACATATATAATCATAATTTGTGGGATTTTAATGGGAAGTAGGGTTTAGAAAATTTACATTGGGTTTTAGGAATTAGTAGGGTTTAGGGATTTTAATGATTTTTAATAGGGAATTATATGATTTGCATGGAAAAATGTCAAGGAAAATGGTGAGGAAAATATGGGGAAAGAGGAATGGAAAATGGGTAACCTTGGGCAGCAAATTTCAATGAAACCCTAGCACATTTGCATTTTTAAAATTTGATACAGCAAGGTAGAGTTTGCATGTTCATTGCTCATTCATCTTAGCCAAACCAAAATCACCATGGATTAGAGGCCTACCTGAAAAGATTTTGAGAGAGAACTAGTTTTGGTGGCTTGCTAGCGATTTCCTGAGCAAGAAACCCAACGTGTAGCGCGCCTAGCCTGATGCGTAGCATGCCTCCAACGCGTAGCGCCTGAGTTATTTAGCACTGGAAAATGCGCACTGATGCGTAGCGCGCCCCCAACGCATAGCGCACCTCCTCTGATGCGTAGCGCGCCACTGTAATTGACCAATTCGCCCAATGAACTTTGAAATCAACTTGACAAGTATTCTCTTGAAGTGTTGAGAGGAAAATGAGTTACCAATGAGGAGGGAGGGGCTTTTATAGGCTCACTTTTGAATTTAATTTTCCCAAAACCCATTTTATAATGCTTTTTGAAATGACACTTTTTGAATTAATTGCTGCTGACTTCTGGTTTCCTTTTTCAAAATAGATTGGTTGAAATGATGATTTCTCTTGAAAATTTTTGCAGGGATAGCTTCGGAGATGTCTTGGGAAAGGAGACCAAGGTTGCATGCCAACTTTCGGAGAATTTGAACTTTTTACAAATTTTTACAAAAATGAGATAATGACCTTTGTCTTCAAAAACAGGGTTTTTGAAAACAAGGTAAAAATTAGCTGTACAACGATAAGAGTTATAAAAATGATGCTTTATGACGGACATCCCTCTGGACTGTTGGTCCTTTATGACATCTCAAGACAAAGCTTGACTCAACCCTAGACCTAAGACCTTGACATTGAAAACAGGGAAATGACCTTGTGAAGATTTTATTTACTCAGGAAAACATGATCCAGCAGTGCCAAACAAGAGGGGAATAAAAGACATAAGCTTCTCCACCAGGGTTATGGCATGCCTAACGGGATGCAACTTGACCACACTGATGAGACACCTAATTATGAAATGCAAAGAGTTTTGATCTCTGGTGGAGGGCTACTAGACCGACTCTAACAAGCTGCAAATCATGAATGAATATTCACAGATGTATACGTTGGTTGACTATGATAAAAGCGTGTACATACGTAGGTTAGATACATATAAATAGCGTATACCATATAAACTATGATGTTTGAAGTTACAGGTGGTTCTGGTTATTGATGCAAAGTTCTGAGTTCTGGTGACTGTTTACTGGTGTCAGTATTCTGCATATTCAGAGTGGTTGATTGTGTATAGCTTCAGTGTTGATTGATGAGAGCTAATAATGGATCAGGATCATAATGGCTTACCTTTATGTACTAGATATGGTTACTAACACACATATTATCCTTGTATATGTAATGATTTGGGTATGTCTGAAGTCAGGAAGTGTAGCGAAGTTATAAGTAAGAAATTGATGACATATACACTATTTTGCTTTGGTGAAGTTGCGTATACACGCTGGTTCGACTCTTCCAAGTAGCGTATTCACTCTGATGCATGATTTATGATGATACAATTGGTTCTGAATATTGTTGCAGAGTTCTGTGTTCTGGTGACTGCATTTTATTGACAGGGTTTTAGTGATTCAGTGTTGGGTGATTCAGAGATTGATGATGCAAGTGGCGATTGATTTTGTGCTTCAATGATATTGATGGGTCCAGTATGAAAATTAGATGAAACGTGGCCTTCAGATTATGGCGTTATGCTCCAGGAGTATCAAATCTGAAAATTTTTGAAACGTGGTACCTGGAGGAAGAAAGAGAAGGTTGTAGCCTTCTGTAGGTCAGCACCTACGTACTAGTACATCATCTAGTACAAGAGCTAAGGGGGTTGTAGCTCCCTTCCAGAAGAAGCTGGAAAACGAGAAAAGGTTGTAGCCTTTTGTAGGTTGGCACCTACGTACTAGTACCTCAGCTAGTACAAGAGCTAAGGGGTTTGTAACTCCCTTCCAAGAGAAGCTATACAACGGGAGAAGGTTGTAGCCTTCTGCAGGTAGAAGCCTGTGTACTGGTATAAGACTGCTCCAGTACAAAAATATTGTAAAAAGAAGTTTCTTATTAAAGGAAGATAGAGACGAATTGCAGCAGGTGGTTTTCACCCACATTGGGTTTCCACCTTACATCATGGTGTTTATGTGTGCTTGTTGTGTGTGATGATCTGTTTTGTTTTACTGTAGCTATTTACTATTCATATGGTTAATGAAGTTCTGATGCACTAACTAAAGATCAAAATTTATTGGATTAATTGAATCATAAGTTTTCTAGATATACGCTAGTTGCATTAGACAAAGTTGCATGTACACGCAGGTTCCCTTAACTGAAGTAGCGTATATAAATCTGAGTATGGAAATGAAAAATTTATTGATTTGCTAATACTCATTCACCCCCCTTCCAACAATTGGTACCAAAGCAGGTCCTTTGGTAGAATCTTGATCGCTTGAAGGAGATCCGTACAACAATGGGAAAGAAGTTAAAGAAGAAAGTGCCTTAGAAGAAGAAGAAGTCATCTCAGAGGAGCTATGACAGTGGAAGAATCGATTGGGGAATATGTGGAAGCAACACTTCAGAATGAGGATGAACAAGCAAAAGAACTATCAGGTATGAATTTGTTATCCTCTGGTGATACATTTCTTCATCCATTTGAAGATGTTGAAAGTGATAGCGAAACATTTGAATTTGCTCTTATGGGTGAGAAAGAAAGATATCAAATAGAGGAAAAATTTAAAAGGCTTACAAACAAAATTAGAGATCAACAAGATCTATTGCACAAAAGGGAATGTGTCCCCAAAGAAGGAGTTACCAATCTAAAAGCTCAATAAGAGGAAGGAAACAAGGTAAGGAATTTATTCAAAGAAAAGGAAGATCAATGTCAAAAGTTACAGGATGAAGTAACATCATTAACAAATGAAGTAAATGAAAGGAGCACGAAAATCAAGAACCTCAGAGAAAGATCCAGTTACTATGAAAATCTTGAAGCTATGATCCTCTCGCTAAAAGAAGATCTTGAAGAATCAAACAAGTAGAATAAAGAACTACTTCAAGCTCTTGAAAAACAAGAAAAAGAAGTTCTTGAATTAAGACATTAGTTGGAAGATGGAAGAAAAGCTGAAGAAAACATGAAGAAGCAGTATCATGAAAAGGAAGAGCAACATCAAATTGAGGTAAATATTCTAAAAGATAACTTAGAAGAAAAGGATAAGCTCTTACAATTTCAAGATAGTACTAAGATCTTGGATGATATTCTTAGTAGTCAAAGGTCTCCTGCTATCAAAATTGGTCTTGGTTTTCATGAATATGTTGAAGGTGAATGTAGTTCACAAAATAAGGCAAGGAACTCTAATGCACAATCTGAAATACTCAAGAAGGAGATGAGATGTCAATCCCATCAACAACCAAGGAAAGAAATTCTTCAAAGAAAATATTTTATTCCTCCAACGAATAATGTTGAATGTTATGTATGTCATAATATTGGACATGTTGCAGCCAAATGCAAAAGTAGAATGGTTCAAGATCATCACACAGAAAGATCATCACATTCTAGGTACTTTAAGGGATATTGTTTTTCTTGCAATATGTTTGGTCACAAAGCTGTTGATTGCTACAAAAGGAATATGAAACATATGAGATGTTATGCGTGTAACAAGCTTGGACATATAGCAAAGGAATGCAGGAACAAAGTATCATCACACTTGAAGATATGGAAGAATAAGGAAGTACAGTCAGAAAGATGTGGCACAACACAATATATAGACATAACAGACTCAGAGGGAGCTGAAAGTGTAAAACTTCAGTGTCCTAAATCTCATATGCAAGTTTCATAAAGGCAAGTCACGTATATATGCGAGTTAGTTACTGCACAGTCACATATATGTTAGTTTGAGGAAAAGCAGTGGGACAAGCTCAGGAAAAAGGGTCTGAGATGATTTCGTCCATTATTTGCTCTGTTTGATAATGGTTACAATCTGCTGATGATGTGTGGAAATGTCTTGATACTTGTAAGATGTTTAAAAATGTTTTGATCTTAAATTAATGATGATGATGCCTTGATAGTTCGTGCTGATATATGCATGATCATATTTGACAATAAGCAAGATGGCATAGGTTCAAGGGGAGCACATGCTTTTAATAATGCATTGTTGGCATTATGGTTAGTAGCCCTTGGTGATGATGATTATATGGCTAAATGATACATCTTGCTATGATATGGTTACGAGTTGTCCATGACAAAATCTCATATGATTCTTGGGGTTACATAGTTGGTGTTCAGATCAAATTTGTGGTTGATTCTCTGATAATGCATATATGTTTCTTAAGGATAAGGAGAAGTACAAATCTTGAATACACAACTTCATTACTTGATGATGAGTCACTCATATGCTATTGTCGTCATATGCATAAACATCATATAATATAGTTAAGATGCACTTTTCCTATAGTTCTTGGCTCTCACATGATTGAGGATTGTTGTTGTTGATGATATCAAGAAATCTTGAGAAAAGATCTTGAGCTCAAGGTTTGCTAGATACATAGTCATATATACATTATGCTAGATACATGAAGTTGCAATGTTGGTTGGCCAAGATAGTGGAGTTATTGCAGATCACATGAAGACATAACTCTTTGAAGACATCATGATGATGAGTTCTTACCTATATTGATACTCACATATTTTGATTAATGCTTATCAGATGTGGGATGTTCCCGAGTAATGATACATGGATGGTACAAAATATCATGCAGATCTTGATGATGATGTGATGGATATGATGTTATAATGTGAATGATTTTGTATGATATATGAAGAATTTATTCACGGAAGGTTATGACAATGCTCAAGTTCAAGAGGATGAATTTATGCAGACATACCTTGTCACAGGTTGATGTTATCTACACTAATGGACAAATACAGGTTGCCAGCCTGAATGGTGATTGACAAATGTTGCTGATGTTAGTTGATGATGACTATGATAGTATTGTCTTAGATATTTAGTCTCTATGTTATGTATTTCTTTTTCATGTAACGACCTATTTTGGTTTCCCCACTATGCCTAGAATGGATGATGTAATGTTCTTGTTTTATCATGTGTAAAATTTTGGTGTATCCCCACTTGGTTGGGAGATGGATGTATGTATGAGCCTTTGGTGGTAGGAAGGTCATTTATGATGTATAGAATCATGTTCTTCTCGTAGAACATATTTTTACAAACCTTTCTTACAGTTAGGGGGAGAATGAACAACATAATTCAGGAGAGCAGAGATTTCAGCATGTACTCAGAAGGAGCATGGACGGATTGGTACATCTTGGCATGTACAAAGGGGGAGCTCAATCAGAGATTTCAGAATTTACTCAAGGGGAGTATGGATGACATAATGTATATCAAGGGAGAAGTTATCTTGGTCTTCCCTTTGCCCTTGATGTCAAAGGGGGAGAGTGACTTGGTGTTGTTGTTGCCATCAAGTCCAAAGTGGGAGATTGTTGGCATTATGATGAATGTGTTGTACTTGATGGCAACCCTCTTGTAGCAGAACACCTCACTTACACATGGTAACTAGATGAATCTACAGAAGAGATATCGGATGTGACAGAATGCATGACAGTAGTATTTATAGATGTGATGAAATGCAGGGCAACTTCAAGGAATCAGTTTAGAAGGCAACTCTCTCAGATGAAAGATCACAGTTCAGGCTTTCAGAATGAAAGAAAAAGAGATATACGCAGGTTCCTCTTAGCTAAGTTGCATATACATGTGGTTTAAGCTATCAAAAGACGCGTATACGTATGCATGCTCTTCCATGCAAGGAAAAGTGCATACATGTGGGAAAACTTAATTTCTGGTCCATGGTATTTAGTCCTTGGTATTTGAACGTATGGTTTTAGACCATGGTATCTCATCCAAAGTGTTAAACCCAAGTATTGTGTCCATGGTATTGATTCTCTATGGTTTGGACCATGGTATTGAGTAAGGCCTAAGACTATAAAAGGAGGAGAAGATCATTAGGCAAAGGCATTTAGAATGTCTTGAGTATCTAATGAAGTATGAGATCCAGTATGCAGGCTATGGGTTCATGATGCTTTTCTTGATCGGAGCGAAGGAGGAATCTCAACGGTTGATGGAG
This sequence comes from Pinus tabuliformis, assembly GCA_031772625.1. Classification (NCBI taxonomy): domain Eukaryota; kingdom Viridiplantae; phylum Streptophyta; class Pinopsida; order Pinales; family Pinaceae; genus Pinus; species Pinus tabuliformis. The sequence goes on along the minus strand of CM062812.1, from coordinate 899,669,684 downwards.
GACAAGATCTAAGGATAGATAAAGATTTAATAGCTTGGAATGAATCATCTATATATGGTTTGATCATGCTTATTCTAGATCTATATACTGACGCATATAATGTTCTGTAAATATTATGATCTTGGCATAACTAAAGTTTGGAATAGCTTCAAATCATGAATGAATATTTACAGATGTATACACTGGTTGACTATGATAAAAGCACGTACATATGTAGGTTGGATACATCTAAATAGTGTATACCATATAAACTATGATGTTGGAAGTTGCAGGTGGTTCTGGTTGTTGATGCAAAGTTCAGAATTCTGGTGACTATTTACTGGTGTTAGTATTCTGAATATTTAGAGTGGTTGATTGTGTATAGCTTCAGTGTTGATGGATGAGAGCTAATAATGGATCAGGAACATAATAACTTATCTTTATGTACTAGATCTGGTTGCTAACACATGTATTATCCTTGTATATGTAATGATCTGGGTATGTCTAAAGTCAGGAAGTGTAGTGAAGTTATAAGTAAGTAATTGATGACATATACGCTGGTTCACTTTGGTAAAGTTGCATATACATGCTGGTTCGGCTCTTCCAAGTAGCATATTCACTCTAATGCATGATTTCTGATGATACAGTTGGTTCTGAATATTGTTACAGAGTTATGTGTCCTGCTCTGTGTTCTAGTGACTGCATTTTATTGAAACGATTTCAGTGATTTAGTATTGGGGGATTCAGAGATTGATGATGCAATTGGTGATTGATTTTGTGCTTCAATGATATTGATGGGTCTAGTATGAAAATTTGATGAAATGTTGCCTTAAGATTATGGCATTGTGCTTCAGGAGTATCTAGTCTGAAAATTTATTAAATGTCATACCTGGAGGAAGAAAGAGAAGGTTGTAGCCTTTTGTAGGTCAGCACCTACATGCTAGTACATCAGCTAGTACAAGAGCTAAGGGGGTTGTAGCTCCCTTCCAGGAGAAGCTGGAAGATGAGAGAAGGTTGCTGCCTTCTGTAGGTCGGCACCTATGTACTAGTACCTCAACTAGTACAAGAGCTAAGCGGGTTGTAGCTCCCTTCCAGGAGAAGCTGGAGAACGAGAGAAAGTTGTAGCCTTCTGTAGGTAGAAGCTTGCGTACTAGTATAAGACTGCTCCCGTACAAAAATATTGTAAAAAGAAGTTTCTTATTAAAGGAAGATAGAGATGAATTGTAGCAGGTGGTTTTCACCCACATTAGGTTTCCACCTTACATCATGGTGTTCATGTGTGCTTCTTGTTTGTGATGATATGTTCTGTTTTACTACAGCTATTTACTATTCATATGGTTAATGAAGTTTTGATGCACTAACTAAAGATCAACATTTATTGGATTAACCGAATCATAAGTTTACTAGATATATGCTAGTTGCATTAGACACAGTTGCATGTACACGTGGTTTCCCTTAACATATGTAGTGTATATAAATATGAGTATGGAAATGAAAAAGCTATTGATTTTCTAATACTGATTCACCCCCCCCCCCCCCTCTCGGCATTATTTCCAACACTTTTATATACAAAATTTGCTCACTAGCATTTATCTAGTTATTTTATATTCTTCACAAAACACAATGCTTTATTATACCTCCTCAGTAAACTAGTGCATCAGGGCCAAATCTATGAATGGCTATCTATTTTTCTGAGAAATTGAATTCGAAGTGATAGTTCGAATAGGAAAAAATGTTATTAAACATAACCACTTATCTCAACTGGGAACATGAGAAGAATTGATGGATTTCAATAATGATTTGTTTGGTGCAAATTTATTTAGTGTTGTTGCAATTCCTACAAAATTCGTAGAAATTGTTCATTTTTGGCATATGGGAAAAGCATCAGATGGGCTTATCTAAAAAGAAAAAGAAAATATTATCAGTAAAGCAAACCTCATTCACATTATTCAATACAAAATTCTATAATATTGGAATGTAAAAAGGTTTCAAAGATGTGCTTTAGATCATGGAAGGAATAAAATTTTAGACGAAACTGATAAAGGTTTGACCGATGGACAATATCAAGGTGACATGATAATAAGATAAATATTACAAGTAGGATTATAGTGGCCAACCCTATTTAGAGACTATCAAAGAGAAGTGTTGAAATGTGACCATTGTGGAATGAAATTCTACTACACTGTATAAACCCAGTACTACCTTTTGTGATTTGGGCTATCGACTTTGTCTGTCCATTTCCCAAAAGGGCCAAAATGATCTAGACTTATGTAGGAATGAAACATGATACAAATATAACCATAAAAATGGAGATGTAGCATAAATAAATATTCATTTCACTAATATCTAAGAACTAAAAGATGCTTACATACAAAATGGAGATAAACTAGCTTAAGCGATGGTGGCTTATCTTTGAGAAGAGATGTCATGGCTACATGCCTCTAAACTATGTTACAATGAGGCTCAAGGGCCTTTTTCTTATTGAAGAAAAAAGGGAAACCCTAAAAAATCAAAACCCTAACCCTAAGAGATGGAACAAAAAGATTTTGTGGGCCCTATTCAAGTTAGTTGGACAACCAACTTCCTGGGGTCATAACTTTCTCATATGATCTCCCCTTGGCACTTACAATACCTTGTTAGACAAGTATCTTTGAGTACTAAAATATTTGCAATATTTTTTTGCAAATGGATATGGGTCTACCGCGGACATCAAAAAAAGGTCATTTAGGGGGTCAATACAACTTCGGAAGTTAAGGACTCGAAAAAATGTTAAAAGTAATAAATTGTGTTATAATCAAGGAAACTGATGAAATAAAATAGAGATCTAGGTGGAATTGGCAAGTGGCCTATAATATCCACTGAATCATTCCTCGCCCCTTAGGAAGCAATGGAACCCATTCCATGCAGAGTAGCCATGACGTGAGAAATTTTTTGTTGAGCCTGGTCCCTAGTGAGGCACCTACCTTGGTGAAGGAGATGACATATTTTGATGATTTGATATAGATAGATCCTATGATGGCGAGTGTTTTTGATCTATGTTTCGATGATCCTATTAGTCGTCACATGTTCAATACAATTTGGGTTGAGATATGTTGGTGTCAGTTGCTCATTAATGTTTGATGTGTCAAATAATGGGGGAATGTATGGTGACAATCAGTCCACATTGAATACTAGGTCTTGGCAAAGGAAGGTTGGAATGATGAGCTCAAAAGAATTGTCTTGTACAACCTTGGTGCTGGTGTAAGTCTCATATTGGAGCGGCGAAGGTTGCGGTGGGCCCCAGCAAGGCACTCCTTCTGTAAATGTAACAAAACTTTATCTCCCACTTGGAAATTGTGTGGCACCTAATGTTAATCGTGATGTTGTTTGTACTTAGAATTTTCTCTATCCAATATGTAATGGACCTATGGGGGGATGTGTTCAATGTGTTCAATGAAGCGTTGGTAGCTCTGTCAGCTTCAAAATGGAAATGAGTCGAATTTTATTTTCTAGATGAAAGTGGTATGGCAACATCAAAGGGGTTGTGTCGAGTTGAGCTATAGAGATATTTTTTTTAGTTGTGCTAGACAAAAGGGAGGCTTTCATCCCATGTGTGTGGATGTTTCAAGTTTTACATGCACAGGATGTGCACAATCATCGCGTTGACAACCTCTGCTTTTCCATAAATTTGGGTGTGGAAGGTCATGGACTTGGTGAGAATGTTATCCAACAATAACTAGAGGCTTGAACCGAATGCACATATGTACCTATTGTCCCAATCTAAGATAATGCAGTGTAGGATATGAAAGTGTACCTACACTCATTCAAAGAATAGTTTATCAGTGGATTCTACTGTGATACTTTTCTTGCAAGCCGCGAAAATGGTCATCTTAGGGAATATGTTGGTGACCATGAAAACACTATCATTTCCATACTTCCTAGAAGGAAGGAGTGAAATGTTATCCATGGAGATGGATTACTAGGGATGGCTACGAGTAGGGAGAGGAGTATAGAGGCCTTGATCCTTGATTGTAGGTTTGGCAATGGCACATGTCGTGTAGGATATAATGCACTTCCCAACATCATGTTGAAAGGTGGGATAACAAAAATACTTTTGCAACATTTCCACTATTTTTTCTACCCTAAAAGGTCTAACAACCCAACTATAGTGTGCCTCCCAAATCATCTTGGAACAGTCACTTAAAGGAACAAAAAGGTTTCCTAGATGGCATAACAGTGCATTGGGAGGTGAAAGTCTAGATGTTGCTTTCCTTGTAGGAGTATCTGGTATGTGGTGTCGAATTTTGGATCACTCTGGTAAATATGTGGCCGTCCCAAAGTCTCATGACCACAAGAGTCAAACACAATGGACAAGACCATAATCAGTGGTCAGTTGAGGTAGTCTGCAAAATTATTGGTGTTTCCCTTCTTTTATGGATCTATTATAGATATGTTGAGCATTTTTGATGGTGATCATTCTGTGACTTTCCTTGTGTTTCTATGAATTGTAGGGGTCGGTGATCTATGTGGATGACCATTTCCTTCCCCATAATGTAATACTTCCATCGCCGATAGGTATTCACAATGGAATACATCTCTTTCTCATAAGTGGTATAATTGCATACTGTATCTGGAAGTGTCTCACTGTGATATGCCACCAGATACCCCCACTGGGTAAGAACTACACCAATACCATAGTCGGAGGTGGCTGTGTCAATTTCAAATGGTTGTTACAGGTCTAGTAATGTGAGCATTGGTGTAGAGCTGAGGCAATTCTTTAACTCAAAAAATTCCTTTTGTTATAATTCATACTAGAATAACATTTCTTTTGCTCTTCCCATGGTGAATTGACTCAATGTATAGGTGATATGAGAGAATCCCAACAGGAAGATGCAATAGAAATTGAATAGACCCAAAAAGATATAGAGATCTATTAGAGTGGTTGAAACTTTCCAGCCCTAAATAACTTATATATTGGTTGGCTCCACATGCACACCAGGCAACTCATCAATAATATACCCCAAATATTGAACCTAGGTCATACCAAAAGTTCATTTCTCTAAATTGGCACACAAATTATGTTGTCACTGGGTTTGGAGGACCTATTGAATATCGTGTAGGTGCTCTTCCCAACTTTGGCTAGAGATCAATATGTCATCCAAATACACTACCATGAATGAGTTGGTGAAGGGCCACAAGATGTCTTCCATCAACCTCATGAAGGTTGTGGGGGAATTCTTCAACCCGAATGTCATGATCAACCATTCAAAAAGGCCCCTCCTTGGATTTGAAGGAAGTCTTCCACACATCAGAGGGTTTGATTGGTACCTAGTGATAACCAAACTTCATGTTAGTCATACTAAAATATTCCCCCCCCCCCCCCCCACCCCACCCTCCTTGAGCTAGTTTATATTCTCATCAATCCATGGGATTGGATGCCTATTGTGAAGAGTGATCTTATTGAGTGCCAGTAATCAATACAGAGCCTCTAGGTTCTCTCTTTCTTTTGTACCAACATGATCAGGCTACCATAAGCTGATGATGTTTGCCTGATGTGCCCTTTCTGCAATAGCTCCTTAATATTCCTCTTGATTTCACCATTCTCCATGACAAAACATCAATAAATAGACCCATTATGTAGCGTTGTTCATGGGGTCATATCAATGAAGATAATGACCTGAAATTATAGGGGTACCCCTGTGGATGAGTTGAATATGTCCTTGTACTTCTTCATGACCTTTTCCATTTGATTTTTTCATGCAAAATAAACTTTTCCCGAGGCTATGTATGTGGCCACAATATTCCTCTTGCTTTGAGGGTGAATCATAATGAAGAAAATTTTCATGGTCTGGGAAATGATCTTATTGCATTGTTTAGCAAAGACCAAAGAAAGGCCAGTAGGCAAGGCTAACTCTGGTATCATGTACAATTTCTAACCCAAATTAATAATAACATAATGAGGTTTTGGATTCCTATACATCAAGATGCTTCCATAGGTATTTATTGCTTAATAAAACATCGTAGACATCCAGAGGGGAAACATCACACAATACCTCATCTGCAAAAGGCTTTATGCTATTACATAAATGGCAGAAATCACTAACATAGAGATCTCGCCCTGAGTAGAGCCACTCAATGGTGTACGGTTGTGGCTTCAGAGTTATTGGCAACTTCAATCTCTTAAAAACTGTTAGCACTCTATAATTTTCCTAGGCTAAGTGAGAAAAATATAAAGGTAACCAGAAAACACCTTTAAAACTGGGATCTAGCTATTCCAGCTACAAAGAGGGCTCTCTAGACTATTTGATTTTTAATTTTAATGTTTAGATTTTAGGCTAGATATCGAAATTCTAGGTGAGTTTTCCAAATTTTTGGTTGAAAATTGTTGTAAAAGTCCATTGGGCATGGATTCATAAACTTTTCGGTAATCAATTATAAATTGGCAGAGTAGTGGTAACTGGGAAGGGTTAGAAAAATCCTCGATCTTAGGATATTTTACATTTGGCTGACATGAAAAAGTAGATTATAAATAAAAATTAAAGCATATTTAAATGAATTTTATAATTAATCTCAAGAGGAAACATCAAGATTGTTTAAGACAAGCTAGAGAAAAATACACTTAAGTTAATTCAATTCTTAATCTTCTTGCAACAATAAAGAGGGAAATATCTATGGGAACTGAGAAAAAATAACAATTTAACATGAGAGAAACATCACCATTTATTTGACACAAGAATCCTGGAACATAATTGCCTCTGTATTTATGAAAATTGATTACTTTGAGTACAATCCACATCGTACATCTAGGTAGAACTATTTTCTTCATACATAATCCAACTCTTACTAAGTCTTATTAAGAAAGTTGATTTTTGTATGCACTGTATTACGAAAGTTGATTTTTGTATCCATAATTGACTTTTGTATAGCTCTGGTACAAATACCAGTCTCCAAATTTTGACTACACCAAAAGATGCAAAACCTTCCTGATCTCTGGTGAAATTCTTGGTATGATATCACTACAAAGTAGACATAAGGATGTATGTAGAAACTTATCCACAAAATCGGTGAATGAATAATCCTTTGAGTTTCTTCTAATTAAAGAAGTCTAGTGAATGACTATAATGGATTTCCTTGGTCATCCATCTTCTACAATTGAAAATTGAACCTATCTTCTTGGTAAAATAACATCTTATATACTAAAACAGATTGGTGTTTGAGCACACATTTAGATTTAAACTTTAGAGACTACTCATGTATGACATCTGATAAGAATTGACCGTAATTGAAAAGAACTGAAGGATTCTGACCAACTACAAATACTGATAAGAACAATAACACTACCTCATCTACCCACTAGTTTGTATGATAGCCTAATAAAGAAGTAACCATACAAATGACTTGTCTTGACATTAATGGGAAAATAGAATCAGAGTGTGTGAGATTTGTTCTAGTAAACTCATCATTCTTAGGTAGAAAAAATTCGAAAATGTGGGCTCACTGTGGGAAGGTAACATTTTTATATATTTCCATGAGAACATCAATGGAAAATGGATGTAGAGAGACCTAAGGATTTATATGTCGAGTTTAAAAAATGCTTTCCAGGGAAATAGAGAACATGACCTCATTGTTCTAGGAAATTACTGCTTTTTTATTGGGGAGGTATCTGATATGATACCAGGTGGAAAATTTCAGGAAGATATGGGTTTGATGAAATGTAAATTGGGGAAGAAATGATTCTTGTATACTTAATTCATCACTCTAATCTAGATATTTCTATTTTTCCTAGTGATGGAGCTCATATAGATCAAATTTTGTTATGGAACCAACTCATAAAAAGATAGAAAAGATAGATGAATACCTTAGATATAAGTCTCTTCGAGGGGGCAACCTCCTTTACATTACACAAATGAACAATTCTTGGATGATACAAATGACAAGGCCTCATTTCTATATATAGGAGTCTAAGGGGTCATAATATAATCAGAGCTGACATAACAATAATAATGTAAAGGCACAATAATAACAATATGGGGATTACATGGGCACAACAATATAATAAGGGCATTGTACTAATAACAATAAGGTGTTAGACTACTAGTATAGTGATCTAACATGCCCCTCTCCTTCAAAAGTGTTGTTCTCAATGCTTGAGTAGTTCTTAAGACTTTTGTATTAAATTCTTGTCCTCCCATGTGGAATCTTCAGTGGGTAAGTCCTTCCACTTGATGAGATACTCTGAAATTGGTCGATTTCATAGTTGCTGGTTTCTTGTTTCTGTGACTGCTCTGAGCTCCAATATGACTTTTCCTTTCTTGTCAAGTTCTGGAAATATTGTTTGAACTGGGATCTTATGAAACTTTTGAATGAGAGGCCACACTTCTTCATCCTTCTTCCATTCATACCTTGCCTCGTTTGTCCTATCTGGCTGGATAATAGAAATGGCCCACAAAAATTCTTCCACATCCTCATCCTTTCTTGAGAGTGCATCTGCCACAACATTTTTCTTCCCTTTTTTGTAGATGATTTCAAATTCATAACCCAACATCTTTGTGACCCATTTTTGTTTCTCTTCAGAGGATAATATTTGTTCTAAAAAGTATTTAATACTATCATGATCCATTTTTACCTTGAAGTGTCTTCCCATTAGGTAAGGTCGCCATTTCTTAAGTGCGAGTATTATTACCAACATTTCCTTCTCATAAATGGCTTTCTTGAGGGACATTTGTTTGTATGTATGTAATCATAAAAATTCTGAATCGCCTACATCAAAACTTCTTTCATTGCGATGTTGATATGTCTATTGTTTCATTTGATTCTGCACCAAAGTGGCGTTATGCTCGACGTGATATTTCATTGCTTGAATCTTTTTCTTCTTGAGATGTCCTTCTATATTGAGAGTTTGAGGAGTGGTAATTTCTTCCAATGCATTACAAGATATGCTCGGATTCATTTCTTGATGCTCTATGTGATCCTTCACTTCTTGAACATTTTTATTCTTGATATGTCCTTCTATATTGATAGATTGAGGAATGGTAATTCCAGCCATTACATTACAAGATATCGTCGGATTCATTTCTTCTTTCTTGATGTGGTCTTTCACTTCTTGAACCTTTTTCTTCTTGATATTTTCTTCTATCTTAAGAGTTTGAGGAGTAGTAATTCTTTCCATTGCTTTACAAGATATGGTTAGATTCATTTCTTCTTTCTCCGAGGATGGTTCCTAGTGTATATACTCTTTTTTTGACGTTTCTTGATCCTTTTCTTCCTCCTCTCCACAATCAATATAAAATAATTTCTTCTCAGCACACTTATGACCTTTTATGTATTTGTTATCACAATTGTAACAAAGCCCTTTTTCTCTTTTTCTTCCAATTGTTGTGGTGTAACCCTTGTAGGTTGTGGAAGGCTAGGAGAAACAACACTTCCATCTTTATAGTTGTGAGGGGTAGACTTCTTTGATGCCATAATTTTTCTTTCAACTTTGTAACAAAGCCATTTTTATCTTTTTTTCTTCGAATTGTTGTGGTGTTGCTCTAAAGAAGGTGTTGCTCTTTGTATCCTCATAATGTGCTATCATTTCCTCCATGAAAATTGACCACGTAACAAGTTGTTTATGAGATAAAATCCCTTTATACCATAAAAATTGATCCGGCTCTAAATATGAAGATGCAATACATACCTTTTGTAATAGTGGTACACCATGTAGATCAAAATATTGCTCCATCTATAGTATCCAATTTACGGTATCCTTTCCATAAATCTTCCTCATACCACCTTTCCTTGATTTTTGGTGCTCAATCTTGAAATGACTGTAACCCTGTAATTTTAGATCTCCAAGTTCTAAAATTTCTTCCTGTCGTAGCTCTCTATGTTCTCCTTCCAATCTCATAAGTCTGATCAAGATTGGATTCTATAAGGAAGTGTTATGTCAAATTGCCCAAGATGACTTGATTACAAACTGGTTCAGCAGACCAAACTTGTATGAAGTTCCACGTGTCACTGTTTCAATCTTAGTACCTGAAACTGGTATACAGTAAACTAAAGGAAGTCCTCTTTGTGAAAATTGTGATGAAATTTCAATCTGATGCTAAGAGAGAAAGCTATCACAATTTTCCCAAGGTGACCTATTTGGAATGTAATTCAGTAGTCTACAAAAACTCTAACTTCCTCAGATTATATCTCTGAAAATATACAGAGAAATGATCTGAAATTTGGAGCTGCGTTTTAGACCAACTGCTCCTCAAATGGGTTTTTTTATTTAGCTTCTAAAACTTCGTAGTGAAAGAATGATAGTGAAAATTCCATGATGACCTATTTTAGATGAAATTCTGGAGCTTTCAAAAACCCTAACTTCCTCATACCATATCTCTGAAAATAGAGCGATACAAGATCTAAAATTTAGACCCGAGGTTCAGAGATATTTTGTCTCAAATGGGTTTTATTGCAAGACTCTTAAACATTGCAGAAAAAACGTTATAGAGAACATGCCATGATGACCTGTTTGGAGCAGCGAAACCCTACAATCCAAAGCTCTAATACCAAATGTTATGAAACTAGCTCAAAAAAAGATAGAAAAGATAGATAAATTCCTTAGAAATAATCCTCTTCGAGGGGGAAATCTCCTTTACATTACAAAAATGAATAATTCTTGGATAATACAAATGACAAGAGCTCCTTTCTATATATAGGAGTCTAAGGGGTCATAATATAATCAGAGTCGACATAACAATAATAATGTAAGGGCAAAATAATAACAATATGGGGACCACATCGGCACAACAATATAATAAGGGGGTTGTAATAATAACAATAAGGGGTTAGACTAGTAGTATAGTGACCTAACAAATTCACACTGGGTCTCAACTATTGTACTGGGTATCAATCAAGAGAGTCTTATCTAAATCTGGGACAGGGGGGATCATCAGGTTTTCCTCGGGCATCTTTCCTTTTCATTTACGCGATGACATTTTAATTTTAAAGGAACATTGAAGGAATGACATTAACCGATTATTTTATGACTGAAATTGTAGAGGGGAATGACTTGCAGATGGTGCTAGTATAGATATCACCAATTTGTGACAAGGTATGTCTGCATATAGATATCAACTCATCCTCTTCATTTCATCAAGATCAACTTGCTTCATTTCCTTGGTAGAAGGATACTTATCATAACCTCGGCATATGTCATATCTCCAATCATTCACATCATATCATCTGTATGTGAAAAACAGCATGGTCATTATCTATGATCATAACATTGTCATCAATAATAGTATGATCTTTCCACAAGAGCCTTCAATATATCAACCATGTATCATCATTAGGGAACATCCTACATCTGATAAGAATTGACCATGATAATCCACATATGTGAGTATCAACCTATCATCATAAGGTAAGAACTCAAAGTGATTAATTAAGCCAAGTCTTCGAATAGCTATGCCTCCATGCAACCTGTAATAACACCATTCTCTTGGCCATCCAACAATATGAAACTTAAGTAATCATCCATGTATCCATCATATTGTATATCCATAAAAGGGATATCAATATGTATCTAGCAAACCATGATCTTATTTTTCAATATTTCTTGAAATCATTAATAGCAACAATCCTCAACCATGTGAGAGCCAAGAACTATACAAATTCTGCATCATAACTGTATTATATGATATTTATCCATATGACGACAGCAGCATTTGAGTGACTCATCATCAAGTAATGAAGTTGTGTATTCAAGCTTTGTACTTCTCCTAATCCTTATGAAGATCACCATGTAAGAAACATATATCCATTATCAGAGAATCATCCACAAATCTGAGTTATTCAAATGTCTCCCTGGGTAGTGGTTTGGTGAATATATCAGCAACCTATTCCTTGGAGGGAACATACTCCAATTTGACCTTTTGTTCAAGCACTTGTTCACAAAATATTCTACATGGTTTGATCATGCTTACTCTAGATCTGTATACTGACGCATGTAATGTTCTATAAATATTATGATCTAACTCAATTCTAGAATAGCTACAAATTATGAATGAATATTTACAGATGTATACGCTAGTTGACTTTGATAAAAGCGCGTATACACGTAGGTTAGATACATCTAAGTAGTGTATACCATATGAACTATGATGTTTGAAGTTATAGATGGTTCTCATTGTTGATGGAAAGTTCTGAGTTCTGGTGACTGTTTACTGGTGTCAGTATTCTGCATATTCAAAATGGTCTCTGTTATAAATTTCATGTATATCATTCAATGTAATGGTCATATCAAGACCCATGATGTAATAGTTTCTCTCTATCCATTGTAGTCATTTGATGAATCCCTTTTGGTCATATGATGTAATTTGTACCCCCACTATGCATGGGAAGGATGATGTAATATTTCAGTCATGTATAAAAAATTGGTATCTGGTATATCCCCACTTGGTTGGGTGGATGAGTCAAGTTTATCCTCACTTGGTTGGGAGAATGAATGTATGTATGAGTCATTAGTGATAGGAAGGTCAAACTCACATAATTGAGTTATAGAGTCATGTTATTTTCTTGAAAATGTTTGCAGACTCTACATGTGCTCAGGGAGAGTATGGATGATACAGTACGTCTCAGCATGAACAAACAGGGTGTTCAGTTAAAGATTTCAACATGTTCTTAGGGGGATCATGATTAATATTTAGCTATTCAGATATGAACATCTTCTACTCTTAGGGGAGAAGATCTTGGTCTGTCCTTTTCCCTTGATTTCAAAGGGGGAGAGTGACTTGGTGTTGTACTTGCCATCAAGTCCAAAGGGGGAGATTGTTGGCATTATGATGAATGTGTTGTACTTGATGGCAACTCTCTTGTAGCAGAACAACTCACTTATACACGGTAACTAGATGAATCTTCACAAGAGATATCAGATGTGACATCAATACATGGTAGTTGTGTTAACATATGTGATGCAGGGTAGTTCAAAGGAAATGACAGTTCACAGTGTAGCAAGTTAACATTATGGTACATGTGTTTTCCTTGATGATAAAGATCAAAGTACTATAGGTTAACAATATTGAATCATAGTTCAGGCTCACAGAATGAAAGAAAAAGAGGTATACAGATGTTTACCTTGACCAAGCTGCGTATACACACAGGTTCATTGAGTAGAAGGTGCGTATGCATATACACGCACTTTCATGCAAGGAAAAGCACGTACATGTCAAAAAATAAGTTTTTGGTCCATGGTATTTGGACCATGGTATTTTGGTATTGGTCCATGGTATTTGGTCCGAGGTATTGAACCCAGGTATTTGGACCAAGGTATTGGTTCTAAGTGGTTTTGGACCATGGTATTGACTAAGGCCTAAGACTATAAAAGGAGGAGAAGATCATTAGGCAAAGGCACTCTGTAAGTCTCGAATATCTGATGAAGTGTGAGATCGAGTATGTAGGTTATGGGTTTATGATGTTGTGCTTGATCTGAGCCAAGGAGGAACCTGAGTGGTTTATGGAGGAAAAGCTCTAATGATGGATCAGGATCTCATGACTTGGAATGAATCATTTCTACATGGTTTGATCATGCTTACTCTAGATCTGTATACTAACACATGTAATGTTCTGTAGATATTATGATCTAACTCAAGTCTTGAATAGCTGCAAATTATGAATGAATATTTACAGATGTATACGCTCGTTGACTTTGATAAAAGTGCGTATATACACAGTTTAGATACGTGTAAGTAGTGTATACCATATGAACTATGATGTTTGAAGTTATAGATGGTTCTGGTTGTTGATGCAAAGTTCTGAGTTCTGGTGACTGTTTACTGGTGTCAGTATTCTGCATATTCAGATTGGTTGATTGTGATTAACTTCAGTGTTGATGGATGAGATCTAATAATGGATCATGATCATAATGACTTATCTTTATGTGATCTAATGGACTAGATCTGGTTTCTAACACACGTATTATCCTTGTGTATGTAATAATCTGGGTATGTCTAAAGTCAGGAAGTGAAACAAAGTTATAAGTAAGTATTTGATGACATATACATTGGTTCACTTTGGTGAAGCTGCGTACACACGCTGTTTCAGCTTTTCCAAGTAGTGTATGCACTCTGATGCATGATTTTTGATGATACAATTGGCTTTGAATATTGTTGCAGAGTTCCATGTTCTACTCTATGTTCTGGTGATGGTGTTTTGTTGACAGGGTTTCAGTGTTTCAGTGTTGAGTGATTTAGAGATTGATGATGCAAGTGGTGATTGATTTTGTGCTTCAATGTTATTGATGGGTCCAGTATGAAAATTGGATGAAACGTGGCCTTCAGATTATAATGTTGTGTTCCATGAGTATCCAGTCTGAAAATTCATGAAATGTGGTACCTGGAGGACGAAAGAAGGTTGTAGCCTTATGTAGGTCAGTACCTACGTACTAGTAAACACATCAGCTAGTACAGGAGCTAAAGGGGGTTGTAGATCCCTTCCAGGAGAAGCTGGAGAATGAGAGAAGGTTGTAGCCTTCTACAGGTAGAAGCCTACGTAATGGTATAAGATTGCACTAGTATAGAAATATTGTAAAAAGAAGTTTCTTATTAAAAGAATATAGAGACGAATTGCAGCAGGTGGTTTTCAACCACATTAGGTTTCCACCTTATATCATGGTGTTCATGTGTGCTTCTTATGTATGATGATCTGTTCTATTGTACTGCACCTGTTTATGGTTTATATGGTTAATAATGTTCTGATGCACTCACTAAAGATCCACTAACTGAATCATAATTTTGTTGAATATACGCTAGTTGCATTAAACATAGTTGTGTATACACACGGGTTGCCTTAACTGAAGTAGCATATATGAATCTAAGTATAGAAAAGAAAAAGTTATTGATTTTCTAATACTGATTCACCCCCCCCCCCCTCATGCATTATTCAAAGCATATGCTCCCCCTGAACTTGTGCCATCTGTTCACTGTCAGATTTGATCATGCATATATCAAGAATAAGTATCAAGGCATCATTATCATCAAGTTAGGATCAAAAATACTTCTAAACATATTATGAGTACCAAGACATTCCCACACATCATCAGCAGATTGTAACCATTATCAAACAGAGAAAATAATGGATTGAATCATATCAGACCCTTTTTCTTGAGTCTATACTATTGCATTTCCTCAAACTATCATATACGCAACTGCGCAATGTCTCACTCGCATATATATGCGACTCCTCTTGAAACTTGCGTATGAGATTTAGAACATTGATGTTTCTCACTTTCACCTCCCTCTGAGTCTGTCATGTCTGTGTATTGTGCTGTGCCACCTCTTTCTGACCGTACTTCCTTTTTCTTCCATATCTTCAAGTGTGATGATGTTTTCTCCTTTTGGTATGGTGCCCGTATTTTGTTCTTGCATTCCTTTGCTATATGTCCAAGCTTGTTATATGCATAAAATCTCATTTTCATATTCCTTCTATAGCAGTCAATGGCTTTGTGACCAAACATATTGCAAGCAAAGCAATATCCCTTAAAGTACCTGGAATGTGATGATCTTTCTGTGTGATGGTCTTGAAGCATTCTTCTTCTACATCTTGCTCCAACATGTCCAAAATTATGACATACATAACATTCAACATTATTCATTTGAGGAAATGACCGACTATCACTTCCATAGTTAGGAGTAAAAGGTTTTCTTTGAAGAATTTCTTTCCTTGGTTGTTTATGGGATTGACCACTCATCTCCTTGTTGTGCATTTCAGATTTTGCATTAGAGTCCCTTGTCTTACTTTGTGAACTAGATTCGCCTTTAATAAATTAATCAAAACCAAGACCAGTTTTGATAGCAGGAGACCTTTGACTACTAAGAATATCATCCAAGATCTTAGTACTATCTTGAAATTGTAAGAGCTTATCATTTTCTTATAATTTATCTTTTAGAATATTTACCTCAACGTAATGTTCGTCTTCCTTTTCAAGATACTGCTTCTTCATGATTCCTTCAACTTTTCTTCCTTCTTCCAACTGATGTCTTAATTCAACAACTTCGTTTTCTTGTTTTTCAAGAGCTTGGAGTAGTTCTTTATTCTGCTTATTTGATTCTTGAAGATCTTCTTTTAGCGAGAGGATCTTAGCTTCAAGACTTTCATAGTAACTAGATCTATCTCTGAGTTTCTTGATTGTTGTGGTCCTTTCATTTACTTCATTTCTTCATGATGTTACTTCGTCTTGCAACTTTTGACATTGATCTTCCTTTTCCTTAAATAGCTTCCTTACCTTGTTTCCTTCATCTAGTTGAGCTTTTAGTTTGGTAACTTCTTCTTTGGAGACACATTGCCTTTTTTGCAATAGATCTTATTGATCTCTAATTTTTTCTGTAAACCTTTTAAATTCTGCCTCTATTTGATATCTTTATTTATCACCGATAAGAGAAAATTCAGTTGTTTCACTATCACTTTCATCATCTTCAAATGGATGGAGAAATGTATCACCAGAGGATAACAAATTCATACCTGATAGTTCTATTTCTTTTTCATCTTCATTCTGAGGTGATTCTAAATATGAAGTGTTGCTTCGACATATTCCCCAAACAATTCTTCCACTATCATAGTTCTTCTGAGATGTCTTCTTCTTCTTAGGCGCTTTCTTCTTTAGCTTCTTTCCCATTGTTCTACGAATCTCCTTCAAGCAATCAAGCTTCTACCAAAGGACCTACTCTGATGCCAATTATTGGAAATAATACTAAGAGGGGGATGTGAATCAGTATTAGAAAGTCAATAACTTTTTCTTTTCTATACCTAGATTCACATACACCACTTCAGTTAAGGCAACCCGCGTGTATATGCAACTATGTTTAATGCAACTAGCATATATTCAAAAAACTTATGATTTAGTTAGTGGATATTTAATGAGTGCATCAGAACATTATTAACCATATAAACAGTAAACAGGTGTAGTACAACAGAATAGATCATCACACATAAGAAGCACACATTAACACCATGATATAAGGTGGAAACCCAATGTGGGTGAAAACCACCTCCTGCAATTCGTCTCTATCTTCTTTTAATAAGAAACTTCTTTTTACAATATTTTTGTACTAGTGCAGTCTTATACCAGTACGTAGGCTTCTACCTGCAGAAGGCTACAACATTCTCTCGTTCTCCAGCTTCTCCTAGAAGGGAGATACAACCCCCTTTAGCTCTTGTACTAGCTGATGTGTTTACTAGTACATAGGTGCTGACCTACAGAAGGCTACAACCTTCTTCTTCCTCAAGGTACCACGTTTCATGAATTTTCAGACTTGATACTCATGGAACATAGCATCATAATCTAAAGGCCATGTTTCTTCCAATTTTCATAGTGGACCCATCAATAACATTGAAGCACAAAATCAATCCCCACTTGCATCATAAATATCTAAATCACCCAACACTGAAACACTGAAACCCTGTCAACAAAACACAATCACCAAAACACAAAGAAAAACACAGAACTCTGCAACAATATTCAGAGCCAATTGTATCATTATAAATCATGCATCAAAGTGCATATGCTACTTGGAAGATCCAAAACAGTGTGTATACACAACTTCACCAAAGTGAACCGGTGTATATGTCATCAAATGCTTACTTATAACTATGTTGCACTTCCCGACTTCAGACATACCAAGATTATTACATACACAAGGATAATACATGTGTTAGCAACCAGATCTAGTCCATTAGATCACATAAAGATAATTTATTATGATCCTGATCCATTATTAGATCTCATCCATCAACACTGAAGTTAATCACAATCAACCAATCTGAATATGCAAAATACTGACACTAGTAAATAGTCACCAGAACTCAGAACTTCGAATCAACAACCAGAACTATCTGTAACTTCAAACATCATAGTTCATATGGTATACACTACTTAGATCTATCTAACCTGTGTGTATACGCACTTTTGTCAAAGTCAACCAGCATATATATCTGTAAATATTCATTCATAATTTGTAGCTATTCCAGACTTGAATTAGATCATAATATTTACATAACATTACATGCGTTAGTATATAGATCTAGAGTAAGCATGATCAAACCATGTAGATATGATTCATTACAAGTCATAAGATCCTAATCAATCATTAGATCTTGTCCTCCATCAACCGCTGAGATTCCTCCTTGGCTCAGATCAAGCACAACATCATAAACCCATAACTTGCATACTGGATCTCACACTTCATCAGATATTCGAGACTTACAGAGTACCTTTGCCTAATGATATTCTCCTCCTTTTATAGTCTTAGGCCTTACTCAATACCATGGTACAAAACCACTTAGAACCAATACCTTGGTCCAAATACCTGGGTTCAATACCTCAGACCTGTTAGTGCCTAGATTTACCTTAGGCTGAGGAAGGTAGGATCCAGGGCCAACATCGAACCACGCTTAACCTGGTAGCTAGCCCTACCAGGTTGGGAGAGGGCTCTCTCCAGGTCAATCTCAGCAAAATATAATAACTATAGGCTTTAGATGACTTATTTAACTACTGATATTAGGCTAGGTATGTGTGTGCAAGAGTTTGACTGAATAATCCTTCCATTTGCAGAGATCTCAATGGGGCAAGGTAGGCAATTCTTTTTGGCACTTCAATATGAATGAGATGGAAGGATTAGACAGGCAAGGAGCTGCAGAGGGTAAGGAAAGTCATGGATCCTCTCCAAACAACTGAAAACATCAAGAAACTAAAACAAACCTCAAGTAGAGCACTGCAATTTCAATGGATTCTACTTACACTCTTGTTTGTTTATTTAAGAAGAAACAAGATAGAGAATGGCATACGTAACACACAAGAAAATTAACAAGTACAAAATAAAGCACTGTACCAAGAAAATTTTCCACATGGATCCCAAAGAGTGTTGCAAATACTGATCTCAATTCCTTAGCCAAAATGTTGATATGAGTGTACAATGAAGCTCAAGGCTTTCTCAAAAGTCCAACAATGCTAATGACTGAGAAAACATAAGATATAGGCAAACAACAACTCATCTTAGCCTCCAGGGGTTGAGCTCAGAAGTTTAGGATCTATTCCAACTAATTCTAAACTGATAACTACAAATTAGGTAGTGGAATTGCATGCCTCTAAAAACTAGGGAACTGATTCATTCAATTGCAAACTAACTTTTCATGGATGAATCTACCTTCATGAGTGAAAATTTGACATAATTACATCAAGATCCATCAGTTTACATTAGATTACATCATAAGTTTGACATTAACAAAGAGAAAAGTCAAACTGTCAAAGAACTAGGCGAAAAACAGAGTATACTTGGTCAAACTGGCAAAATTTCCCCTATGCGCCGCGCCTAATTTATCTATGCATAGTGCTTGTTTTGAGCCACTTTTGAAGTCCTTCTCGGGGTCCAAATTCACTACAAGTGTGATTTTTGGAAAGGTATGTCTGTCTACCTTCTAACCCAAGTGGAATATTTCAATTTTGCCTCCATTTGCCTCTCCAAAATTCAGTTCCCAACATTGCTTCCTGTGTGTCAAAATAGGGGCAGTAAGGTCATTTTTTGAGTGTTTTTGACCTTTTTGAGGGCTCAAAACCTGTCAAAATTTCTTGGCCATTGGTAGGAAAGCAAATTCTTTCATGCCAAATCCGAAAATGCTGATTTTGTTTCATTTGGAGGCTCCCATCAAAAGCGAGCACTAGGTGGCGCGGCGCATCGGGTAGAAAATTCTGTGTTTTGGTCCAAAAATTTAAAAAATGCAAAAAGTGTCCCATTTTTTTTGAAATTTGGGCTAAGTATTTTCCATCAAGTGCTGTGATGGGCCAAGGAAGCCTCAACTAATAGTTGAAGTCTATCATGCTCCTTTCGCCTCCTCAATGCCCTTTTCAGTTTTGCCTTTAAGCTCCTGATTCTCGCCATGCAATGATATGCCATATGTCTCGACAATGTCTCTGCCCCTTTCCCAAGTGCAAGTTTGTTCTCTCAAGCCAAGATTCATGATTAGCTTGAATTTCTTGCTCAACTGTGGTTAATTTGATTTTCCTCCTTGTCACACGGAATCTGTCAAGGGTGCGGACACGACTGACCTTCCTAGAAGTCTAAGACATTCTAATGACAAACAAGACAAAATGGAGTAATCTTTCTCTAAATACACCTTTTACAACATGAAAACTACAAGTGTTTAGGCTTACCTTATTCCAAAACGCTGTTGTTGAAGTTCGTTCTTGACGATCCGGATGAGCTCCTCCTTCAAGTCAATTCCTGTAACCACAAACAATCAAACAATTACCAAGCACTTGCATTTCATATAATAAAACATATATTCAACATGCAGACCAAGGAACACATGAAATAACTCATTAACACAAGCTATTGAGAAAAATAAACCAGTTTGTATTAATAACGAAACAAAGAAACTCTTACAACCTGGCCTTGGTGTTGTGCAAGTTCCTCCCAGGGTCCATCAAGGGTTTTCCTCTACTTTGACAAAGCTCACCCTCTCCCAAGTAGAATCAAGTGAAGACAATCTCTCCTCACAAAGGCTCTAATGGAAGACCTAAATCCTGCAGCATTTACCCAAAGAAAATGTATAGCTCCAACCTCTTCTCCTTCTGGCTCAATGCCTTTATTTATAGTGCTGTAAAGAGGTTATTCAGGTCCACTATCAATGGGATCATCCCCCTCTTTGGGTGGGATAGCTCCCTTATTGATGGGATAAGTTCCCCCTTAATAGAGATACATGAACCAACTGGAGGCGCATCCATTTCATCAAACCGACCTCTAGAATGTTCTAGAAGTAACCACAAGTAACTTTTTCAAGATAAAACTCGCGCATTTTGCCTTTTACAGAGGGACGCACCTGTCCCTTAACATACAGAGCGTCCATGGACGCAGATTTTGTGAACATGGTCAGCGTCCCCACAGGTAAGGCTAGAGAGAACCTGCGACCCCAGAGATAAACATGATTTTTACAAGACTTTCTCTCTTCTTTGAGTTTGAGATGGATAACAGAGGCATGAGACTTGCCTAAGAGGGTAGCATGACTGTTGATTTGAGCCATACTAACTGTAAGTAGTCAAGGTGACATTTTTTAGTGTAACAGATTGCCCCCTAAAGTGCGAAGCCTGGAATAGAATAGGGTTTTGTAATTCTAGGAAGGGTGAAGCGCTTTATCATTTCAAGGATTGCCTTGTGGATGGCCTGGTTGGAACCTGCAATTTTCAACACAAAATACATGGATAAGATTATATCATCACTGAGGTAGGCATTCCCATACTCAGATTCAAAACTTTAACTAATGGACTAACTATTCTGATACAGGAATGATCTTGCAGTACATTATTTTTATAGACTTTTGTAGACACAGTATGGACGCAGCCATCTGTTTATGATTAGTCTACATAGACAATGAATACAAAACTCCTCGCAGCCTGGATGGTAGAAACTAGATCCAGGGTCTTCACTTCTACTTCCCGAATTGGTACGATTCTAGCCATGTGATTAAATGATTCGATGTCGAACATGGTAGAAACCACTTGATTACCAGTCAATGATGTAAACTGTTAACAAGCGTGAGAGAAACCACCAGTAATGTCAATGGTCCTCAAAGTACCAAGCACAACCCGTGAAATGTGAATAGATGTTTTGATGTCGAACACTTCACGGAATCCTCTGATCGAAAGTCAATGATGTAAACTGACGTCAAAGGCGAGAAACCTGCCATTGATGCATGCAGACTTCAAGGTACTGTCGATTCCTAAGTCATCTTTCTAGATAATGTGTCGATGTCGATAGAAAGCGACCCGTTGCAGGCAAGCCCGCAACACGAAATCATTGTTCAAGTTGAAGAAATGTTGCTGTAAGGACTGACTCAGGGATGGTCAAATGGATGACAAGTATTTTGCAGATGAAAGTTTTGCTTGCAGACCTCTTGAACACATAACGACACAACAGATGGTTTGGTGACGAATAACTCAAAGTTGATCCCTGAACCCGGTTAAAGATTTTCAAAGTGATTTAGTCAACTGTGAGGTAAAAGATTTCCCAACCCAGGTGAATGAAAAAGTGTCGTGTTCAAGAGTGGTAATAAAGTTTCTTCTGAGACAAAAGGTGACAAATAGGTTCATTCTTCTCTCTTTTCCCCCACCATTTCTGGCAAGTACCTCTTTATTTTTAACAAGCTTGAGGAGGATAACATATGCTTGATTATAAGCTCATCCTTCGGACGAGTCCAACCTAGTTTAAATTCGAACCCTAGGAAGGAGTGGTTCGTTCCTGTTTGTAATTGAACAGGTCCTTTACTGTAAAAGTTTAACGAGCCCAGTATAGGAGAAACTCGGCGTTTTTCTTTTTTAGAGAGTCTGAAAAACTTAAGGAAACTCCACGTTGAACTTTTTCGTAAGTTTGTGTCCCTCAAGCCCGAAAAAGTATAAAATAATACCTGGGGGAACCGCTTGATCTTGCGACCAAGGAGTACTTTCATAATAGTGTCGTTGACCTGAAAAGTAAAAAGCGATCAAAGACACGTCGTTTTATTTCCTTATCGAGTTTGAAACGACAAAAACCCGGCAATCTTTTCCTGATTTTGCGGTCAGAAAAGAGCTAAAAGGGGACCGTCTTTTAATTCCGTTTTAACGAGTGAAAAAGAAACACTCGGCGATCTTTTCATGTTTTAGGAGTCAGAAAAGGGCTTAAAAGATGACTCTGAAATTTTGTTTGTGAAAAATTACAATTTCCCTCGAAATCCCTTCGTCCTGCACAAAAGCGACACATTACTCATACCTGTTTAAAATAGGCAAAAATACATTTGAAAACATCTTTTCATGGTAAAAAATGAACTAATTCATCCAAAAAACCTATAAAAAGACCTTTTACCATGTCATTTTTACCGTTTCACTGTTGAGGTTGAAAAAGGAGCTTTTGACAAGAAACTTCCCGTGGTTGCTGCGGAAAATCTGACCGTCGGAATCGAACGCCGCTTCACCGAGGTATTTTACACATCCCACTCTTCATTTTTATCCGTTTAGTTTTTTGTTTTCGGTCTCTGTTTCATTTTTGGGGGGGTTTTGGGTTCAAAATGCGCCCCTCGGCGGACGCAGGTGCCCTTCGGGTGACCCGCGTCCCCCGACTTTTTCTCACACGGGAAAAAGGTCGGGGACGCAGTCCGCCTTCAGGCGAGCTGCGTCCGGACGCCCTGTGCTACAAAGCCGGGGTGCGTCTTCCGCAAAGGGCGCATTTCAAAACCCTAACTCTCTCAAAAAACCACCAAATTTCTCAAATTAATTTCTAATTGACTCTTTTGATGTGCAGGACCTAAAACATGTTAGACTGGAGAGAGAGAGAGCACGTAGAGGACGATGAAGCTGCGATTAACCACCAACCCTCTCTGGATGCCTTAAGAACATGTGGATTGTACAAATATTGGACCATACCGGGCATGAGGGGCCAGGTAAGATTTTTGGAATGGCTGGTTGAGCGATGGAACGTTCAAGATCAATGTTTTTACATTGGAGGGCACCAGCTCGAGATAGAGCCCTCGGATGTATACTTTCTCACTGGCTTGCCAAACAGAGGTGAGCAACTCAACCTTGCGGGGACCAGGCCGGGTGGCCAATCCCTTGATGATCTCCGCGAGGAGTGGTGCAGACCAGGGACTCGCCATAAAAAAGGCGTGGAGATAAAGCACATCGCTCTGGCGGAACTTAGAGTTATTGCATTTACGGTCACTAGGATTTGTGGCGCGGCCGCCTTGCACATTGCTTCCGGATCCCAAATGCGGATGGCAGTTGACTGTTACCAAGGCACCATCTTCAACTGGTGCGAAGCTGTGTCGGCTCATATGAAGAGCCAACTAACCAAGGCAAAGAACGGACGACTAAAGACTTTTGGATATGGGCCTCTAGTCGTGAGCTTTGCCTTGGAGAGAGTTCCTATGCTGATCCCTCAGCAACTCACTGTTGATGACTTGGGTCCTCGGGAGCCAAAGCTTGTTCGATGGGTTGCGGTGATGGCCCGGCATCCTGACGAGGGTGCTGCAGTGGTTCGATTCTCAGACAGTTACTTCGACTGGCTAGAGGGCCAGCTTTTTGTGATACAAGACTTTCCATATGCCGGAATGGATTTCAGAGGTGATCCGGACATGGTTCTTCCACAGGGAGAACAATGGGATGACAGAGGTACTTTCATTTTCACAAGTTTTCTAATTATGTATTTTTTATTTTTCATATATATCGTCTCAAAGTAACAGTAAAATTTTAAAAATGCAGATGTTGGACCACAGCGTCCAGCCAATCTCCGGCCTTACGACAGACGACATCCAGCTGCACCGGCACCGGCCCTACAGGATGCGACAGCAGAAGTACTAGCCGATTTGGAGCATGATCTAGAGCGTCTCACGGCAGATATACCTGAGACTACTATGGATGATATTCCAATGAGGCTTCAGCGCTTCGTGGTCGCGGTCCCTGGACCGTTTAGGAGATTTCTGCGCAAGATAGCCCGCGCAGTGGTGTCGTACAGAGAGCACCACCAGTGATTGACTAGTCACTTTTGTAGTCACATGTGACATTTTTGACTTTTTGCACTATCATTTTGCCGATCATAAGGTGTGTTAAACCTATGATCGAAGACGATGTATATATTTTTGGACACACTTCTATCTATATCTATATATCACTATTACCGGCTTATCTTGTTTAACATATATGATGAAATGTCTTTAAATTTACTTGCATGATTATTATAAATGTCTGTCCAACACTCGAGAAGCAATTGCATCTGCTAATGTATTCAAAGACCTTGGAATATGTTGATATTCAATGTAATCAAATTCACGTTCCAAGAGACGCACTCTCAAAAACAACCTTAATAACACAGGATTTCTAATGGCATAAACTCTATTAAGCTGTAATACAACAAGTTCAGAATCTAACCTCACTATCAAACGTCGAATTCCAAATGAAATAGATTCGGATAATAATTCAACCACTGCACTGTATTCTGCAATGTTATTCGTTGTTTGACCGAGGCTTACCCCATGCATAGAAACTAACTCGTCAGAGGGCGAATAGATAACCCAAGCTGCGGAAGAGATATTCCGTGTACTACGACAAGCACCATCAGCAAATCCAATGTATGTTTGGAGAGGCGTCGACATCTACAATATCAAGAGTAAAACCAAGATGAGCCAAAATAATGACGAAAAACCACACTTGCTAAGCTAAGCACACTGACTAAACTAACACACTTGCTAGCTAGAAAGGAAATCTAACCTATCTAAAAATTTCTCCATCCATCATTTTAAGCATAATACCTCTTTAGGTAAAGTCCATTTCTGGGTTTGCCCAAAGAGTCCCCATCAAAATCAACTAACTCATAAGCCCCTTTTGCTAGCTTTCGCTTTACAATGTAGGGCCCATGCCACATGGGAACGAATTTTCCGGCACCTAGCTTATCGTTAGCTTGATCATATAATAGTACTAGGTCTCCTTCCGAAAAACTTCGAGGGGTTACATTTTTATCGTACTGAGCTTTCATTCGTTTCGCGTGAGTCTCGATAGCTAAAGTAGCGTCACGTCGAGTCTCATCTAATTTAGCTAAGTATAACAACCGTTTCTCCTCTTCGGAAGTAGCTGGAAGTAATTCGACAGCCATTTGAAGTGATGGGATTTCGCACTCAATAGGTAACACAGCTTCTAAGCCATAAACTAGCTGAAAAGGGGTGAAACCTGTTGAATTTTTCACTGAAGTTCGATATGCCCATAGCGCCGAAAATAACATGTTATGCCAATTCGTTCGATGGATACCAATGATCCGTCGAATCATGACGACTAGAACTTTGTTGATTGACTCAACCAAACCGTTGGCTTGCGGATAATAAGGTGTAGAGCTATCGTGGCGCAAACCAAGCTGGCTTGTAAGTTCAGTCATCATGACATTTCGAAAATGGCTTCCATGGTCCGTAATGATTGCTTGTGGGACACCAAACCTAGTTATGATATGATTGAATACGAAAAGTGCAGCTGTCTTGCCGCTTGCGTCGAATGTAGGCATCGCCTCGGCCCACTTAGTAAAATAATCAACCGCAAGGATGATATACGCATGCCCCCCGGCCGAGTGAGGGTTACAAGTAATAAAGTCAATGCCCCATTTGGCGAATGGACCAGCGGCAATTATAGGGTGGAGAGGAGCAGGTGGAGCGCGCATCTTGCGATCAAACACTTGACAGTTGTGGCATTTTCTGACGGCAAGGATACAATCTTTAAACATAGACGGCCAGAAATAGCCAGCGCGCAACACCTTCTGAGCTGTGGCATACCCAGACATATGACCGCCACATGCTCCAGAGTGACAATCATTCAAAACTCTCTCAGCCTCATCGTGAGTTAAACAACGTCGAAAAACTAAGTCTGCCCCCAGGCGATAAAGTGTATCTCCAATAATTCTGTATTGCTGGGATTGAAACCGAATTTTTCGACGGTTTTCCTTGGAAGCTTCAGGCCGAAAGGTTTGGGTTTGGAGATAGATGATTATATCCCCATACCACGGATCTACAGTGCTAATAAGAAACAAAGATTCGTCCGCAATGGACTCCTCTGCCACAGTCTCTGTGTCAGCACTCGGGAAATCACACATCAATTCCGCGAAGACTAAAGATTTCTTAGACTTGGACTTCTCAAACTCCAAGTCGAACTCTTGCAGGATGACGATCCATTTAGAGTACTTGCCCCCTAGCAGTTGTTTTGTCAAGATATAAATCATAGGGTTGCAATCCGAAATAACAGTAGTTTTGCGGAGAAGAATGTAGTGACGAAAACGCTGGACAGCTTGAACGGCTGCCAGGGCCAATTTCTCCACATGTGAATATTTTAACTCAGTTGGATTTAAGGTTCTACTAAGGTAATATATCACATGCTCTGCCTTGAATTCATCTTCTTGAACTAACACCATTCCAATGGTGGAATGCGAAGCTGCGAGGTATAAGAAGTAGTCCTGGTTGTAGTTGGGAGGATGCAATAACGGTGCATGGGTCAACGCGTGTTTCAGTGCATCAAAAGATTGTTGAGCAATCTCGTCCCAAAAGAATTGTACGTTCTGTTTCAACAACCGTGTAAAACCTTTAGTGACCTCGGCGTAGTTAGGGATGAATCGGCGTAAAAAGTTCGCTTTCCCTTGCAAACTTTGGAGTTGGCGCAAACTCGAAGGAGGAGGCAATTGGATGATAGCCTCGACTTTCGAGGGATCGACGCGAATGCCGGTTTTGGAAACAACAAATCCCAGCAATCGACCTGTTTCTATACAGAAAACACACTTGTGGGGATTCAACCGAATTCGATAATGCCTACACCTCATAAAGATTGCTCGTAAATGGACAAGGTGATCAGCTCGGTGTAAAGAATGAGCAGGCAAATCATCGAGATAGGGTTGCACAATGTGCTTGATGTCATGAAATGCATAAGACATGGCCCGTTGAAAAGTAGCACCGGCATTCTTAAGGCCAAAAGGTAATTTGCAATAAGCAAATGTCCCCCATGGACAAATGAATGCCGTTTTTGGTTGATCGGCAGGTAGAATATTGATTTGATTATAACCTGAGAAACCATCCATGAAGGAAAACATCTCACTTCCGGCACAATCATCAATAATTTGATCGATATAAGGCGTAGGATAGTTGTCTTTTGGACAAGCTCGATTGATATCCCTATAATCGATACAGATTCTTATTGTTCCTTGTTTTTTATTGACGGGAACAATATTCGATACCCAATCCGTTAACGGGATCGGATAAATGAAACCTGCTTTCAACAGCTTTTCGACTTCGGCTTTGATTGCAGCTGCTTTTCGAGGGTGAATCTGACGCAACCGTTGCCGAATGGGTTTAGCATCCGGGTAGGTTTTGATTTCATGAACAACAATGGCAGGATCGATTCCTGGCATTTCTTCGTAGGACCAGGCAAACACGTCGCGGAATTCTTGGAATAGGGCCTTGTAAGTTTCAATTTCTTCGTCAGTACATGCGGCACCTATATGAATGTTCTCCTTGATTCCGGGCTTCACTGAAATATCAATGGGAATAGTACGAGAAATATTCCCTAAATTCAGCTCTGAATCAGAATGTTTCGTTGGATCCTGAGCGTCTTTGACATATTCAGCGGTAAAGATAGATGAAAAATCATTTTCAAAGCATCATCCTTAGGTAAAAACGAAGATCTGTGATGGAGATCTTCCCATGGTAGATCATCTACACTTAGGATTTCGCGAAGTTGTTCGTCAGATGACACTTCTTCGGGAAACGTTATCCGTTCTAAGGGTGAGGTGAAAAGTGACTCTTCACTGACCACATTCATTTGGTCGGTTGAATGAAAGTCGGTAAAAGACATAAGAGCTTCATAAGCAATCTCATACGGACTCAACGGCATAACATCACCGAGTGAGTCTAGCTCAGAGTCAGAGGGAACATACCAAGGATCATCATAAATAATGTTTTCTGACGTGATCATATGAATTGTTGCGAACGAAGGGTCTGCATTGAGTGGAGGGAGAGGAAAAGTTCCCAGTAAACCGGAATCCTTAACTAAACCTACACCAATGTCCCTATAAGGGATTGTCGTTTTACCAACATGCTGGATAGTTTCTAAAGAGGTTGGGTCGGATGAAAAGTATGTCAGCTGATCAATAGTCACGATCTTACCGTTATGTGGAAACTTAATGACTCTGAAGACCGATGAAACGACCGCTGTCATAGCATATGACCAACTTCGACCCAAAAGAAGGTTGTAGTCTAGAGGGGCATCAACCACTTCCACATCCAGACTAACGGTTTTACCTTCGACCCCTATAGGCAATTCTTGTAGAATACCAAACGGACGGAACCCACGGCCATCAAAGGCCTTAAGGATGGTGGGGGATTGGTTCAACGAAGGAGAACCAAGCGATCTCCAACATTGAATCGACATAATACACGTAGAAGCTCCCTCATCAATCACAGTCCGATGAATAGGCCTGTTTTTGACTATCACTGGAATTTGGAAAGCCATTTGATGGGGGAGACGCGGTGTACTACTTTCTAGATCAAAGATCATTAGGTTCGGGTCCTGAACATCGACAGCTCCAATAGCCGACAAAAGCAATTTTCGTTGCGCTGGACATGATTGCAGCACTTCGAGTGCCGACATTGCTGAAGGTGAAACAGCTAAGTCTTCAACAATGTTGTAATTCTGGGCTGCTCTCGCATGTGGATTGAAAGCAGACCTTCGAAGTACACCCTTGGCGGGCGGCTTAATCACTAAGTCTGGGTTAGGTTTTTCGATCTGTAGTGGATCGGAACCAGGAGCTGAGGTTGATGGGTTAGAGTGAGAAGATTCTGCTTCTTTACCATCAACAGGAGCCTTACTACCATAATCTTGCGATCGAGTCGCAATCCTGACATGAGACATCATCAAAATGGGTTCTTCACTGGCATTCGAAGAAGAACCTATCATCTTATTTTCCTGCTCGGGAATGGATTCTTTAACACAGCAGGAGTGGGAGAACCTTTAACTATTTTCACTACCTCGGCCCGATGAGGGCAGTCTCTCGTAAAATGATCTTCTTCACAAATGAGACAAGGATAACGAGGTTTGCGCTTTTCGTCATTGGTTTCCGACTTTTCCGTTTTCTCCTTTGGAGCCTTGTCTGCTTTAGCCTTCTTCTTTCCTTTCTTCTTTCCACCGTTTTTGGATTTGGCCGTAGATGACTCTACAGCGTGAATGTCGGCGGTAAGTTCAGGAGGAGAAGACTCTCCTGTCGGAGAATCAGGCAAAGTGATAATTGGAGTATTGGAGGTCTTGGAAGACTTCTTCTTACTCTTCGTAGTCACGATACCGATCATACCATCAGCGGCATGAGATCCCGAAGGAGCAGCAGCGATTTGGTTTGACTTTGGAAGATCCGGAATTTTCTCGTGTAACGTACCCGACTGAGTGTAAACTAAGTCAAGGTATTGTGCCTGAGCAATGACTTGCTCCTCAGTAACTACGCCGGCCTTAGCTACATCTTCAGTAATTCTTGGTAATAATGATTTTACAAACCATTCAGCTAAAATTTGGTCCGGGATAAAAACTTTCACTAATCTTCTTCGACGTCTCCACTCATGGATGTGATCAGAAATGTACGTGGATGTCGATTGTTTTAGCGAAGTTAATAATTCCGTACCATTATCGTATCTGACTGGTAACTGAAAATGAGTTAAGAATGAAGTAGCTAACTGGCTAAAGTTGTAAAAAGAAGCCCGTGGCAACTCAATGTACCACTTGGCTGCGAGACCAATGAGTGTACGCTGGAAAAGACGTAAGCGGATAGAATCATCTGAGATGGAATTTGATGCACACCAGAGGTGGTAAGTCATCACGTGATTAGACGGATCCTCTCCAGACTTACCTTCGAACTTGGGTATATCGCTGGGCAACTTATTTGGCATTGGCGGCCAGAACGGAAGATATTGAATTGGATCGTTCGTTAGGCGCGTCAAGTCGGGTAAATCTAAAGTCGCAATAAACGGTAACTGCCGGTTAGGATCTCTGAAACTCTGAGTCACAATACCAGCCCCAGGAGGAGGATATCCAGGATAACTAGGAACAGGATTCGCATTGGGGATATTATATCCTCCTGGAAAACCAGGATTAACCGGACCGTACTGGGGTTGCTGAGGTGGTTGATAAGTGTACCCAGGATACGGTTGATACTGGTAAACCGGTTGTTGGGCAGCTTGCCCAGGTTGATACTGTCCCTGGTACGGAGGTTGAACAAATTGAGGTTGAGTAGTAACAACCGTACTTGTACCAGGTTGACCTGCAGGCATCTGGACTGTGGTTTGAACCGTGGGTCCAGACAACGGTACAGATGTCTGAGGAGCGGTTACAGGGACAGTAGAAACCGGAGCTGCCGATACTCCAGAAGTAAGCATGGTAGATGAAGCGGTAGTTGCTGCAGCCGTGTGAGGTGGAGTACTAGGTGCAATTGGCGGCTGAGTAACTACAGAAGTTACAGGGGTCTGAACACTTGACTGGACAGGTTGCGGTTGCTGGGGTGGACCAGGAACTGCAGGTTGTCCTGCTTGAGGTACCGACTGTATACTTGGTTGCGACATCTGTTGACCCTGTGACGGATCCCATGTTAACATTCCAGGGTATTGACTCGTAACAGGTTGAGGATACTGAGATCCATAGCCGTATTGAGGATAGGGTTGATAACTGTAAGGTGTAGTCCCATATGATTGCCCTTGAGGTGGTTGATAACCTTGACCAGGGTATTGACCCGTAGGTTGATAACCTTGAGGTAAATACGAATACTGGGGTTGACCTTGACCTTGAGGTTGGTATCCTTGAGGTTGATACCCTTGGGGTTGATACCCTTGGGGTTGCCATCCTTGAGGTTGCCATCCTTGAGGTTGATACTGATACTGAGGTTGACTTTGGGGTACATATTGAGGCTGGGGTTGATACCCTTGGGGTTGATACCCTTGAGGTTGCCCCCCAGTCACAAATGAAGTACCTTGAGGTTGCCCCCCAGGCATTAACGAAGGTTGCCCCCCAGGCGGTAATTGGCCACCTTGAGGTTGGTTAATGGGAGTTGAACCTGACATCATATAAACTTCACCTATACTCAATGGTACATTACCACTGTTTCCAACTAATAACCCATGATCAACAGGTTGAGGAGATGCTCCCGCAAAGGTACCAGAAAGTGATTGATACCCAGTAGGAACAGAAGGACCGCCATGTAAAAATGATTCAGGACTTTGTGAAAACACAGATGACTGACCAGACATATTTACAGGAGAATGAATTCCTCTAGGTGGAACCGGAGTACGAGGTGTAGAAAAACCTACTGAGTTGTCTAAAAAATTGGTTAATGCAAGGTACCAAGATTCACTTCTAGGAGGACTGTAAAAGATGGATTCACGCTCCCTTAGATCAAGGGTAATTAGATCTTCAGAATCAGAAACGCCTATTTCTTCCTCTGGAACAAGTTCTTCTATAGCAATTAATCCAACAGGAAGATTTTCGGTGATAATTCTTTCTATTCTTGGTGAATCAGGAACACTAGGAGTTGGAGTAACAGGTTCTGAAATTTCAGGTTCTTCGCCTGTTTCACTGGCAGATGAAAAACTACCAGCAAGCTCGGAAACTGTAACAGCTTCGGGATTGTAACCTGTTTCTAATCTTTGGTAATCTGGATGGACTACCAAGGAAGATTCTCCTTCTTCAGGTGAACCTACTCTACTGCCACTAGGAGGAGTTACAAGGACCTTTAAACCCTCTAAATAACTGGGATCGTCTCGAGGAGGTGAACCCCTAAGTTCACGGGATCTTCTCAACAATTCGGCCACAGAAACAACTTCAGGAGACTGGCCCGCAATGCGACGGGACCTTCTCGGTAATTCCGCCACAATTAAAGATTTTAACTACAACACACGAAAACAAAGTAAAAAATTTCAAATCAAACCACCTAAAGTCTTCTAAAGAACCAATCAAATTTGAAGCACACGCCTAAATAATCTAGAGCGTCAAACCACACACAAACAGTAGTCTTCCGGACCAAAAGCGCTAGTTGGTGATTAGGCCCAACCTCGCAGGATTCAGTACAGAAATAGTGGGTGGAACAGTTACCCCGGCAACCTGCTTAATGAATAGACTGGACCAAGTTCCTCCACTTTAACCGTCTCGAAGTGAAGCGAACCCCCCAGAAAATCCAAGTGAGTATAACCGACGTCTGCTCCAGGTACAGTGGGACCTTCCCTCCACCGTCACCTTGGGTAGAATCCTAGATATTATGGCCACTAAGGTTACCAATCACAACAATTACACCTGGGGGAACAGTCTAAACTCCGACAGCACGCAAGGGCAGAGTAGCAAGCTCCAATCCCCTTACCGGCTCCTTGACAACAATCCAAGGTTTACCGATAAGTGACCCCTGGCTCCTCGACAATGGTTAATCCGAGGTTTACCGTTTGTAATACGTACTGCCTGGCGTCGTTCCCAACGAGGGAGGAATGATCCCCTCACTGGTTCGGACACGAGCTCGTGTTTCTCCTTTAAGAGGAGCTTTCCCAGAATGTAACTGAAACAATTGGATTTGTTCTACTCAAGATAGACTATCTGTTTGGTTTTGTAGTCTTGGAGAGTTAAGTACTCACCTACTCCAAGACCCTAGCCTAAGCTATGTTGGTGCTTCAGAGCCCTAGAAAAATAAAGATTACTAGATTGATTTTAATTTAAGCGTTACTTTTAAGGTTGTTTCTTAAGTCAAAAGGTGATGGAAGTGAAACTAGTGGTGTGTTGACTCGACTCGAAACCACTACAAAATGCACCTAAAATGATTTATCCACTACTTTACTTTTTCGATGAATTGCTTAACTAAAAAGTTGAGAGAATGCAATCTTTATAAAAGCAACTTCTTAATTGAAGACAATCAAAGAAACAATTCGTTTTTCTTTTCCAAGCATAAAAACATAACTTCTCTTTACATGCACGAAAAAACTCTTTTCTTCTTTTGAAAACAAAAAGCTACTTGAAACAAGACTTTTTAAGAAGATGTTTTTGTATTTTTCTTTTAATAAAGCAAATAAATCTAATATAACCAAAAATCAATCTTAACAACTCTTAAAATCTATGAAAATGCACTCATAAGCAAACTAAAGGCAAATTTACTCTAAGCAATCTTAACGAGGCCAAAACTAACAATGATTATTTCTAAGGTGTTTTACTTGATCACAATCAAATCAAGGACTAGCTTATTGCAGAATCAAAAACTAGCCAAAACAAAACTCTAATCTTTTTGTTCTTTTTGTAAAATGGAAATCAATACTTTAAAAACAAGCAATGCGAAATTTGACCCAAAACAACTCAAATGACAAGTTGCTCAAACAAGGAGACTTTACGACAGGCTCAACTTCTAAGAAGGTTGACTAACCAGAGATATCTAAGGCTGGACAACTTTCTACTATCAAAGTCACTACAAAGCCTTTCCAAAAATCAAACCCTAGGTCTAAACTTCGTTGAAAACCACTAAAACACTCAAAGCTCACAAAACTAGTTCAGGTGAGAATTCTTGACAGGGTACTAAAGGATCTGGGCAGAAAACACTAAGAAAAAACAAAATCTAAAAGTAATTTAAAGCAAAAATGGAATTTTCTTAACTTTTACAGGAAGACGCAGGCCACCCGTTGTCACAGGTGCGGCCCCGCACTGTGCAGTCGACAACAGCGCGTCCAAGGACGCACTGTGCAGCACACAGAGACTGCGTCCTTCTGGAAAAAGGAAGAAAAACTAAAGCCAACTAAATCTAAAGCTAAGCCACCCAAATACTAATTCTCACAGTCAAAAACCAGAAAATAAAAATGATTTTCTCAAAGCAAAGTTCATATAAAGGAAAAGACTCTCTCATTAATGGATTCCCCAGCGGAGTCGCCAATTTGTCACACGGAATCTGTCAAGGGTGCGGACACGACTGACCTTCCTAGAAGTCTAAGACATTCTAATGACAAACAAGACAAAATGGAGTGATCTTTCTCTAAATACACCTTTTACAACATGAAAACTACAAGTGTTTAGGCTTACCTTATTCCAAAACGCTGTTGTTGAAGTCCGTTCTTGACGATCCGGATGAGCTCCTCCT
The DNA here is from genome assembly GCA_031772625.1 of Pinus tabuliformis. Lineage (NCBI taxonomy): Eukaryota > Viridiplantae > Streptophyta > Pinopsida > Pinales > Pinaceae > Pinus > Pinus tabuliformis. Next base: position 899,635,089 of record CM062812.1, on the reverse strand, counting down.
TCAAGTCAATTCCTGCAACCACAAACAATCAAACAATTACCAAGCACTTGCATTTCATATAATAAAACATATATTCAACATGCAGACCAAGGAACACATGAAATAACTCATTAACACAAGCTATTGAGAAAAATAAACCAGTTTGTATTAATAACGAAACAAAGAAACTCTTACAACCTGGCCTTGGTGTTGTGCAAGTTCCTCCCAGGGTCCATCAAGGGTTTTCCTCTACTTTGACAAAGCTCACCCTCTCCCAAGTAGAATCAAGTGAAGACAATCTCTCCTCACAAAGGCTCTAATGGAAGACCTAAATCCTGCAGCATTTACCCAAAGAAAATGTATAGCTCCAACCTCTTCTCCTTCTGGCTCAATGCCTTTATTTATAGTGCTGTAAAGAGGTTATTCAGGTCCACTATCAATGGGATCATCCCCCTCTTTGGGTGGGATAGCTCCCTTATTGATGGGATAAGTTCCCCCTTAATAGAGATACATGAACCAACTGGAGGCGCATCCATTTCATCAAACCGACCTCTAGAATGTTCTAGAAGTAACCACAAGTAACTTTTTCAAGATAAAACTCGCGCATTTTGCCTTTTACAGAGGGACGCACCTGTCCCTTAACATACAGAGCGTCCATGGACGCAGATTTTGTGAACATGGTCAGCGTCCCCGCAGGTAAGGCTAGAGAGAACCTGCGACCCCAGAGATAAACATGATTTTTACAAGACTTTCTCTCTTCTTTGAGTTTGAGATGGATAACAGAGGCATGAGACTTGCCTAAGAGGGTAGCATGACTGTTGATTTGAGCCATACTAACTGTAAGTAGTCAAGGTGACATTTTTTAGTGTAACACTCCTCTTGGCAGCTTGTCGGTTTTGCCTTCATGTTTTTTAGCACCATGGATGAGTGGGACTAATGAGGGGAGGGTTTGATGCTAGCTGTAGGGTTTTAGGGAATGAAAGGGTTTAGGGGATGATATTTAGGGTTTGGTATGGCAATTCGGGTTTGGGGATTTTTAGTTAGGTTTTGGGAAAATGGAGAGTTGGGGATAGGGATGACTGAATATGGGAGTTAGGGAATGGGTGGATAAGATGAGAAAATGAATGGAGGAGTGAAAAAATGAGGGAGTGGTAGAACAAACTTGGCAGAAAAATGACAAGTACAAACCATAGACAATGGATTTTTAGAAATTGCAAGGTATTAGGGTTTGAGTTTTCTTTTACACAACCACCATAAACTTTAAGAAAAACTCCTTTACTAGCAAGGAGAAGATCTTGACTTACTTGCACACTAGAAGAGTTGAGTGATTTTGGCAATTTGAGGGAGTTTTAGAGAGAATCGGGCTTGGAAGCTCTATGAACCGTGCCTCAAACCCAATTCACCTTGCCTTCTCTATGCGCCGCACCAGTGTATTTTTTGCACTGTGGAGGGCAGCCCAATGCACCGTGCCAGCTCTATGCTCCGTGCCAGTGACCCAATGCGTAGTGCTTTTTGTAGGAGACTTTTGGAGGCCTTTCAAATGTCAAAATTAGGCGTAAGATAGCTCGTTGGAAATTTTATTGAGTCTAAATTCCAACCCAACTAGAATTTTTCTGTTTGATGTTCATTTTCCCTGTCAAAAATCAAATCTTCCAAGACTGGTCAAAATGTGCAAAATGAGACTGCCTAAAGGTAGAGTGTTGTTGCAGTCAACGTTTGAAGGTCTTCCTCAACTCCAAATTGTGCTCATGATAGCTCATTAGAAATATATTTGTGTTTAGTTATCATTGGACGCATCAAGTAAGTCATTTGGCCAACCAAGCTAGGAGAAAAATTGATTTTCCCAAGGTCACTTGAAAGGTGCATCAATTCTCCCAAGGCAACTGTATTTTTGGAATTTCTCTAAAACCATGACACCTATGTAAAAAGTGAAGGAGGTTTTTCTTCCTTAGCCTATTTTGGACAGAAACCTCTCTCATTGTTCCCAAATTCATCTTTTCTTGGTCAAAAACATCATTGAAGTAAAACCTATCCTGATGTGTGGAACAAGCGATTTGTCGAAATGAAGCGAAATGAAGGGGATAAGGGGCTTATAAATTCTCGATAAAATTTTGGGAAGTAGGGAGGGATGTTAGGAAGTAGGGGAAAGTGGAATTTCAAATATTTAGTGAAGGGAAGGGTCCAAAAGGGTAAAACACAGGTCTAGCCTAGAAAATTGCCAAGTTGTAGCAAGAAACTAGGGTTTGTGTGAAAATGGGGAATTTGAGGGATATCAGTGATGGGAAGTGTTTAATAACATACATTAAGGATAGGGGAAGGTGTATGAATATAAGGATACAAGTTTTGCTGATGATTTTACCATCCAAGAGAAATTACCTTCAAAACCCTAGGAGAGGGAAATGAACCTTACCTAGGCACAACTGAAGCATGAACAAGGTGTAAAATGACCCATTAGAACTTGACATGATGATGAACACCCTCTGAATGATGGTACACTCATCTGAATGGTGACATGGACTAACATTTGGACAACTTTGACAAGAGTAAAAGCAAACCCTAGACCTAATACCTAGTGACCAAATTTTTACTTCAAGACTCACTAAAATGACAAAATTTGACCTTGACACCTTAAAATCACTTAGTAAGAGCATGTTTGATCACTGGAGGAAGGCTGCAAAGACTGACACTAACAGGACCAAATACCATGGACCAATACCAAAATACCATGGTCCAAATACCACAGACCAAAAACTTAGTTTCCAACATGTGCACATTTTTCCTTGTGTGAAAGTGCATGTATACGCATACGTGCCTTCTGCTCAATGAACCTGCGTGTATACATAGCTTGGTCAAGGTAAACCTGCATATACCTCTTTTTCTTTCATTCTATGAGCCTGAACTATGATTCAATACTGTTAACCTGTAGTACTTTGATCTTCATCATCAAGGACAACACCTGTATCATAATGTTAACTTGTTGCACTGTGAACTGTCATTTCCTTTGAACTGCCCTACATCACATCTGTTAACACAACTACCATGTATTAATGTCACATCTAATATCTCTTATGAAGATTCATCTAATTACCATGTATAAGTGAGTTGTTCTACTACAAGAGGGTTGCCATCAAGTACAACACATTCATGCTAATGCCAACATTATATATATATATATATATATATAGATATATATAATATATATATATATATATATATATATATATATATATATATATATATATATATATATATATATATATATATATATATATATATATATATATATATATATATGCCGACCTTGTTCAACATTCAAGGCATATCTAAAACCAAATTACCCACAATCAATCACCATTCGACATTGAATTAGAAATTTTGACATAAACTATTAACTATCAATTCATCAACTATTAACTGTGACACATAAAGAGATTGAGAACTAGAGTTAGACAACAAAACGCTAGTAAATAAAGGACATGAAAATGATCTCATCCATCCATAATATAGCTCAATAGATCTAGATAAAATCATACAATAAAGCATAATTCACATGCAATCACTCAATATATTTTAGGAACACGAGCTAGGATATGTGCCCATTCAATGGGACTATAAATTTCTTTACTAACCATTCCCATCGCTGCATTCTCATACTTAGGGGATTTATTTATACATTACGAGAAAATCGGATCCATAACTCTCTAGATAAATTCAATTCCCCTAAAAACCAAACAACATTCTAACTTCTACCTAAAATTGTTGAAATTTTCTATCCTAATAATGTAATTATAAATTCTACAAAATTATAGGGAAACAAGGAAACGAACTTCCTCCTCTAGAAATATCTGAGACCTTTTAGAGGACAAATAAAAAAATTTAACTAAATTTTTGAAATGATGCTCCTGCATCAATAGCTATTGATGTATCCGTGTAGGGCACCCCCTTTAGCAATAGCAATAGCAATCTCCTTTACCTAGAAGGAACTCACATAATTCTCTATTAGATCCTATTGTTACACTAAAAAATGTCACCATGACTATTTACAGTTAGTATGGCTCAATCAACAGTCATGCTACCCTCTTAGGCAAGTCTTATGCCTCTGCTCTCCATGTCAAACTCCAAAAAAGAGAGAAAGTCTTGTATAAATGTATTTATCTCTGGGGACGCAGGTTCTCTCAACCTTACCTGCGGGGACGCTCCCAACGTTCACAAAAGCTGCGTCCAAAGACGCTCTGTATGTAAAGGGACAGGTGCGTCCCCCTGTAAAGGTTAGAATGCGCAAGTTTCATCTTTAAAAAGTTACTTGTGGTCATTTCTAGAGCATTCTAGAAGGTTGTTCGACGTGTATTGGGCGCCTCCAGATGGTTCATGCACTCCTATCAAAGAGGAACTTATCCCATCAATAAGGGAGCTATCCCACCCAAAGAGGGGATTATCCCATTGATGGTGGACCTGATTAACCTCCTCTTGAGCACTATAAATACAGGCATTGGGCCAGAAGGAGGGGAGGTTGAAAGCTATACATTTCTAAGGGTAAATGCTGCAGGAATTAGGACTCCCATTTAGAAGCTTGTGAGGAGAGATTGCCATCTTTACTTGTTCTATTTGGAAGTGGGTGAGCTTTGTCAAAGTAGAGGAAGACTCTTGTGGACCCTGGAAGGAGCTTGCACAACACCAAGGCTCAGGTTGTAATGGTTCCTTTTGATTACCTTTAATGCAAATTGGTCCATTCTTCTCAATAACTTGTTGTTTATGGGTTATTTCATGTACTCCTTGGTCTATATGTTGAATATGCTTTGTTTTATGTTATAATCAGGTGCTATTTAATTGTTTGACTGTTGGTGATTGCAGGTTTTGGAGAAAAGGAGGAACTCATCCAGATCAATAAAGCTTGGACTTCTACAACAGCGTTTGGACAAAGGTAAGAACGAAACACTTGATTTCTCATATCATAATGCATGTTTAGAGAAGGATAGCTCCAGTTTGTTTTGTTTGTCATTAGAATGTCTTAGACTTCTAGGAAGGTCGGTTGTGTCCGCACTTTTGACTGATTCTGTGTGACAAATTGGCGACTCCGCTGGGGAATCCATTGATGTGAAAGTCTTTTCCTTTGTATGAACTTTGCTCTGAGAAAATTGGTTTATTTTTCTGGTTTTTGGCTCTGTGACTTTGTCTTTTGGTGGGTTAGCTTAGGGTTAGATTCATTTTGGTTTTTCTTGAATTTTCCAGTAGGACGCACCCTCTGAGTATTGCACAGTGCGTCCCTGGACGCACTGTCGCTGTGTGCACAGAGCGGGCCCGCACTTGGCTTAACCAGTTGCCTGCGTCCCCTGCTAAAATTTAAGAAAATTCCATTTTTTGCATTTTTTCTCTTAGATTTTGCTTTTTCTTAGTTTTTACCGCCCAGATCCATTAGTCTCTTGTCAAAGATCTTCACCTAAGCTTGTTTCATTGGCATTTCTACCCTAAGCTTTCATCAATTGGGTGTTTTGAGTCTCTTTTTTGAGAAATTCTTGATTTATTTTCCTTTGGTCATTACTTGGAGGTTTCTATCAGTCCTTTCACAATTTTGTATGAGTGTTAATCGCCTTTGAGTGTTTTTATTTTTTGATCTTTGGAACTCTCACCCAATTTTCTCGACTTGCACTTGATTGGTTCTTAGATCACATTAGAATCGTCTTATGTTTGAGAATTCTCTTGCATAGATCACATTTGCATAATTAGAATTCTCATTTTCAGAATATGAATGAAAAATGTGCATAGATTACATTTGCATACTTTTCAAGTGAATTGTGCTTAGATTACAATTGCATAGTTTACATTCTGAAAAATCAATCGTAGATTTAGATCAGTTTTCTTTGATTTGAATTTGCACAAAAATAAAAATAAAAAAATTGGTTTGGAATTGATTTGCATTAGTTTTTCTTGATAAAATTAGTGCATTAGAGAATCTGTTATATTTTCTCTTAGTGATCAATTTTTGCATTGTTGGAAGTGAATGGAAACTCTCTCCTTACTTTAGTTAGGATTCATCGAATTGAAAGGATTGCATTATCATATTTGATTGCATTCAGTTGAGTCGGGTCATAACACCATTGGTTTCGTATCCATTTACCCATTTGAGTAAAAACAGCCTTAATAACACAGCGCTTAATTAAAATTCATCTAGTAATTTTTACATTTCTAGGGCTCTGATACACCAACATAGCTTAGGCTAGTGTCTTGGAGTAGGAGAGTAATTAACTCTCTAAGACAGCAAAACCAAACAAGTAGCTTATCTTGTGGTAGGATAAATCCAACTGTTTCATTTGTACTCTGGGAAAGCTCCTCTTAAAGGAGAAGCACGAGCTCGTGTCCGAACCAGTGAGGGGATCAATCCTCCCTCGTTGGGAACGATGCCAGACACGCACGTATTACAAACATTAAACCTCGGATTAACCATTGTCGAGGAGCCAGGGGTCACTTGTCGGTAAACCTTGGATTATTGTCAAGGAGCCGGCAAGGGGATTGAGCTTGATACTCTGCCCTTGCGTGCTATCGGAGTGTAGACTGTTCCCCCAGGTGCATTTGTTGCTGTTGGTAACCTTAGTGACCATTATCTTAGGATTCTACCCAAGGTGACGGTGGAGGGAAGATCCCACTGTACCTGGAGCAGACGTCGGTTATACTCACTTGGATTTTCTGGGGGGTTCACTTCACTCGAGACGGTTAAAGTGGAGGAACTTGGTCCAGTCTATTCATTAAGCAGGTTGTCGGGGTAGCTGTTCCACCCACCACTTCTGTACTGAATTCGGCGATGTTGGGCTTCATCACCAACTAGTGTTTTTGGTCCGGAAGGCTACTGTTTGTGTATGGTTTGACTCCTAGGTTTGATAGCGCGTGTTAATTTGATTGTTTTTACTTTTAGAGACCATAGGTGTGAATTGTGAATTTTAATTGTTAGGTGTGAATTGTGAATTGTTAATTTTAGTTTTAAAAATTGTTAATAAAATTCACTGAAGTTGAATATAATGGCAAATGTTCTGGAATTTATCAACCTAGGAACCCCTCCTAACGAGAATCCTAGTACTTTTCCTTACTTTGGAAATGTTGGTCCTCCTTATATGGCTACTTTGTCATTACCTGGATTTACAATAGGATTACCAATATGGTTATTTTCAACTTCGTTGGCCCAAAGTACTCCAATTGTTCCACCTCAACCGGATGCTTCACCTCAACAGAGTTCACCATCTCAACATCACCAACCTTCTGTTGACCCTTTACCTTCTTCGCCTAATTTTTCTTCCTCCATTTCTTCCTCTTCGCCTGGTAAAAGCCTTGATGCTAGTAACCAGGAGGCTAAGAAGAAGAAGAAAGGGAAGAAGAAGAAGAAGAAGAAGAAGAAGCAAGATAAGAAAGAAGTCAACCAACCAACCATGGCTGTAAGTGTTAGTGGTGTTGAGGAAAACTCCGACATGCATCGTAAACCCAAGTACCCTTGCAGGCTTTGTAAGGGTGACCACTTCCTTGTCAATTGTCCTGGTATTCCAAAGGTCTTGGAAGTATGGTCAAAAAAATCTCATCAACTTTCCATTGATCCATCAACCAGTGATAGTCAGGTTCCTGGGAAAAAGGGTAAAGTTAGGTTTCCTTGTAAGTTATGCAAAGGGAGTCATCAAACTCACATTTTCCCTCACATGGATGAAGCCTCAAAATTGTTGGAAAACCTTACTGTTCCACAGCAAGAATTTCCAACTGGTTACCGTAAACTTTCTCCCAACCTACCGTCAACTGACGGAGTGATTGATCTAATATCAAGTACAGTCGATCACACTCTTCCATTGGAGAGTGAAATTCATGTCACTCAGGTTGATGATCCATTAGTTGATCAAGTGGTCGATTCAATTTCACATTCGGTCGATCACACTCTCCCTTTCGAGAGTAAATTTCATACCGCTGATGTTCTTCTTGTTACATCGGATTCTTCTATGCCGGGGGCATTTCACCTGTTTCTACAGAACCCCCTCCAAGTACTGAGGTCTTTTCCTTTGATTGGAATAGACTGACAGAACCTCGTCTTCCTTCCTCCATCCCTTTCCAAATCATTGTCAAGGCTGGTGGTAGGGACATACATCGTACTCAGGTAGATGAAGGTGCTTCTGTTAGTATTTTATCCTCAACTGTTTGGAAAGCTTTGGGTTCCCCTCAGCTTGCGCCTATTACGCAGAATCTGAAAGCTTTTAACAGAACCATTAGTGAACCTTTAGGGATCCTTCCTAAGTTTTCTATTACCTTGGAAGGTAAAACTGTCTGTGTTGATCTTATGGTAGTTCGAGGTCCCTTGGATTTCAATTTACTCCTTGTGCGAGACTATGTTTATGCAATGAAAGCTGTCGTATCGACACTCTTTCGCGTGATGTTTTTCCCTCACAATGGCAGTATTGTGACTGTAGACCAGCTTTCATTCCCTAGTCTTGTTTCAACTACCAATCATATGACAACCCTAAATGTTCCTGAGTCTCAAGTGGTATCTACCCCGCCACGGGTTAATTATGTGGCAACTGGTCCCATGTTTTCAGTTACTGATGTAAGTGAGCCTCCCATTGTTTGCTCATATTCCTTTGATGTAGATCCGGTAATTGACATGGAAAACTCTATGGGATTACTTGAACACGATGTTCTTATCCCTTTTGAGTCCCTTGACATGTGTTCCTTCCTTCCTTCTGATGAAGATCTCTTGGAAGCCATGATCAAGGTATGTCCATTGACATGTCTTTCTTCCGGTTGGAAGCCATTATCAGTGATCGAGGAAAGTTCCTTTTACTGTGTCAACCTCGTTAAAAAATGAATCAGTGAGTCCGAGGAAAGTTCCTTTTACTGTGTCAACCTCGTTAAAAAATGAATCAGTGAGTACGAGGAAAGTTCCTTTTACTGTGTCAACCTCGTTAAAAAATGAATCAGTTGTTACGAGGATAGTTTGTTCCTGTCTCAACCTCGTTAAAAAATGAAACTGGATGCAACGAGGATAGTTTTTTCCTGTGTCAACCTCGTTAAAAAATGAAATAGGCTGTAGTGAGGATAGTTTCTTCTAGTCTCAACCTCATTAAAAAATGAAACTGGAAGTCATGAGCATAGTTCCTTGTCTTGTGTCAAGCTCATTAAAAAATGAAACAAGGAGTTGTGAGGAAAGTTCCTGTTACTGTGTCAACCTCATTAAAAAATGAATCAGTGATGTGAGGAAAGTTCCTTTTACTGTGTCAACCTCGTTAAAAAATGAATCAGTTGGTGCGAGGATAGTTTGTTCCCGTCTCAACCTCATTAAAAAATGAAACTGGATGTAGTGAGGAAAGTTCCTTTTACTGTGTCAACCTCGTTAAAAAATGAATCAGTGTGGGTGAGGAAAGTTCCTTTTACTGTGTCAACCTCGTTAAAAAATGAATCAGTGTGTACAAGGATAGTTCCTTTCCTGTATCAACCTCGTTAAAAAATGAAACAAGCTAGCATGAGCATAGTTCCTTGTCTTGTGTCAAGCTCATTAAAAAATGAAACAAGGAATTACGAGGATAGTTTGTTCCTCTCTCAACCTCGTTAAAAAAATGAAATTGGATGTTACGAGGAAAGTTCCTTTTACTGTGTCGACCTCGTTAAAAAATGAATCAGTGAGCATGAGGATAGTTCTTTTACTGAGTCAACCTCATTAAAAAATGAATCAGCTAGATTTTAGGATATGTAGTTAGATTGTAGAAAATAGGTTTTGAGGACAGTTCCTGTTACTGAGTCAACCTCGTTAAAAAATGAATCAGGTATGAGGATAGTTCCTGTTACTGAGTCAACCTCGTTAAATAATGAATCAGGTATGAGGATAGTTCTTCTCTTGTGTCAACCTCCTTAAAAATGAAACACCTCCCTTTTCAAGTTAAATATTGAAAGTAAACCTTCATTTCATCTAGCCGGTTGAATACAATGAAGCCTGGGGGGCATGTACCTCGCTTTGCATCATTATGCTGGGGGCATGCGAAATTTTTTGAGCATAGTTCCTTGTCTTGTGTCAAGCTCGTTAAAAAATGAAACAAGGGTAGGTTAAGTAGGTAGATTGTAGAGAGTAGTCATGAGCATAGTTCCTTGTCTTGTGTCAAGCTCATTAAAAAATGAATCAAGGAGTCTTGAGCATAGTTCCTTGTCTTGTGTCAAGCTCATTAAAAAATGAAACAAGGATTTTAGAGCATAGTTCCTTGTCTTGTGTCAAGCTCGTTAACAAATGAAACAAGGTTTTTAGAGTAGAGTTTTTTGTTAGGTAGATTGTAGAGAGTAGTTACGAGCACAGTTCCTTATCTTGTGTCAAGCTCGTTTAAAAAATGAAACAAGGGTTTTGAGGATAGTTCTTTTCCTGTGTCAACCTCACTAAAAAATGAAACATCTCCCACAAGTCTTTCCAAGATCTTGAAAGTAAAGCTTCATTCCATCCACCTTAGTTGAATGAAATGAAGCTTGGGGGGCATGTACCTCGTTTTGCGTCATTATGCTGGGGGCATGTGAACTTATAACAAGCATAGTTTTTCGTTTCAAGCTTGCGTAAACATGAAACCGAATCCGAGCATAGTTCTTTTCCTGTGTCAAGCTCGTTAAAAAATGAAACAAATCCTCCTATACTTGAGTCGAGAGATTGACGAGATCTTATAAATGTTAAGTTTTTAGGTTAGTTATTTCAGTTTTTGCATAATTTTCTTATAGTTTTAGGTCGAGTCTTTCAAATGATCTAGTTCATGAACCTTCATTCCATCCAGCTTGTACTCAGTTGAATGAAATGAAGCTAGGGGGCATGCGCTCTAACAGTTATGCTTAGGGGGCATCAAGCACAGTTTTATCTCTGTTTCAAGCTTGTGTAAAAATGAAACTACTTTAAAGCATAGTTTTTCTCTGTTTCAAGCTTTTGTAAAAATGAAACCTATCTCGAGTCAATTTCAGTTATTTTCAAGACTCGTTAAACTCATGAAAATCTCGATATTATTTTGCTATTTTTCATTCTCGTAAAACAAATGAAAATGCCGAGTTCTTTCCGTCTTTTCCTGCTCGTAAATTAAATTGAAAGTCGGCCATATGAGTACATTTTTATCATTTTTTCGAACTCATTAAAACATACGAAAAAGTGAAAACCATGAGTACATTTTTATCATTTTTTCGAACTCGTTAAAAATTACGAAAAAGTGACACCTTAGAGTCATCTTTTAAGCCCTTTTCTGACTCCTAAAAAATGAAAAGATTGCCGAGCGTTTCTTTTACACTCGTTAAAACAGAATTAAAAGACGGTCCCCTTATAGCTCTTTTCTGACCGTAAAATCAGGAAAAGATTGCCGGGTTTTTGTCACTTCAAACTCGATACGGAAATAAAACGATGTGTCCTTGATCGCTTTTTACTTTTCAGGTCAGTGGCACTTATTATGAAAGTACTCCTTGGTCGCAAGATCAAGCGGTTCCCCCAGGTATTATTTTATACTTTTTCGGGCTTGAGGGACACAAATTTACGAAAAAGTTCAAGTTGGAGTCTTCTTAAGTTTTTCAGACTCTCTAAAAATGAAAAACGCCGAGTTTCTCCTATACTGGGCTCGTTAAACATTTCACAGTGAAGGACCTGTTCAATTACAAACAGGAACGAACCACTCCTTCCTAGTGTTCGAATCAAAACTAGGTTGGACTCATCCGAAGGATGAGCTTATAATCAAGCATATGTTATCCTCCTCAAGCTTGTTAAAAATAAAGAGGTACTTGCCAGAAATGGTGGGGGAAAAAAGAGAAGAATGAGCCTATTTGTTACCTTTTGTCTCAAAAGAAACTTTATTACCACTCTTGAACACGACACTTTTCATTCACCTGGGTTGGGAAATCTTTTACCTCACAGTTGATCAAACCACTTTGAAAGTCTTTAACCGGGTTCCGGGGATTAACTTTGAGTTATTCGTCACCAAGCCATCTGTTGTGTCATTATGTGTTCAAGAGGTCTGCAAGCAAAACTTTCATCTGCAAAATACTTGTCATCCATTTGACCATCCCTGAGTCAGTCCTTACAGCAACATTTCTTCAACTTGAACAATGATTTCGTGTTGCGGGCTTGCCTGCAACGGGTCGCTTTCTATCGACATCAGCACATTATCTAGAGAGATGACTTAGAAATCGTCAGTACCTTGAAGTCTGCATGCATCAATGGCAGGTTTCTCGCCTTTGACGTCAGTTTACATCAATGACTTTCGATCGAAGGATTCCGTGAAATGTTCGACATCAACTCATTCATTCACATCTCATGGATTGTACTGGGTACTTTGAGAACCATTGACATTACTGGTGGTCTCTCTCACGCTTGTTAATAGTTTACATCATCAACTGGTAATCAAGTGGTTTCTACCATGTTCGACATCAACTCATTTATTCGCATGGCTAGAATCGTATCAATTCGAGAAGTAGAAATGAAGACCCTGGATCTAGTTTCCACCATCCAGGCTGCGAGGAGTTTTGTATTCATTATCTAAGTAGACTAATCATAAATAGATGGCTGCGCCCATACTGTGTCTACAAAAGTCTATGATTGTGATGTACTGCAAGATCATTCCTGTATCAGAGTAGTTAGTCTGTTAGTTAAAATTTTGATCTGAGTATGGGAATGCCTACCTCAGTGATGATATAATCTTATACATGTATTTTGTGTTGAAAATTGCAGGTTCTGACCAGGCTCTCCACGGGATAATCCTTGAAATGATAAAGCACTTCACCCTTCCTAGATATTACAAACCCTAATCTATTCCAGGCTTCGCACTTTAGGGGGCAATCTGTTACACTAAAAAATGTCACCATGACTATTTACAGTTAGTATGGCTCAATCAATAGTCATGCTACCCTCTTAGGCAAGTCTTATGCCTCTGCTCTCCATGTCAAACTCCAAAAAAGAGAGAAAGTCTTGTATAAATGTATTTATCTCTGGGGACGCAGGTTCTCTCAACCTTACCTGCGGGGACGCTCCCAACGTTCACAAAAGCTGCGTCCAAAGACGCTCTGTATGTAAAGGGACAAGTGCGTCCCCCTGTAAAGGTTAGAATGCGCAAGTTTCGTCTTTAAAAAGTTACTTGTGGTCATTTCTAGAGCATTCTAGAAGGTTGTTCGACGTGTATTGGGCGCCTCCAGATGGTTCATGCACTCCTATCAAAGAGGAACTTATCCCATCAATAAGGGAGCTATCCCACCCAAAGAGGGGATTATCCCATTGATGGTGGACCTGATTAACCTCCTCTTGTGCACTATAAATACAGGCATTGGGCCAGAAGGAGGGGAGGTTGAAAGCTATACATTTCTAAGGGTAAATGCTGCAGGAATTAGGACTCCCATTTAGAAGCTTGTGAGGAGAGATTGCCATCTTTACTTGTTCTATTTGGAAGTGGGTGAGCTTTGTCAAAGTAGAGGAAGACTCTTGTGGACCCTGGAAGGAGCTTGCACAACACCAAGGCTCAGGTTGTAATGGTTCCTTTTGATTACCTTTAATGCAAATTGGTCCATTCTTCTCAATAACTTGTTGTTTATGGGTTATTTCATGTACTCCTTGGTCTATATGTTGAATATGCTTTGTTTTATGTTATAATCAGGTGCTATTTAATTGTTTGACTGTTGGTGATTGCAGGTTTTGGAGAAAAGGAGGAACTCATCCAGATCAACAAAGCTTGGACTTCTACAACAGCGTTTGGACAAAGGTAAGAACGAAACACTTGATTTCTCATATCATAATGCATGTTTAGAGAAGGATAGCTCCAGTTTGTTTTGTTTGTCATTAGAATGTCTTAGACTTCTAGGAAGGTCGGTTGTGTCCGCACTTTTGACTGATTCCGTGTGACACCTACCAAGCATGCCATTTTTTAGTAAAATGGATGTTCACCCTACATGATTCTATCTTTATGGGCTAAGATAAGGCATATCTCTATGTCACCCACGTGTATTGCATTAATGGTACACTATTAAAGAGTAACAAAGTTTGAATCAATCATTCTTTGTGTTGAGTTTCATGGATAATATAGGAAATTTTGTTGATTGGGTTTTGTTATTCTTCATCACACTCCCAAGAACTTTCTCCAAACATTTTCTTAATCTTCTTTAGCTTAGTAAAAAAATGTTGGTCAATGTTTAACCTCTATAACTTAGCTATGAATCCCCCTTTAATTCATTTAAGGCCTTAGTTACTCCCCAAGGATCAATCTGGATGAACTTCATGCACCATTAGAGAAGCTTTCCCTACAATGTGGTTTGAAAATTTATCGACTTAGATTCTAGAAATACACTCCTTTTTACCCTCCAAATCAATCCACATAAAAAGAAATGTGGTTTTTCATCACCATCACCCTTCATAGAGATATTGGAACTACCATAACCATATTGTTTGTTGGATTGTTCACCAGGATAAAACTTTTTGGACCTATTTGAATAATTAGGCCTACTGCCTCACTTGAACTAAATTTCAAACATAACATATGCGACTTGTTCTACTTCTATTACAACCTACATTTTGTTTTTCTCTACCGCTATACTCAAACTTACTAAGAAAAGGTGACTTGAACTAAAATTCAAACATAAAAGATGCCACTTATTCTACTTGTATTGCCTCCTTCATTTTATTTTTCACTACTACTGTACCCCAAGCTACTAAGAAAATGTTATTTCATATCAAAAGTAAAATAAAATGTAGTGACTACCTTTATGTTTCTAATATTCATAGGGTGGTTGGTTTGGATTGGATCCACTCTTCGTAGGGAGTAGCATGTCTACTACATGACCTTCCTCTAGTTCAAACAATTAGAACATATTACTAGGTGTTTCTTCCTCTTCTGACTTTGTGATGATATCTCTCTTGATAGGCTAATCAATATCTTACAAATTGAGGCTTCCTTTTGGACAATCATGATCCATATAATAGAACATGCTCACTTTCTTATGCCATCACTTTTCTTTTCTCTTCCAACTTTGTAGACATATTCTCCCCACCTATTTGAAATCTAACCCATATCCTTATAATGGTCAAATCCTCCTCTTTGAACAAATGTTTGGTATTCTCTCAGCACATTTGAAACCTTTTGAACTCTTTTACTCATGCCCTCATGTTTCCATCCTCACTAATTCTCCTCTTCATTTCCATAGTATCATGATGAATATCCTTCATTATATTCATCCACAAATTATTAATTATTGCATTTTGTTTGAAATCGTATTTTTCCCTCTTTAGAGCATGTGCTTCCTTGATGGCACATTTTTTCCACTTGAAGTAGTGCTTTGATATTCCTTGATTGTACCTTATTCCCTTAGTTATTTAATATCAATCAATCCATTTAAGGGAAAGGAACTAAAATTTTCTTATGTTTCTGTTTAGAGGATTAGTTTTCCTAAGAATAACTATGTAATCTTCTCTAATAACCTTTTTAATATTAGGAAGGTCGTTGATTCCATACTGGATGTTGAAAATACTATCTTCTATAGGGATTTTTCTTGGAGCTAGAGAGAAATTTAACTATTTTTCCAAGATTCCATAAATGGGAGGATTGAATTCTAAACTCGATAAATTAACTACTTTATTAATTGAAGGGTGGGAAGTTAACTTATCATTTAGATTTGGGTTGAGGGCTGACAAAAGGGGAATGGGGAGACAAACATTGTTATCGACCAGAGATACATTGTGAAAAGGAGAAGACATAGTTGAATAAGGATTAAGAGATGGGGAAGGAGGGATTTTTGATAGCTAGGAGAATTTGAATTAACAGATGTGGGAGATTTGAAATTAGTGGGAGGGGTAAGGCCAAAACTGAGATATTTGGCTATGTATGGATGAGCAGTATAGTTCAAAAACTTAATTGAAAAAGATCGAAGACAAAGAATAGGGTTGACCACTGACGGGGAAGATTTAGAATTTACTAGAAGAGGATTGATGAGGGGAGGGGAGGAGAATGGGGTGAAAGGGGAAGGCATCGAAATATGGCTATCATGAATTCAATTCTAATAATCTATATTGAATTATGAGATAGTGTGATGGGTTGATAAAATTACGTGACCAGAAGGAGGATCCAGTTCGGAGATCGAAATTTTGGGAGGAACGGTGGCCAAAAAATTCACATCTACCAAGTATTATTCATAGTATTTATTTTCAGATTCATAATCACATGCATGGAGGCCATTATAAAAATTATTCCCAGAAGATATGAGAGCAAAAGGAGCTACTTAGACATGATGTGAGGAATGGTTTGTAATTGAGCTATCTCAATGGGTCATCCTTGGATATAGTGATTCTCAGGCCATTACCGTGATCGTGTAGACCAATGCTACCAGAAACAACAGAAGAACGAGCTACAGATTGAGGGACCAATTTTGACGTATAAGGTTGGATGCTAATCCAGTAGCTGAGGGTAGATATTTGTGCACCCCTGATTTGTCTCCTTGAAAAAATTTGATGATGTCGAAAATCTAGGATAATGAGAAATCTCCTCCGGAATCTCGAAAATTAAGCCATTACCATGATCGTGTAGACCAATGCTAGTAGAAACGAGAGCGGAAGGAGAAGCAGATTGAGGGACCAATTTTGATGTAGAATGTTGGATGTCAATCCACTAGTTGAGGCCCGAGATTTGCTTGACCCTAATTTGGCTCCTTGAAAAAATCGATGATGTGGACAATCTGGGATAATGAGAAATATCCTCCTGGAGCTTGAGAAATTTTGCAGCCTGTTTATCTGAGTTGGTTGTTGTAGATATTTTTATCAACACATTTTATCCTATGAAGGAGCCTCCTCTTGTCACGACTAATATTCTTTTGTCAATTTCTTTTGTGGACTATCATGTTGATAAAGTTTCATTTTATGTTTGTGATGATAGATCGGCAATGATAGCATTTGAAGTCCTTTCTTAAACCTCATAATATGCAAGGAAATGGGCTCCATTTGTTAAAAAAATTGATATTGAACCTAGTGCTCTAGAGTGGTATTTTCTTAAAAGATACACTATTCGAAGGATAAAGTGAAACCTTCATTTATAAAAGAATGAAGACCAATGAAGGTAGGTAGATTTGAAAAAATTGACTACCTGTTGATTGTGATTTTATTAATTCCTTTTATTTTGGTTTTTTAAATTTTGGTAAGTATCTTGATTGCACTTTTTCTATCATTTCGAGAGAGAATATGAAGAGTTAAAGGTTTGAATCCATTCTATTGTTTCTAAATCTCAGGAAGGCTGCATTATGTGAGATAGAACATCTTGGCCTGGAAATACTACCCAGGACCATTCTGGGATGATACAGGTATTTCTTTCTCTTCAATTATTATTTATATGTTGACATGTTTTCTATTTCATTCCACAATATTTATGACTACTATTTTGTTAAAATATTTTTTAATCTGAAACCAATGGTGAGGTTATTTTGAAATTCTGTTCACAGTTATCCCTTCTAAATATAGTGTTTCTTTGTCTATTTCATTTCATAGGTGTTTTAGGTCATAGTGGTAGGCTTTACACCAATGGAAATGAATTACCTTGACTCATATATCTTTCTCAGAAAAGATATCTAGTTTCGAACACCACAAAAATTTTGGTGCCATTGATGAGTAATATTTTTATCCACATAAAAATAGAATGGTTTTTAATATGCATTGAGAAAAAACTGCACAATACAATGGTTACATCAAATTTGTCCATAGTGAATAATGTATTACTTTTCGAGGTTGATGTTAGCCTTGTTGGAAAAAGGCCCAAAAATGGATCCATTAATGCTCTTGAAATCTTCAATTATTACTCAAAGATCATCCAATGATCAAAATCAGTGTAAAAGGAGAGCACTTGGAAGGGCAGAAATACACTATCAGGAGGCAAAAACGCTTGAAAACCATGGAAAAGCCACAATAGCAGGCTTAAACAGAGGAATGAACAACTACTATTAGATCTTGCTGATCAACGACCCAGATCTAGGTAGCTAATCGCAATTGGCCGAGTAGAAGGGAATGTTTAAAATTGGCCGCATGACACCGCCAATCAGCAATCGCTAATGATCGGATTGACGGGTCGCATTAGTGGGGAGCATATGTTATATAAAGGCCCGGGGAGCGAGCGACACGTGATTGCGATTTATCACAACGTTGATATCACATCAGCAATATACCATGGGCGGGGCCTATGCACATACATATGGGCGACTCGATCAACCGGACCCGACGGTATTATAGTTGGGAGTTCATAAATTTTGAGATCTGCGCCCAAGCAATTTTCAATGTCTTTTTGTGTATTTTCATTGTTTCAACGAAATACAAAGGGAAACAGGGGCAGTGCAATAACGATGGAACCCAGACCCGATGGGTTCCCTGAATACAAATATATAATATTTGAAGTTAGTGGAAGGCCCATTTTCAATGTTTTTTCACAGTTTTTGTGTGTTTTCATTGTTCAAACGAAATACGAAGGGACCTTTGGCCAGTGCCAATTGTGATAAAGCCTAGACCCAAAAGGGTCCAGGAAGTGGAATATATGATATCTAAAGTCCGCCAAAGCCATTTTTCATGCATTTTTCAGTATTTTCGCATATTTCATTATGTAAGGGAAATACACAGGCCAAGCCAAAGGCGACTTGTGATGGCGATGAGGGCAGACCTAATGGATAATTAAACCATATTTTAGGACTTTTAAAGTCCTAAATAAACAAAGAGGGCACGATTTTTACAATATTGTTGTTTTCTGTTCATAACAAATGTAGTCACTATCCACGTTTTAAGGGGATTTCATAGGACAAGAGAGCCATTTCACCATATAACAGAGCCCAGGAGACAGTTTGCTGGGAAACATAGCCTGAAAAGGGAAAGAGAAGGGCCATAGCATGCTGCAGCCTGAAATAGAAAGATGAGGGAGCACAAACAGTGCAACAACCATCATGGAGCATCTCTGGCACAAGAGAACGTACAGATAGCACAACAAGCTACCAAAAATATCTAAAAATGGTTACTTTGTTGTCCGAAGCATAAAACTTTGATCCCATTCTTACCTAGAGGGCATCAAATCAGTTAACAATGCAGATTAGAAATATTAGGACTTCGAGCCTCTTAGAGTTCAGGAGCATTGTAAATAGGCTATAAATAGCTGAAAGTAAGATGCGATAAAGGTTCAACATCTGGAGATTGTTCCTCCTCTGTTTCTTCAAGCTTCTCATCTTCATTCTACCAATATAAGTTTCTTTTGTTGTTACATCTTCAATTCCATTTTCTCTGTTGTTCTATGCTTGCACATGAATAGGTTATTCATGTTTTCTATTGTGTCTAATTGCAGATAATTGTCATTTTATCTCTGTGTTGATAAACTAGATTTGCAAGTTTCATTTGCTTCCTGTAGCTGCCCATTCATATATGTTTATGTATGCATCTATTGGTATAGTCAGTGTTCTCCATCTTTCCTTTGAATCTATAAACTATTGAGCATTAGTAGTCTAAAGCCTTGTATTTTTGAGGGTGTTCATGCATGTCTTGAGTGAGAATAGAGCTAAAATGATTATCTGACTTGATCCAAACCATCATTCATTCAAATAGTTCAAAGAACAATATTGAAGATTATATGTTATGAGGCATCTCTGATCTGCAACCTAGGAGAGTTTCCTGTCGTGATAACATAAATTGGCTTTGTTTACGGGGAGAGGAAACTGAACTCAACTTCCCTCGGAAACGACATAGACCCACCTTTGATGATAGACAAAGTTTGGGAAATTTTTTGGTTGTAATCATCTATATGGCGACTCTAGTGGAGACCGAACCTCTTGGCGACTCCACTTCATAGTTCTAGCTCAGTTTGTGAGGCATACTCAGAGAAATCCTCGGAAGCTACAAGCTAACCTAGTACCTGACCCTGAAAAAATCATCAAAGAGAGAAAGGTATTGCAGAAAGGAGCATCAGGTTCAGGTAAACCTAAAAAATCTTCTATATCTCTTCAAGAAAGGCTTGTAATAGAACAAATACATGTTGAGAGTATAACATCTAATACTAGAAGTGAAGAAAAACTCTCAGAGATTCATAAAGCTCCTTATTATTTAGGTTCTCCTTTTATTGTAAGCCCAAAGGAAACCTCCCTCCTATCCATCATACTCATTTAGTCTTATCAGTCGCTCCTCAGCCCTCTATCGTTTAGACTTCCAGTACTCTTTTAGCCACCACAGCTATGGCAGGTCCACAAGCACCTACCAAAATGGAAAGAATCATAGCTGCTAGGTATGGACCTCTAGTACTGCCCACTCCTTTGAATGCCATGCCTACTGTAGAATATCAGAAGTATATGCCTAAGTTCACGAAGACTGAAGGTGTTTCAGCTTAGGAACATCTTGAATCATTCTATAGCTATGCTAATAACCTGGACATTAGTGAAGATGATGTCTGGATGAGAGTCTTCGTCCAATGCCTAGAAGGAGAGTCTAAAAAATGATTCAGAGAACTGACCCCAATATCTATAACATATATTGAGGCCTTAGATGATGCTTTCCTAAAGCATTGGGGGAATAAGGAGGATCTCCTTTAGTACCACACTGAGTTTGGGAACTTGCAAAGGGAAAGTGGTGAGTTGTTGTCTGATTTCAACAAGACATTTAACCGCATGTACAACAAGATACCAACTGAAGTGAAACCCACCACTACCTTGCTAGACTCATTTATGCCAGCGCCTTTGATTCTGACTTCTGTTGACTGTTGATGGAGAGGCGATATGCTTCTTCGGCTGATATGAAATATGCAGCCCTGGAAGTAGAATCAAACATCATGGCCACAGAAAAGCTCAAAGGTAATGCCGATAGAAGGAGACAGAGGGGCGAGCCTTCATCATCTCCAGATCGAAAGATCGATAAAATGGCCAAGATGATAGAGTCATTAGCCTCTGAAGTTTCCAAATTAAAGGTTGAGTATCATTCTGGGAAAGGAAGGGTTCCTAATACCTTTTCTCCTCCAAATCCAAATCCATATAGAAGGGCAAATGATGAAGACCCATTTTGAAAATGCAGTCATGGAAGAAGGGCAATTTGAAGAAGATGATGAGATCCATTGTATGGAAGACAAGGGTAGCGCCACTTTTTTAACCAAAGATGCCTATGAGAAGTCATTATTCAATGACCAGATCAGCCAAGAATGGGATGGTGAAGTTGTTGTACAAACTGAAGATCAGCACCAATATAATCTGAGGTCTATGACAGATAATGTCAAGGAAACTCCTATTCATAAAGCTGTTGTCCCTGCAGAACAACTAGCTAATAAGGAAAGGTAACTAGCAATTGATCCTATCATCCTCAAAGCTCTAGCCATAGAGGTAAGAGGCCTTGATAAGTCCCCTTCTTCTTTCAGTTTTCAATCAGAAATTTAGAAGCCAAGAATACCTATGCCTCTGATTGAATCATTCAAGACTAAGTCCTTCAAGAAATCTATCCTTTAGGCTCTTGAGCCTAATGCCATCCAAGCTTCCACTGACTATGCAAATCTGCAAGATTACTAACCATTTGTTATTCTCAGCCCAATGATTGAAAATTGTGAAGACAACTCCCCATCATTCTATGTATCTCTAACTATTCATGATAAAATCCTTCATAATTTCCCTCTGGATACTAGAGCCCACCATAATCCAATGCCCAAGGCTATCATAGATAAGCCTGGTCTTGACATTACCAAGCCTTATCACTTGGCCTCTAAGCAGCTTAAAGAACCAGTTTTCCAGATCACAGAGGAAGAAGACCCACAGATCTGGGACATGTTCTTTGATGGGGCTTGCTCTAAGGAAGCTGCAGGAACAGGACATGTTCTTTTATATTAACTTTTCAGGTCACAAATGACACAACAGAGTATAAAGCAGACCTTATTATTCAGCAGGTGTACAAAACCTTCCAAGCAAAAAAACCAAGGCTGAAAGCATACAGAGATGAGGTGAAATATAGACCATCTCTGCCTGATAATGTCAAATGATGGAAAGTTTTTGAAGTAGATGATAAAGTCAATAGGATTTTTCAAGTCTTTGATGAATTGGCTGATATGAACATTGACCAGGAGAAAGAAACCTTTCATAGAAAGGTAAAATGGGTCAACCTTCAGTTTGGTGACTATTTTCTCAAGAGGAATGCACTAAAGGAAGGAGGAGATGTTTTTGGTGGCCCATTCAATGGGTTTTTCTTCAAACTTTATTTCAGTTAAGGCTTTGAAGCCTTCGTATTGTAAACATGTTGTTTTCAAATTTCTATTTCATGCTAAATAGACTCCATGCCCAATGAAACACTAGGAGGAAGATTTGATCTTGTTTTTTACAGGAAAGGCATTGTTTCGTAGTTAATGAAACCTCATAGGGAGGCTTTCATCCCCAGAAGGAGCCAGTGTTAGCCTTCCTGGCAAAAGTCCCAAAAATGGATCCATTAATGCTCTTGAAATCTTTAATTTTTGCTCAAAGATCATCCAATGATCAAAATCAGCACAAAAGGAGAGCCCTTGGAAGGGTGAAAATATATTATCGGGAGGCAAAAACACTTGAAAACCATGAAAAAACCACAACCACAGGCTTAAAAAGAGGAATGAATAGTCACCATTAGATCTGGCCAATCAATGACCTAGATCTAGGCGGCTAATCACAATTAGCTGAGCAGAAGGGAAAGTTTAAAATTGGGCGCATGACACCACCAATCAGTGATCGCTGATGATTGGATCGGTGGGTCGCATCAGTGGGGAGCATATGTTATGTTATATAAAGGCCTGGGGAGTGAGCGACACGCGGTTGCGATTTATCACATCGCTGATATCGCATTGGCAATATACCATGGGTGGGGCCTATGCACATACATATGGGTGACCCAATGACATTATAGATGGGAATTCATAAATTTTGAGATCCGCGCCCAAGCAATTTTTAACGCTTTTTGTGTAGTTTCATTGTTTCAACGAAATACAAAGGGAAACAGGGACAATACAATAGCGCTATACCCGATGGGTTTCCTAAATAAAAATATGTAATCTTTGAAGTCCTCAGAAGGCCCATTTTCAATTTTTTTTTGCAGTTTTGTGTGTTTTCGTTGTCTAAACGAAATATGAAGGGACCTTTGGCCAATGCCAATTGTGATGAAGCTCAGACCTAAAAGGGTCCAAGAAGTGGAATATATGATATCTGAAGTCCGCCAAAGCCATTTTTTCATGCATTTTTCAATATTTTCGCATATTTCATTATATAAGGGAAATACACAGGCTAGCCCAAATGTGACTTGTGATGGCTACAAGGGTGGACCTGATGGATAATTAAACCATATTTTAGGAATTTTAAAGTCCAAAATACATAGAGAGGGTGGGATTTTTACAATATTTTTGTTTTCTGTTCATAACAGAATGCAGTCACTATCCGCATTTTAAGGGGATTTCGTAGGCCCAGAGAGCCATTTCACCATATAATAGAGCCTAGGAGACAGTTTGCTGGGAAACACAGCCAAGAAAGGGAAAGAGAAGGGCCACAACACGCTGCAGCCTGAAACAGAAATATCAGGGAGTAGAGATAGTGCAACAGCCATCATGGAGCATCTCTAGCATAGGAGAACACCCAGACAACGCAACAAGCTACCAAAAATATATGAAAATGGTTACTTTTCTATCAGAAGAAGAAAACTCTGATCCCATGCTTGGCTAGAGGGCATCAAATTAGTTAACAATGAAGATCAGAGAGATTAGGACTCTGAGTTTCTTAGAGCTCAGGAGCATTGTAAATAGGCTGTAAATAGCTAAAAGCAAGATGTGATAAAGGTTCAACTTCTAGATATTGTTCACCCTCTGTTTCTTCAAGCTTCTCATCTTCATTCTAGAATTATAAGCTTCTTTTGTTGTTACATGTTCAATTCCATTTTCTCTATTGTTCTATGCTTGCACATGAATAGGTTATTCATGTTTTATGCTGTGTCTAATGCTAGATAATTGTCATCTTATCTCTGCGTTGATAAACAAGATTTGCAAGTTTCATTTGCTTCTTGTAGCTTGCCATTCATATATGTTTATGTATGCATTTGATGGTACAGTCAGTGTTCTTCATATTTCCATTGAATCTATAAACTATTGAGCATTAGTAGTCTAAAGCCTTGTATTTTTGAGGGTGTTCATGCATGTCTTGAGTGAGAATAGAGCAGAAATGATTATCTGACTTGATCCAAACCATCATTCATGCCAATAGTTCAGAGAACAATATTGAAGATTATATGTTACCAGACATATCTGATCTGCAACCTAAGAGAGTTTCCTAGAGTGATAACAGTTGGTATCACATCATTTTTCTTGCTACAAACCCTTGGGGTCAAAAATCCTGGTAGGGGATTCTATTAAAAATGTATCAAGTTACAACGTTTCAATTACAACGAAATTGGTGAGTGTATTGTTGAAAACATTAATCCCATTGGGTGAAAAGAAGAGAGAGTAACACATCATACCTACCGAGATGGCCTAAATCCAATCCTTTAATGAATGAGTAAAAAAAAATTAAATACGAGACATATTTCCTGAAGTTGGCCCCTCAAGCCTATGAATTTGGAGGATACAAATTTAAGGGAATGAACTTTGACTCCATACCTTTATGGTTTACCTAATGAAGAAGATGAAAAATTTTTGCAACAAAACACTCCAAGATGAGGACATCTTTGGATTAACCCCTTCTTATAAACCAGCATCAATCAAAAGATGATGGACCAACATTAGTGAAAGGTTAAAATATTACTGGAAGAAGAAACCACTACACCATTAAATGAATCGATGCCCGCAAATGACTACTGCTCCAAACTGGTAATTGCACCTAAAGATGGAAAAAAAATTGGATTTAAGAAAGTGGAGACATTGTCCTCATAGAAATCTGGAAACATGCTACTTCCAAATTTTGGATTTGGTATTTGTGAGATTTGAAAACATTGGCTATTGCCAAACATTTTCCTGAATGGTCTGCTTCTTTTAGTTCAAGTTTAGCTTTGAAGAGTTATCGCATTTTGCTGCTTTTCTTGCAGGTTAAGTTTATCCCCATATTTGGTTTGTTGCTAACTATATATCATTGATGCCACTTAAGATAGTGATGGAAGTTCCATAATGTTGGCTTGAGAAGACGACCATAAAATATTTTAGTTAATAAATGAATATCCCTCCAAATAAATCACATCTACTTGTACAACCCATATGCTATTTGACCCACCAATTGCTAATTGGGTTGACCTTAACTGTAAGAAAGAGATCTATAACAAAAAGTGTTGTCATGAAACTTGCATCCCCTCTTTAGGTCACATTACAAATTGCAGTCTTTAGTAGAGTTACTTGCACATTTAGAATTGTTGTTCATGAGCTTGAAAGCATTGACTATCTCTTTATTTTTTCTTGAATGTTTTTCTTTCAGATGTGGTGTCAAGAATCATGATCCCTTCTTTGTATGATATTTTTGTGAGGTTGCAATTGAGTCAAAACATAAAAGTGTTGCATTGAATATATGAACGCAATTCATCAATAGCATTGGTTTTCACTTGATATTTTCCTCAATATTGTGTTGATAGATGAGGTGTCAAGCATCATAATTTGTGCATTGTGTGATATATTTGTCAGGATGCAATTGGGTCTCACCATGAAGTGTTTGTATAAATATAGAAACATTGCTCATCATCATTCCTTTCACTCCTTGAATTCATTGCATCTTCCCTCATCAAGTCATTTGAGGAAGTATTGCATTAACTTAGGATCAAATACCATTCACCTATTTGAATACTATTTTCAAGTCATGTGACTTACCTGCAATGTATTGTACTGGCTTTTTAAATATTACATGAAATCATTTGCATCTTTGATCAAACTTTCCTTTTTCCATATTCGAAGGTGAAAATAAAAGATCAAGGGCTTTCTTTCTATTACAATTAGGTTTATGTGTCTGGTAAGGTTCCTTTTGATGTGGCATTTTGTAGCACTTATTTTCCAAAGTAAAAAAATACTCAGTGGTATGCTTTTCCTAATATTTTATTGGAAATGAAGGTTAATTGTCTCCCTTTTGTGTGCTGCAAGTCATCCAATGGAATTATCTTAGTGATCACATTCAGTAATCATTTAAAAATTTTTTATTTGTTCAATCTCATGTAGTGGTGGATTTGATCAAAAATTGAGTTGGCTAGGTGAATGTTCTTATAAAATTAAAAAAAAAACATTGATATTTGTTTGTTTTTTTTGTAAATTTTAAATATAAAAACAAAACCATTATATTCAAATTTGCATGGACCCTATTGTGGTTATGGTTCTATTCCTCGAATTGGAGTAGTATATCCCTAGAACTGGTCAAACAGACCATTTTTGCTAGATGCAGTCATGTTTTTATAGCATTGGCATGCCCACTTCTATAAGGGTCATTTTTACCTTTGTTCCATCTCCTATGTGATCTAACAAACGTGTCTATAATGAGATGAGCTACTTCTGTTTTGGATTTTTAGACATTGGAACCTCCATGGTAAGATTTGCTTGGATCCTTGATCTATTCTGCCAAACTTGTAGAGACAATTTATTGTTGAGGTGTACCTCTTGCCACAAGACCTTGTTATTAATTAGTCTTGAATTC
The DNA here is from genome assembly GCA_031772625.1 of Pinus tabuliformis. Classification (NCBI taxonomy): domain Eukaryota; kingdom Viridiplantae; phylum Streptophyta; class Pinopsida; order Pinales; family Pinaceae; genus Pinus; species Pinus tabuliformis. The sequence goes on along the minus strand of CM062812.1, from coordinate 899,608,536 downwards.
TCCTTAGTGGCTAGTGTTGTAACAAATGTTCCTATCCTCCTAGATCTATTGGTTGATGCATGGCTTCCTAAGTAGTTATGGGAATTCCTAATTTTGTTCTTTTCTAAAGGTAAGAGAAATACACATGTTCGAGATTTATGAGGATATTATTTGGAGGGGAGGCTAAGGAGAAACCATATACTAGGGAAACATATAACATACTATTTATTGATATCTCTATGGTTTTTCTCTACTTGAACATGGTGCTAGGAGATTTAAAATTCTCTTGGGCCTCCTGAATCAACCTCTTAGCCCACTTGGCTTTCTTCATCCCTCTATCGGGAGGCTCCATCTAAGTAACTTCATGCTCTCGCCATGGTCTCTTCTCCTCATCATCATTCTCTAAATCATGTTGTGGAGGCCTCTTGCCAAGTATTTGAGATTATTTCTATGATCCTTCCTGAGCCTCCTACTTAGGAGCTAGTATCTCCTCCATCTGACGTACTATTATTCTCTCTATCTCTCTCTCTCTCTCTAGAGACTCCCTCAAGTCCCGTTCCTTTTGTAATGTCAAATCCCACCTCAAAACTATCTTCTTTAGTCTTGGTAGATACACCTTGTATGCCTGAGATGTCTCACTGTACTCGACAAAAATACCCTTTTATGTTCTGGGCTCCAACTTCTTCTAGTTATCTTTAGACCCATGGGAAAACACTTTTGTGCCAAAGATCTAGAAGTATGAAACATCCAGCTTCTTACCTATGAAAACCTCCTCTGGCATAACTCATCCAAGAACCTAATGTGGACTCTTGTTTTTTGTTACATGCCTCTTCCCACAAGAACATATGTAATCCTTGATCATGCAACACTTCCCTAGCTACTCCAACAATGCTATAATTCTTCCTCTCAACCACCCCATTCTACTGAGGGTTATGGAGTGAAATGAACTCCCTCCTAGTGCCCTCTATTATGTGCAACTCCTTGAAGGAATTGGAGACACATTCTCCCCCATTGTCACTTCTCACTGACTTGATCTTATTCCTTTTATATTTTTCTATGAAGGCCTTAAACTCCAAGAACTTGGTTAAAAAGCTCATCTTTCTTCTTCATAAAATATATCCAAGTTTTACAAGAATAAACATCAACATAATACATGTGTCTCATGAGAGAGGGAGATGACAAGGGTCCACACACATATGAATAAACTAGCTCCAAAATATATTTGTATTTTTTGTCTTGGCCCTAACACAAAGTCTTGCCATACTTTGTAAGCGTGCATCCGTTGCATACTCCATTCTTGTCAAAGATGCATGTTGGTAATCCTATGGATATCCATTGAAGAATATTCAACAGCCCATTTGTAAGTGTCCCATGCACCTATGCCAAAGTTCTCCAATATATCTATTACGCTCACGACCTGCCTTACTACCAGAGGTTGTGCAAGTCTCCACCTGCAACATGTAAAGGTTATTCATCCTCGCACCTATCTAATTCAATGATCCACAAGCTAGATGATTTAGGTATGCCTTACAACTGCTGAATATGGAATCATATCCATTTTCGTCAAGGGTTTCCACTGAAACCAAGTTCTTCTTTAGCCTTGGAACATAGAGAAAATCCCTAAGATGGAGACAGTTCCCAGTCTCCCTCTCAATTCTAACAGTACCAACTCCTTTGATCTCATAATTTCCATTCTCTCCAAGCTCAATCTGAGCCTGCATGTCCTTCTCCTCTAGTTAGATAACATACTCCTTGTTCCTAGTCATATGGAAAGAAGCTTCTAAATGAATATATCACATGCTATTGCATATTGAGCTTTCCATGCAAGATATCAATGATAAATCTTTCTCAAACTAAGAGGAAAACCCATGTACCTCAGTTGACACATCAACATGATCTTTACGAGATTCCTTTTTTCACTTTGGACACTTAGTAGCATAGTGCCCAAACTCATGGCTGTTATAGACATTTTTGTACCCTACAACCCCAAGCATGAAATGTCCATAAACCAAGAGCTCCTAAGTCCCTAAAAGTGTTGCTCTAACCCCTAAAGGAACAAGGTCGACAGATTACAGCTTCTCCTAGAAGTTCTCCATGAAAAACTACTTAGAATTGGTCAAAACAGGATCACTGCAGCTGCTCCACTGGCTAAGTGCGTTGCATCTCACCTAAATACACTATGAGGGTGCATTGCATTTCAAAAGTCCCTTCTGTGGGGTGCGATGGGCGAGAAATGACAAATGGTAGTGTCATTCCGCGAGGTGGAGAGGCAATGGAAGCTTCCAGAATCTTCCCCTGTGACACTTGCCTCACTGAATTCGACCAAGGATGAGTAAGAGACCCTCAGTCTCCAAGTGGAAGCCAGAACTGTCAGAGAGAAGACACTAATCAAATCACAAGCTGACTCATCCCCCTTACAGATATCTATATATGGATCCCTCATCCCAGAGATCCAGAGGCTGGAATTTTGCATATTTTAAGGAATTGCTGTTGGTTTCTAGAGACAAACATCAGATTGTTGGGTGATCTAAGCTTTGTTTGAGGTGAAGAGGGGCTTCTTTGCTGGGAGGTGTTGAAGCCCCAAAAACCGGGTCGACAACAATGGGGATACCCACCCGGTCCGGACCTTGGTTGGCAGCTCCTTATCCGTTTGGTATAGCGGGTCCGACTGGGGATAATGGGACCAGTTTCCCAATCTAAGGGTGTGTGTGTGTGCAGAGTTGGATGTTGCTGATCTAAGAATACTTTGAGGCTAATCTAATTCAAACTTTTAAACTAAATCTATGCTATTGTAATCTAATGAAAAACAACACATCTAATCTATGCTAACCCGGGGTGTATTTCTTCTATTATGCGATCTAAAAAGATTTCAGACAATAACTGGTAATAAAGATCATTCAGCTATCATAAGAATAGAAATCAATTAAGATGAATCACTTTGCATAAAAAGTTAGGCAAATTAGTTGTGAACAACATATCGCATAATAAGTTATTCATATATCAGACATGAATAAATGGCTCCACCGTACAAAAGTGCCAAATGGTAACTCAGACATTCATGCAATAACATATAAACAACTAAAACTGTATATCACTTTCAGAATATAAGAAGAAATGATCAAGAGATAAAAGTACCATTTATGACTGGTACTACTCATAAGCTTCAAGCAACAATGATTTATCTCTACTTGTTCTAACATCTACTAAGAGTACAAAAGTGCAACATCAATAGCAGACATCAAATGCAAACATTAATAAATCTCGATCCATCCATTCATCAAAACCTCCTCTGAGGGTGCAGAAGTGCATGTTCTGAGGACAAGCTTTTGACAAATTTCTGGACCCTTCTCTAAATGCATGAGAAGGGTTAAAATACTACTTCCTAATTCTAATAATAGTTTTTTTACAAAATTTAGGATGTGGTTTTCAAATGACCCTCCTTTTTCTAATCTAATTTTAAAGAAAAAACAACATTCTAAATAAGACTATTTCTGAATCTTATCTTTAAAGCTACAAGTGTTCATCATGGGCTTGAGGAGAGTCGTAGTTTATTTGGCAGATACCCCGGGGTGGTCTCTTCGATTAAATTTTCTCTGTGAAAATTTTCATTTACACAGTCGATGAGAATGCTTGCTTGCGTGGCCGCTGTCTCCGCTGCTTGTTCCGCCTCCCTGATCTGATCGTCCCATTTATTAAAGAGCAATTCTTTATGATTCTCATTTATTCTAGGTGCACTTGCTCTTTTCCCTTCATCTTCATCCTGCCAAGCCAAATACTCCGTCACCCGTTTGTCACTCTGATCATAGTCACTCCGCAAATCTACCACTTGATTGGTGATTTTATCGCTCAGTTCGCAATAGTGACTCCACTGTGATATCTTACGTCCCAAATCTTCCTGTTGCTGCAGTAGTTGTTCATTTAAGCCAATAGAATCGGAAATAAATTCTATAAGCTTAGGCTCATCTTTATGCATTTCTTGGAAAATTTGTAATTGTTTTCCTTTCTCGTCTAGACTTCTTTGATAGCCTATTTGCATCTGCTGAAAGTCTTCCTGCAACTTCTCGAGCCGTTTGTTAGCTTCAATATTAGCATTGGCTTGTTGCAATTGTCGTTGTAGTAGCTGTATTTGATCTTCATGTTCTTTCAAGAGTTGTTGAACTTCCGATGCCTTGTCAATAGTTGCAGAAGCATATGCTCCTGCGATCTGAGACAACTTAGTGAGATTTTCAGTTGGGTTATTGTTGAGGTCTTTCCATAAGACGTTTAATTGTTTAGAATCTTGTGACAGTGTATTTTCTAGTTTTCTTTTCTTTCTCTGCCTTCTTACAACTGCTTTATGTTAGGGACTATAGAATACATCCAGTGGAGGAATTTATTCTACATTAAGTAGAAGCTCAGAAGGTGGAGCGATAGGAATGTGCTCCGTTTCTCTGACACTGCTGACTATGGTCAAAACAACTTCTTGTGCTACCAGTGTATTGTTCACAGGCGTTCTTGGGGCTTGCCCTTCAAGATTGATCAGCTCATTGAAGGTTTCCCATTCTTTGTCTAATTCTGTCGTGACGGGTGGCGTTTTAATGACGAGAGGGGGGACATCTCTTGGCGGGGAGGCGATAACATGCTGTTGTGACATTGCACTTGACTGAGCCGTGTCCTTAGCTGTTTCTTCGTTCTGGCCTTGGTCGCTTCTAGACCCTTTAGAATGTTCAGGTACTCCTTGCGCAGTGTTAGATTTAGATCTGGAAGTGCTTGAGTTCCCACTGAGGCTAACGCTTGGAGTCGGTTCTCTGGCAGGCAGTCGTAGCTTTTCTAAAGGAACACTGGCCAATCTTCTTTCCCTGTATACCATGAATCTTTGGAGGTCATCTGGAGACAATTTTGACTGAGCTTCCCGCAAAATTTCCTGGAATGAGCTTTTATTCTGAAATAAATCATCAAACAAATCTTTCTCTCCAACGAATACTTTTATTTTGACATTCGTTGTGAAATCTTGAGCAACTTCATTAAGGTCGAATGGCCTTGCTGGGAATTGAAATAATTGTAGACACGTCATATTCTCCACTTCGGTGAACACGTGACCTACATCGAACAATGGAAAGGCCCCACAAGCTAGAGGAAACTGAGGCCATATGGCCTTCCTTTTGTCTTTTAGGTCTTTTGTTAGGCCGCCTTCTGAACAGGTTTGATAAGCAATTTCTCGAGCTAGTAGTTTGTCAGGAATATACAAGGGTAGGACATGAGGAGGGACGGTGCTTCCAAATACTCTAATATAGGTGAACCATTCTTCCCCAAACCATCTTGCGATGGGGATGATATCTATCTGTGCCTCGGGTGAGCACCTCGGGGGGTCTTCATCATACATCATCCTATACAAGGGTAGGATAAGCCCGTGACAAATCTGGTAGAAATGTGGGATGAACTGAGAATCCCACAGTACCTTATGATAAACATGGATAGGTAATGGGTCCTGGGTAGTCCATTTCCAACCCATAATGGGAAATTTAGACACATAACAAATAGAATCCATAACATATGCGGATAGATAAAAAGGAGGATAGATCCTTTGAGACAAGGATCTCTTAGACCGGTAATTGATAATAGCCGTGTATAGATTATCAGAAAAGATCTTGGCCCAATCCATAATATCAGCATTTGTGGCAGCATCAATTAATGGTAACCATTCAGATGAAAACTTATTGATATCTGGCATCCCAAATAATCTACAAAGCATGGCCGCAGCAAAACAATACGGAGAGGTGAGGGAACCAGTGCTGTACATACCGTTTTTGTCTTTCTTGAGCGGTTCCTCTTTTCTGGACCAATCTTTGGTGGTCTCTGATAGGTCTGGGTTCTCCGCCACAAATTTCTTAATGAATTGTGCATTGTTAGTCTCCTGCGGTTCAGGAAGATGATACATAAGCTTTAAATCTTGTGCAGCGAATGATCCGATGAGCCCTTGTCCTTGAATCTTGAATTGTTTGTTTTCCATGTTTTCATTGTCAAGTATCCACTTGATCATATCCGTATATGGTAGAATTTTGGGCCTTGCTGCTATCCGATGAAGAAATGAGCATGCTAGCTCTTCTAAGGATGCTTCGGAAGAGCGTTGTGAACCCGCCACAACAGTAACCTTCATTATTCTGGGATTCTCTTCTTCAAGTAATATGTACATGCTTTCCCACGTCGATATCCCTGCGTCTTTGTTACAGGCTGTGTCTGTATACAAAGGCGCCATTTCTTTCGTCTTTTCCTTAGCCTCAGAGCCCTGAGTTCTATTTTTCTTTCCCATTTCTTCCTGCGTATGGCTGTGTATCGTCTTTAGCTCTCCGTTCCTACATCTCACAAGTGAAATGGAAATGACTGATCAAGAAAGGTGATGGGAAAGTTTTAAATGCAGCAGATATATCAAATATGCCACCTTACGTGAAGTAATTCTTTACAAAAGCACGCGTCTACATTTCATTTAATAGCTGACAACTAATCCCTTTACTATCATTAAAAGCGCATGATCTTGAGTCAGATTACAGTAAGTGGCTTTTCTTAAATAGCGTGCCCGAAGGATTCGTGATGAAGTGATTTTATTATTTTCTTACGTAACATTGCAGATCGCGCCATCACAAATCGCACCATCGCAAATCGTGCAAACACAGGAATATAACATCGCAGCGATCGCAACATCGCAGATCGCAGAAGTTTTATGCTTGCCAAATCTTGTCAGCTCATTTTCTGCGATATGCGATCTTGTGATCGGTGTTATCGCAGATCGGTAAATCTTGAAGTTTTTCCGTTATGAGTATTACTTTATTGCGATGCGATATATTGCTTAGCATGAGGGTCTTGTACATACCAGGATTATACTCAAATGGAAGCACTTCCTATCTTTTTTGCAACGCGGCTTTAAATATTTTTTCCTTATCATAGACTTAGGTTTTAAAATATTTGAAAGACCTTCCTAAGCTTACGATGGTAACCTTATTTTGAAGAAAGGAAACTCTTGCTTTCCCTAAATTTTAACTAAGGGTCGCCATTCATTTAGTATTTTGGACAACACTTAAATGAAAAGGGGGGGGGGGGTTGTTGCTAGCCACAACAATTGGCGATTCACTAGGGAGAACCAGTTATCTCTGCATTTTCTATTGAATTTTTTAAACTTCCGAAATAAAAAAAAATAAAAAAAATTTAGAAAATTAAACTTTATTATAAAAAGATAAAGCATATTATACTCCAAACTGTCAATGATATTTTGTTTCAACTTCTTTCTATTTTAATTGTTTGTTTCCTCAGCTTGTCCTTGCATTTACATCAGCCATTACTTGGTCTTGTAAAGATAAAATAAAGTCTTCCCTGTGTAGCAGCTTTTTTAAATATGCTCCTTTGTCGCAGGTATAGCCTCTGCTGCCAGCAGGCGTCCATAGCCTCGACAGGGTTACCTATTACCCAGTAATGATCCTTTATCCTATTTAAGGTGATCTACAACTTCCAAAGAAAAACCCAGATTGACACTTTTTCCTTTTTTATTCTTAAAGAACAATGTCTTGGTTTGGTAGCCAAATTATGACATAGTCATTCACTTGATTTACACTTTTGCTGAACAAGCTGGCTCATGATGAGACCCCTTGTCTTGTGACTTCAATAATCTTAAGTCGTTGCCCTGTTTTGGTGGACAGTAATGGCAAAGTCAGCAAAGTTTATAATATCTGTGATTATGATAAGCCGGCTCGTGATGAGACCTCTTATTCTTTGAGATATAGTGTTTCTTGGATTGTCTCTCTGAATGCCGCGATTTTCTCTAACAGGGAGGATATCATCGCTTTCCTTAAGAAATCTCTGGATGATAATAATAGAGTCTTTTGGAAATGGCTGTTTCTACAAGGAATCCTTATTTCGTTATTGATACCTTTCATTGTACTGATATAAAACAATTTCTTCAATAAGATTACTTTTGTCAAGTTTTTTGGAAGTTGAAACTAGTATCATATCTGGTTTAAAGTTTTTAACTATATCTATTAATAATAAAGATCAAGTTTCTAAAAAAAAATATTTTTTTTGCTATTTATACAAGTAAAAGTTCAAAATCTGATAGAGAAATGGTGTCTTTAGTAAATGTCAAATGCTGTTAACCACAACAAATTTTATTAGGGAAGAAAAAGATTAAAGAAATGAGAGGTTGACATTCCCTAGGATTATGTACATAATAGGGATAATCTCTTCTCTTATTTTGCCTACCAATTATTAAAAGTAAATTATCAACCTAATAACCTAGCTAAATTACTCCTACTCCTATTCTAACTATACACAGAAAAATTAACTAGGTAAAATGATATTTCCAGTGGAACCATCTTTTCATTTTTATTCCTACACCTATGTACCTTTTAAACATCGGTGTTGAGAACAAAGCTTTTCTTGGACTGTTAACATTGGATGTGGGGTGAGAAAGTGTAACTTCAGTCGGAATTTCGGCTGAAATTTCTCTCTTATGAAATCTTTTGTCCAATTGGATACCTATTGGATCATAAAAATCGGGATGAATTTCTGTTATGGATTGATGATCATGTAATAGGAAAGATGACAAGACAGGTTGCAAATATGATTTTTCAGTTTTAATGGCCTGTAATCCATTATGCGTTAAAGTCAAGCTTTTAGCAATTTCTTGTAAAAGGAAAGTTTCCATATATACATCACTAAATAAATCAATGAAGAATAGATGGAAATTTTTGGAAAGAGATTTATCAATTAACGCGAATTGCTGGCAAGTTTCCAAAAATATTTTTTTTTGTTGATGATGTCTTGGAGGACATAGGAGTCTTTTAAGGAAGTCTGATATTGATTGATCTTGGAATTGAAAAAGTTCTATACTTCCTTGACACAATCTATTTTTCCAAAATGGTAGCACATCTTTCGAATGTTCTTTGATAAGGTGCTCAGTATACCATAGTAATCTACCAAAAGTCTGAAAATTTAAAACACAATCCGATTTTGTACAAAATGAGTGCAAGTGAGAAAGAATGTAATGATTATCTTTACAGCTAATGTTACAGCACGACTGGGATTGAATTGAAATATCTTCTTTTTCACAAGAACTGGCCAGAATTATGGGATCCGAGCAATTTCGAATTCTGTCTTGTGAATCAGAAGACAAGTTATGATTGTGAACAGGCATGGGGGTTTCCTCATGATATGAATCATAGATCGGGGTATTGTCTTGGATAGTAAAATCATGCAAATGATCCTTTACTTTGAAATGAGGATTGACTGATATGATCCTTGAATTAAAATATCTCTCATTATCTGAGCTTTGTTGAGTTACTTGGGATAAATCAACATCATCATCATCAAAGTAACTATCATAAATGACTTTACAGATTTCTCTAGATTTCTCTTTTTTATCCAATATTTTCAGACAAGGAAGGTCAAGTGGTTCTTGTTTGAAAATGATCAAAGGATGTTCTAAAGCTGTCTTTTTATCTTGAAAACCTAATGATGACTCATTTGAGTAATCCTATGTACTTTTTGAGATATCTTTAATATTGAGAGGGGGAAAATTATCATCACTAAAAACATCAGGATAAAGAGAAAAATGCGATTCTGGAACAATGCATTTGAAAATATCATCATGAAAAAATCTTTGTTCATCAGATTCATCATAGACATCGGGCTTTAGATCATACCTTTGTGTACTGATACTTTTCGAAAGAGAATTAGTTTGATGTTCTAACCTTGGCATCTGCATTTGTTGACTTGCAATGATATTATCTGACCTTGTATCAAAGTCATCTCCTGGTTCCAAGGCAGGCTTTCCTCTAGCATCCTCGCTTTTGTCTTCTTGCATTAGAGCATGCATGTCTCCTAGGCTTTGGGAACCTTCTTCATCATGACTGATTTGTATACTCAAATTGGAATTCTCATTCATGTTAGAAGAAAATGAGACAAAGCTTGGACTAATTTCTGCTGGATCAGACATAGGAGGCAGGGAATGCTCAGCATAATCTGAAGATTCTTCATCTATGAGTTCACTTTCAAGATCATACTTTAGACAACTAAGATGAAATCACATATTAAAATCCCTAATAGATTCATCTTGTTTCCGTAGATAATCAATTTCATCATATACCTGGTCATAGTCATAACAATCAAATTTACAAATGAAAGTCTTGACGAGTTGGTCCCAACTATGAATTGAGGCAACTGGGAGGGTTCTACACCATTTTCTAGCTTCCGACGTGAATGTAAGAGTAAAAATTATGCATAAAACGCCTTCATCAATTCTTTGAATGTTTGAACTTGAGACATTTTGAATAAATTGAAGGGCATGATGAAAAGCAGAAGAGTTTAAGTATGGGGGTTTACCAGAAGAAGAGTTATTCTTACATTTGAATTTTACCTGAGCCAAGAGCCTTACCACTTCAGGTGGAGTGTTGGAAGAGGCACGAACATGGATGCAACTCCAAATGGGAAGTTTGTGAGCAGCCATCCTGATTCAAATGTTACAATTGAAAACCATTCCAACAGACACTATGTTCAGGCCCTCCTTCTAGCGCCAAATATGTTGAAGCCCCGAAAATCGGGTCGACAACAAGGGGGATACCCACCCGGTCCAGACCTTGGTTGGCAGCTCCTTATCCATTTGGTATAGCGGGTCCGACTGGGGATAATGGGACCGGTTTCCCAATCTAAGGGTGTGTGTGTGTGCAGAGTTGGATGTTGCTGATCTAAGAATACTTTGAGGCTAATCTAATTCAAACTTTTAAACTAAATCTATGCTATTGTAATCTAATGAAAAATAGCACATCTAATCTATGCTAACCCAGGGTGTATTTCTTCTATTAGGCGATCTAAAAAGATTTCAGACAATAACTGGTAATGAAGATCATTCAGCTATCATAAGAATAGAAATCAATTAAGATGAACCACTTTGCATAAAAAGTTAGGCAAAACAGTTGTGAACAACATATCGCATAATAAGTTATTCATATATCAGACATGAATAAATGGCTCCACCGTACAAAAGTGCCAAATGGTAACTCAGACATTCATGCAATAACATATAAACAACTAAAACTATATATCACTTTCAGAATATAATGATCAAGAGATAAAAGTACCATTTATGACTGGTCCTACTCATAAGCTTCAAGCAACAATGATTTATCTCTACTTGTTCTAACATCTACTAAGAGTACAAAAGTGCAAAATCAGTAGCAGACATCAAATGCAAACATTAATAAATCTCGATCCATCCATTCATCAAAACCTCCTCTGAGGGTGCAGAAGTGCATGTTCTGAGGACAAGTTTTTGACAAATTTCTGGACCCTTCTCTAAATGCATGAGAAGGGTTAAAATACTACTTCCTAATTCTAATAATAGTTTGTTTACAAAATTTAGGATGCGGTTTTCAAATGACCGTCCTTTTTCTAATCTAATTTTAAAGAAAAAACAACATTCTAAATAAGACTATTTCTGAATCTAATCTTTAAAGCTGCAAGTGTTCATCATGGGCTTGAGGAGAGTCGGCTGGCTGACTTCTGCTTTGAGCTGGGCTGCGAAAACGGAATCTATGAGAGCTGGCACTACTTTTTCGGCCGCGTTTATGATGCATTTCACAGTCATCCATTGACTATGTGGCTTGACCATGTATGCCCAGTAACACTCCCAATTTAACCTGTTTAATGCTTGGATCACCTTTCCCTTCTCCTGTGCCTTCTGCTTCCATTCTGCTTCCAGTCGTAGTTTATTTTGCAGATACCCCGGGGTGGTCTCTTCGATTAAATTTTCTCTGTGCAAATTTTCATTTACACAGTCAATGAGAATGCTTGCTTGCGTGGTCGCTGTCTTCGCTGCTTGTTTCACCTCTCTGATCTGATTGTCCCATTTATTAAAGAGCAATTCTTTATGATTCTCGTTTATTCTGGGTGCACTTGCTCTTTTCCCTTCATCTTCATCCTGCCAAGCCAAATAGTCCGTCACCCGTTTGTCACTCTGATCATAGTCACTCCGCAAATCTACCACTTGATTGGTGATTTTATCGCTCAGTTCGCAATAGTGACTCCACTGTGATATCTTACGTCCCAACTCTTCCTTTTGCTGCAGTAGTTGTTCATTTAAGCCAATAGACTCAGAAATAAATTCTGTAAGCTTAGGCTCATCTTTATGCATTTCTTGGAAAATTTGTAATTGTTTTCCCTTCTCGTCTAGACTTCTTTGATAGCCTATCTGCATCTGCTGAAAGTCTTCCTGCATCTTCTCGAGCTGTTTGTTAGCTTCAATATTAGCATTGGCTTGTTGCAATTGTCGTTGTAGTAGTTGTATTTGATCTTCATGTTCTTTCAACAGTTGCTGAACTTCCAATGCCTTGTCAATAGTTGCAGAAGCATATGCTCCTGCGATCTGAGACAACTTAGTGAGATTTTCAGTTGGGTTATTGTTGGGGTTTTTCCATAAGACGTCCAATTGTTCAGCATCTTGTGACAGTGTATTTTCTAGTTTTCTTTTCTTTCTCTGCCTTCTTACAACTGCTTTATGTTGGGGACTATAGAATACATCTAGTGGAGGAATTTCTTCTACATTAAGTAGAAGCTCAGAAGGTGGAGCGATAGGAATGTGCTCCGTTTCTATGACACTGTTGACTATGGTCGAAACAACTTCTTGTGCTACCTGTGTATTGTTCACAGGCGTTCTTGGGGCTTGGCCTTCAATATTGATCAGCTCATTGAAGGTTTCCCATTATTTGTCTTATTCTGTCGTGACGGGTGGCGTTTTAATGACGAGAGGGGGGCCATCTCTTGGCGGGGCGGCGATAACATGCTGTTGCGACGTTGCACTTGACTGAGCCGTGTCCTTAGTTGTTTCTTCGTTCTGGCCTTGGTCGCTTCTAGACCCTTTAGAATGTTCAGGTACTCCTTGCGTAGTGTTAGATTTAGATCTAGAAGTGCTTGAGTTCCCACTGAGGCTAGTGCTTGGAGTCGATTCTCTGGCAGGCAGTCGCAGCTTTTCTAAAGGAACACTGGCCAATCTTCTTTCCCTATATACCATGAATCTTTGGAGGTCATCTGGAGACAATTTTGACTGAGCTTCCTGCAAAATTTCCTGGAATGAGCTTTTATTCTGAAATAAATCATCAAACAAATCTTTCTTTCCAACGAATACTTTTATTTTGACATTCGTTGTGAAATCTTGAGCAACTTCATTAGGGTCGAATGGCCTTGCCGGGAATTTAAATAATTGTAGACACGTCATATTCTCCACTTCGGTGAACGCGCGACCTACATCGAACAATGGAAAGGCCCCCCAAGCTACAGGAAACTGAGGCCATATGGCCTTTTTTTTGTCTTTTAGGTCTTTTGTTAGGCCGCCTTCTGAACAGGTTTGATAAGCAATTTCTCGAGCTAGCAATTTGTCAGGAATATACAAGGGTAGGACATGAGGAGGGACGGTGCTTCCAAATACTCTAATATAGGTGAACCATTCTTCCCCGAACCATCTTGCGATGGGGATGATATCTATCTGTGCCTCGGGTGAGCACCCCGGTGGGTCTTCATCATACATCATCCTATACAAGGGTAGGATAAGCCCGTGACAAATCTGGTAGAAATGTGGGATGAACTGAGAATGCCACAGTACCTTATGATAAACATGGATAGGTAATGGGTCCTGGGTAGTCCATTTCCAACCCATAATGGAAAATTTAGACACATAACAAATAGAATCCATAACATATGCGGATAGATAAAAAGGAGGATAGATCCTTTGAGACAAGGATCTCTTAGACCGGTAATTGATAATAGCCGTGTATAGATTATCAGAAAAGATCTTGGCCCAATCCATAATATCGACATTTGTGGCAGCATCAATTAATGGTAACCATTCAGACGAAAACTTATTGATATCTAGCATCCCAAATAATCTACAAAGCATGGCCGCAGCAAAACAATACGGAGAGGTGAGGGAACTAGTGTTGTACATACCGTTTTTGTCTTTCTTGAGCGGTTCCTCTTTTCTGGACCAATCTTTGGTGGTCTCTGATAGGTCTGGGTTCTCCACCACAAATTTCTTAACGAATTGTGCATTGTAAATCGCCTACGGTTCAGGAAGATGATACATAAGCTTTAAATCTTGTGCAGCGAATGATCCGATGAGCCCTTGTCCTTGAATCTTGAATTGTCTGTTGTCCATGTTTGCATTGTCAAGTATCCACTTGATCATATCCGTATATGGTAGATTTTTGGGCCTTGCTGCTATCTGATGAAGAAATGATCATGCTAGCTCTTCTAAGGATGCTTCGGAAGAACGTTGTGAACCCGCGATAGCAGTAACCTTCATTATTCTGGGATTCTCTTCTTCAAGTAATTTGTACATGGTTTCCCACGTCGATATCCCTGCGCCTTTGTTACAGGCTGTGTCTGTATACAAAGGCGCCATTTCTTTCGTCTTTTCCTTAGCCTCAGAGCCTTGAGTTCTATTTTTCTTTCCCATTTCTTCCTGTGTATGGTTGTGTATCGTCTTTAGCTCTCCGTTCCTGCAGCTCACAAGTGAAATGGAAATGACTGATCAAGAAAGGTGATGGGAGAGCTTTAAATGCAGCAGATATATCAAATATGCCACCTTACGTGAAGTAATTCTTTACAAAAGCACGCGTCTACATTTCATTTAATAGCTGACAACTAATCCCTTTACTATCATTAAAAGCGCATGATCTTGAGTTAGATTACAGTAAGTGGCTTTTCTTAAATAGCATGCCCGAAGGATTCGTGATGAAGTGATTTTATGATTTGCTTACGTAACATCGCAGATCGCGCCATCGCAAATCGCACCATCGCAGATTGTGCAAACACACGAATATAACATCGTAGCGATCGCAACATCGCAGATCGCAGGAGTTTTATGCTTGCCAAATCTTGTCAGCTCATTTTCTGCGATATGCAATCTTGCGATCGGTGTTATCACAGATCGGTAAATCTTGAAGTTTTTCCGTTATGAGTATTACTTTATTACGACTCGATATATTTCTTAGCATGAGGGTCTTGTACATACCAGGATTATACTCAAATGGAAGCACTTCCGATCTTTTTTGCAACGCCACTTTAAAGATTTTTTCCTTAGGTTTTAAAATATTCGAAAGACCTTCCTAAGCTTACGATGGTAACCTTATTTTGAAGAAAGGAAACTCTTGCTTTCCCTAAATTTTAACTAAGGGTCCCCATTCATTTAGTATTTTGGACAACACTAAAATGAAAAGGGGGGGTGTTGTTGCTAGCCACAACAGGAGGTTGATGTTGGGTCTGAACAACTGGTTGTAACTCCTTTTCGATCTTTTCTTGTTTATCAATAAAAGCTATTTGAGTTTTCCTCCATGCTTTTGTATCATTGATGCTTGTTACATTTGTATGGTCAATTTACATCTGATCCTAGATTGTTTATGAATATAGATCCATGTCTTTGTATAGTACTATGCTTCTGTGATCTTACAGGTACTTTGTGAAGCTGGGCGTGCAAGGGAACAGGTAGCTGGGGACTATCAAAGAAGAGAGGAATCGAATCAAAGGATTAGCGCAAGACGTTGGTATTTCTATTCCTCTCTATCTATAATTCATAAAGGAAAAACATAAGTAGCTTTTCTCTGTTTGTTTCTAAGGCAACTGTCACACCTTAGTGGGATAGAGCAGTTCTATATAGACACTTTTCCCTGTAACAAAATGGCGACTCCACTGGGGAGATAATTAGTTTGTTTGTTTATCATTCGTTGTTGTCTATTTCATAAACCTACAAGTAGCATTCGAACTGCATTTGCCATAACAAATGTAAAGTAGATAACTGCTGCTTCAATCCATCCACTGGATCTGTTTACGATTTAAACAACTAATTTACAAACTATCTGATTACCCTTGTGATAGCTCTTAGATCCTCCTTAGATCTACCCCTGATTGTTGCATTACTGATTGATTTTTACTTGGCCAAAAACCAAGAACTGAACTGCAAACTGTGACCGGGAGACCAAACAGAGTCTCGTTTCTGGCCCAGCGTAGGTACTATTCAGAGACTCTGAATTTTAGTGCACTTCCCGGGTGGGCAACCTGCGTTGCATTTCAGATTCTCTGTGTTACAGGTGCGCTGATCAGAATATCTCTGTGCAGTTGTCGTTTCTGTGGATCATTCTTTCCAGTTCTATTCCTGAATTTTGCTGCCTATGATCAATATATGTCTGTTTGAAACCCCTTTTCCTTGCTGTTATTCCGCCTCCTTTGTACAAAAGAACTGTAGATGTTTTTGTGTGTTTGTTGAATCATTTACAGTTCTCCTTTGCAAAAGTAGCAATAATCGTACTGTCGCCGTTTGATTTGAAACTGTCACAAGTGTCGATTTCAATCGTAGGAAAGAGTTTAATTGCTGTTGATGGTTGATTATCCTGTTACTATTGCTTTTGGCCTGGATTTGTAATTTTCTAGTGTCAAGAACGAGTATTCATTTCAAAATCGTAAGGTGTCGTAATCGTCTCCATTTTTTATTTCGAAAAGAAGCTTGTTTATATTTGTCGCTTGAAAAGAAATTTAGATTTGTGAATCAGCTTTCTTTTTAGCATCCATATACTAAGAAATTCAAAAAAAAAATACATGCATGTGCATTTGCATATAGACAGTCTGTTTGGCTTGATTTAGGAAAGTGCATTTACAGTGTTCTCTTTGCTCTTTGTGAAAGGATTCTGTCTTTCTTTCCCCTAGTAGCTAGGATTTTCATTGCATAAAAGAGATAAAAGTTTGTTTATCATCTTAGATTGCATTTTAGGAATTGCATCTACATCTCGTGGTGAACCTGAAAGGAAAACTTCATAAACAAGCTCAACTTAAAATAAATTCAATGAATCTAACAACGCTTTGGAACTTAACGCACAACATTTAGAAGTCTAGGCTAGAGATGTATTATGGCGTCATAAAGCCTGGTAACTATTGTTCTCACTGATGGTTGGGTGATTCCTCCACTTTGAGACAATAAGTGCCAGTACGGACTTGTGCTCCCACGTACCGTCGAGTATATTTTGGGAGACCCCTATACGCTTAAATCCTTTATCCATAGGAAGCCGTGTCTACCGCCCTATCGATCGCAATGCACTGAACACAACATTCGGGAAGATTGACTGTCATACCGTAAAAAGTATTCTGCAGTTTTGCAATTGGTTTGGTACTCCCTCTATCTAGACTTCCAGAGTAGTCCCTTTCGTTCCTTTTCAGACTCTTTAATGGAAAAGGTCCATCTGAGCACTTGTCACTTCAAGCTCATTAAAAATCGAAGGCGACTAGAGTCATCTTTTGTTTTTTCTCGACTCTTAAAAACTGAAAAAACAAGTTGTGTCAAAGCGTCTAAAATTTATTTTAAACGGAATATTCATTACCCCTTTCCTACGTTGATCTTGGGTTGAGAAAATGGAATCCACCAACCAAGGAATTCCCCTTGGAGGAAATCCTAGTCCCTTCTCCTCTTGGGGAGATGTTGGTGCACCCCATATGGCCACATTGTCGCTTCCAGGACTGACAATTGGTTTACCTGTATGGCTCTTCTCAACCTCTGTCGTTCAGAACACCACAATTCCTGAACAATCGAATCAGCAATTAGACGAGTCTAGAGTTACCCACCAACCTTCTACTTCCTCTAATTCTTCCTCTCCTCCTTCCTCTTCGCTTGATGGGGCTGGTAAAGCCAAAAGTCAGGTACCTAAGGAGAAGAAGGAAAAGAAGAAGAAAGAGAAGAAGAAGAAGGAGCCAAAAGCGAATGGGGGCAAATGAGTGTCGTCTAGCGAAAATCCACACACTGCACCAACCAGGCCTAAATCGCCATGTGTCATTTGCAAAGGAGACCACTATCACAGAGATTGTCCTTGCATCCCTCGGATCTTAAGAGACTGGTCTCCTCGTTTGCACAACCCGGTGTCGTCAACCTCTGATGATCATGTTGAAAACACACCGTCAACTAGTGAAAGTGAAGCCCCGGGACAAAAATGAAAATATAGATTTCCTTGTAAACTGTGCGAAGGCGATCATGTCTTGCACCGTTGTCCCTTCTTAGACGAAGCTAAAAGAGTTTTGGACGATCATCCGGTTTCACCGTTACGACTTCCACCTGGATATAAAAAACTCTTGCCGAGTCCGTCACTAGTTGAAAATCCAGCTGGCCCGCTTAGGTGGTCGGCCGAAGCACCTATCATTGAAGATAAACCATCTGAATCCATACCAGACGAAAGTCGAAAGGTCGAGGCAGCAGTTGACCCGGTCTTGCCTTCAGAGGTTCCATCTTCAGATGATACAGTCACTGAAGAGAACAAGGATGACACCGTCCAAATTCTTTTCATAATCACAGACTCTAATGAACATGGGGGCAATTTACCCGTTCCTTTACCGCAGGAAGGAAGTTCATCAGAGCCGTACCCGGCCGTCTATTCGGTCCCACCTCCAAGCAACCTAGTTGTCTCCTTCGACTGGAATCAACTAGGCAGACCCCGTTTACCAGCTAGTATACCATTCCGAATTATTGTTCAAATATATAGAATGGTTATGGCTGGTACCATCATGGATGAGGGGGCTTCTGTGAGTATCCTTTCCTCAACTGCTTGGAAAGTGCTTGGTTCGCCATCGCTTTTGCCTGAGATGAGAAATCTGACAGGCTTTGATAAAGGAACCAGTCGACCGTTAGGGATCCTTCCCAATGTGCCCATAACGTTGAGAGGGAAAACCGTTCACATGAACGTGATGGTAGTTCAAGGACCCCTGGATTACAATCTACTCGTTGGACGAGACTATATTTATTGCATGGGAGCAATTGTCTCCTCACTCTTTAGAGTAATGTGTTTTCCACATGAAGGAAGAGTGGTCAAGCTCGTATACCAGCTTTCATTTCCCAGATCATACAGAGCAAATAGTGATACACCATCCCTAAATGGTCTTTTCACGCAAGAAATGTCTCAATCCCTAGTCCGTCCACCCGATGAGCGCGAGTGATTCAGTGGGACATGACTGAATCCCAGGGGTCATGCACCCTGGTCTACTTCGGCAGGAAAACTTCAGGTATAGGGTAGGTTTTTGGAGAGGATATGACTAGTCTGTACTGCCGTCCATGATTGGAAGAGGGGGTTATTCTAGAATAAGATTCTCTTGTCAAAGTTATGTGAGTTGGCGAGCATCGCCGCTCACCTTTGTTTATCTCGGTAGACATCACCGAAGAAGTGTTTTGTTTACGCCGTAAATAGAACAATCTTTGGTAACCTGTAAGAGGTAGGCCTCTCTCGGTAAAACAAATGTTTTAACGGACTAAAGAAGGGGTAACCTTGAAACTCTGTTTTATACCTGGGGGCATGCAAGCCTTTTGGGATGCAAGCGAAGAGCGACTATTTATTTTTTAAAATTTTTAGGACCTCTAACCCTTTAAACTCGTAGGATTGGTCGTCTCCTAACTTGCATAAAGAAAGGATGTGGGGAAAAACTCTAAAAGTTGTCGTTTTTATATGAGACATTCTTATCACACGACTGGATTGATCGAGCAGTTTTAGCACATAGTTCAAGCTCATTAAAAAATAAACATAAGACATGAGAAAATGTTTACACCCACATTTAAGCACGTTAAAAAATGAACTATTCCCCGATAAATAACCATCATGAATGTAGTACTTCAGCCGTTAAAGCCTTGGTCGTGTTTTCACCGTCACCTCCACTTTTCCAGTGGCCGATCATTCACCTCCATTTGATTGTTTACCCATTTTGAGGAACAGTTGCGAAGAGTGATTTCACTAGCCATCCTTGTGACACTGCCATGATTGGAAAATTCCAAACCTTACCTGGAATCAGCTGCTACCCATTTTATCACTCGTTCCTCAAAAGACGAGTCTCCTTTAAGCTCTTTTCAACTGACTCATAAAATATGAAAAGATTGTTGAGCCATTGGCCTCTCCAGCTCGTTAAAGGGACAGGAAGTGCTATCCCTCCTTTAGATTTTAGTCTTTTTGGACCCGAGGGACTATTACACAAAAAGATTGAGCGCTTGTTTTGTTCGGCTCATTAAAAGTATCGAAAATTCATCCCTTCTGTATTGTTTTATACTTTTTCGGACTTAAGGGATTAGATGACGAAAAAGGAATTTTCGAGTTACCTTTACGTTCCTTTTCAGACTCTCTAAAATTGAAAAGGATCGAGTTATATTTGTCGTTAAACTCGTTAAAAAGATTAACAGCGACAAACTTGTCTATAGACGAGAATGAGTTTCACTATCGCTAGGCTCGTTAAAACATAGCGATGGGTTTGCTCGAAGGGAAAATTATAGAACAAGCATATGTTATCCTCCTCAAGGTTGACAAAAATAAAGAGGTACTGGTCAACAATGACTGGGGAAAAGTTGGGAAGAAAACTCAAAGAAACTTTGTTGGTAGCAAGTTGCTCTTGAGCATGACACTTCCGCTCCGTGTCCGAGTCGGGTTGGGTTGTTTCATTCACCGGTCACATCACCATGGTCACGCCATACCATCCACATTTGGGGTTAATGGTACCAATCCATCACATCAGTGTCACCGATATGTTCAAGAGAAGTCATTCAGAGAATTCACCTGTGTCTCACCCACTACCATTCATTATACTCCATTCTTTCATGACCGCCACCCTGAACCTTATATCACCAGATCATTTTCACCTCCATTAAAATAATTTACTCCGTTCCATGTCATTGATGTGGGATTCATTAAGGCCCTCCTGTGATGGATCACTTCTTGTTGACATCAGCTCATTATCCAAGAAGTTGATCTAGGAACACCCCATTCAGTACTTTGAAGCTTGCATGCCTCAATGGCAAGTTTCTCACTTCCGACGACAGGTTTACATCAATGGCCTTCGACTGAAATATTTCGCATGGTGTTCAACGCCATGTCCTTTATTCACACCACGTGAATTGTACTGCAGTACCTTGAGGGTCATTATCATTATCGGTGATTCCTCTCGCGCTTGTTAACAATTTACATCATTGACTGGTAATCAAGCAATGCCTTTCCATGTTCGACTTCAGAACATTCCTCACATGGATCGACTTGTACTTTGAGTGAAGATCAGACGAGATTGAAGACCCCAGACCTAGTTTCATCCATCCGGGCTGCGATATATATTCAGGGAAATAAAGACATTAAATATACATCATTGCAGCACAGATAATCATCCTACCAAAAGGATGGTGGCTCCACCAGAATCACCAGTCTACACTCAGACGATTGTATGTCCTTTGTACATGAAAATG
This sequence comes from Pinus tabuliformis, assembly GCA_031772625.1. Lineage (NCBI taxonomy): Eukaryota > Viridiplantae > Streptophyta > Pinopsida > Pinales > Pinaceae > Pinus > Pinus tabuliformis. The sequence goes on along the minus strand of CM062812.1, from coordinate 899,587,304 downwards.
AATTTATAAAGCTGAGCATGGGAATGCCCTCCTCAGCTAGATCATGAAAATATTATGAAGATAATGTATTGTATTGTATCTTATTACAGGTCTCCTCCCAGCATTGAAAGAACTTCGGATCCTCATAATAAATAATTTCACCCGACACCAAAAGGTTAATGAGGGGGCAACTGTTATAGACATTTTTGTGCCCTACAACCCCAAGCATGAAATGTCCATAAACCAAGGGCTCCTAAGTCCCTAAAAGTGTTGTTCTAACCCCTAAAGGAACAAGGTCGACAGATTACAGCTTCTCCCAGAAGTTCTCCATGAAAAACTACTCAGAATTGGTCAAAACAGGATCATTGCAGCTGCTCCACTGGCTAAGTGCATTGCATCTCACCTAAATACATTGTGAGGGTGGGTTGCATCTCAAAAGTCCCTTCTGTGGGGTGCGATGGGCGAGAAATGACAAATGGTAGTGTCATTCCGCGAGGTGGAGAGGCAATGGAAGCTTCCAGAATCTTCCCCTGTGACACTTGCCTCACTGAATTCGACCAAGGATGAGTAAGAGACCCTCAGTCTCCAAGTGGAAGCCAGAACTGTCAGAGAGAAGACACTAATCAAATCACAAGCTGACTCGTCCCCCTTACAGATATCTATATATGGATCCCTCATCCCAGAGATCCAGAGGCTGGAATTTTGCATATTGTAAGGAATTGCTGTTGGTTTCTAGAGACAAACATGAGATTATTAGGTGATCTAAGCTTTGTTTGAGGTGAAGAGGGGCTTCTTTGCTGGGAGGTTGATGCTGGGTCGGAACAACTGGTTGTAACTCCTCCTGGATCTTTTCTTGTTTATCAATAAAAGGTATTTGAGTTTTCCTCCATGCTTTTGTATCATTGATGCTTGTTAAATTTGTATGGTCAATTTACATCTGATCCTAGATTGTTTATGAATATAGATACATGTCTTTGTATAGTACTCTACTTCTGTGATCTTACAGGTACTTTGTGAAGCTGGGCGTGCAAGGGAACAGGTAGCTAGGGACTATCAAAGAAGAGAGGAATCGAATCAAAGGATTAGCGCAAGACAGAGGTTGGTCTTTCTATTCCTCTCTATCTATAATTCATAAAGGAAAAACATAAGTAGATTTTCTCTGTTTGTTTCTAAGGCAGTTGTCACACCTTAGTGGGATAGAGCAGTTCTATATAGACACTTTTCCCTGTAACAATGGCAATGGAAGCAATTGATATTTCTTAGATCCTTCTTCTTCTTGTCACCTTTCTGACTAGATTCACCCTTCCCTTTTCCTTTATCATCCTTAGCTTTACCTCCAAGAAAAATTCTCCCCATCCTTAGTGTTAACTAATCTCCCTTCTATGGTTCCTCTTTGAATCCCTTCTTGTATGCAATTAGTCCAAAACCTCTCCCATTCGGGAAATTTCTCTCTCCCACTACCATCATCATAGAACCCTTTCTAAGGCTTCTCAAATCCAAGAAAGTCAAGACTCACATGGTCATGAATAGATACAATTTAACCCACATTACCTAGTTCATCTCAAACTTGAGTGAACCTTGTAAGATATGTGATAATGGGATCACCTTGTTTCATCCATATACTCCTTAAGAGCAAGCTTCTTGGTATCACTCGTACTCTGATATAATTGTAAGATGACATCGAACATTTCAAAGGTTGTATTCTTCTCATGGAGAGGAGTAACTATATGATCTTTGACCCCTTCCAGAATAATCCTCCTAGCCTTGAATCATTCTTAATATGTTGGGCCAATTTTTGGGGATCTTGAGGTGGTGTTATCGCCTGCTTGACATATTATCCCACCCCAATATCTTCCATTACAATTATGATCTTCCCTTTCCAAGAGATGAGGTTTGATGCCCCCTCTATATAGTGATCAACTCTTAGTCCTTGGTACTCCATTCTCCTTGTCCAAGGAACTGCTCTTCAAAATTCTAATCTCTGTTCGCCAACAAAAAAATGATCTCTTTCGCCGTGAAGTTTGTCTTGTTCACTACTCTAATACATTGTAGAATTTCCTCAAAATTTTGCAACTTCTATTCAAAAGACACAAAATTTTACTACTTGTTTGAGATGAAATAGGAATATAAATAAATACACAATCACATAATTTAACAACAAATTTTTTCTTGGGGAACCCAACTAGTAAAACACTTTTTTGGTTGATAATTTTATTGATAGAAATTAAGTAATATATCTCTCACAACACAATAGTTTCAATAAAAAAACACACTTGTCTTCCCTACTTATTATATGCGTGAAACCCTTGCAAGAATGTCCATATTTGTTGCCTTCTTTCCTTGGCTTTCCTATACTCCAAATTCCTTATGCAAACCCAACAGATAAGCCTCTATTTCCTAGCACATGAGATGCTCCTATTTCTTAGAAACTAGCTCCTAAATTCTAATGCATTCACAAGGAAAATTTCCTTTTATCAATTCACACAAGCCTCTCCTTGGCTCATTCTATCTCTCGCAAGATCAAACAAAAATATTTTTCATAAAAGTATGATACAAATTGTGCCTTCATTCCCCCTTTTAAGAAAATTTAATGCACAACTTTGGGAAGTTATACTTCTGGAAATTCAAATTGGTGATTGTGTTGTTAACTATGTTGAAGTGGCTCATGCAACTCGTCCTATGTCTCGATCTAGAATTAGCAAGTTGTCACTTGTCATTTTCCCAAATTAATTCACACTAGATGAAAATAACTATGTCTTGCACATTTGCGCATTAGCTAAACTTCTTCTCACTCGTCGTAATTATTAGGAAACTCAAGCATGGTAATGAAGAACTCGTTGATGTCTCTTTGACTAAGGCAGAAGTCAAAGAAAACCTTTCCACTACCATTTTCAACATGTTTCGAGGTATCAATGAGGTTTCCTCTAAGTTATGATTGGTCTCTTGATGTGGAGGACATGATGCCATTGTTGGTTACATGATGAAAAAATTTGTTGCTTTGGATGAGACTCAATGCATGACAGAGCAGAGGCCCCTATTCTAAGATAGATTTAATCCCTATTCAAGATAGTCATAGGACGAATAAATATTTAATGTCTGTGAGGTGTTTCATCAAAGATGTTGCATGGAATTTAAGACACAAGTAGCTTTTGGTTCTATTGAAGATTATTTCATAAACAAGGAGAAAAATACACCAAGAGGAGAAGGGAAGAATTGCCTTGAAACAAGAGGAAATCATTGTAAGGAGAACCACTTTGACATAGTTGAGGTTGAGCAGTAGCTCTAGCACAGAATTATGCAAGTACTGGAGACCCCCTTAGTTGAAAAGGAATGAGTGCTGGCTATTCCAAGAAGTTGACATGCCAACATAGATATATGTCCTCAAAGGTGCTTGGCCAGTTCATAATTACTAGTAGAAACGCATCCTGGGGAACCAAGTTCAGTGAAACTAGATATATATTGTGAGTTGCTCTGACTAGGATTAATTCTATTATAAAAGAAATTGGATTCTATGGAATAGCTCTCGTGGGTGGTCAATAAATTTTGTGACAGGCCTCATACTCCTATCATTGGGTGGGGTTACTATGATAACTAGTTTGAGGGTGGAGGATTTTACCTATTGATTCTCTAGGTTACTACTAGAATGATTTGGTCCTCAAAGAAACCTTATCATCACCTTGAATCTGGATCAGTGGTGACAACTACAGGAGTCTAATTGTAGTCTCCCTATGGTTGGGAGGTGAGTTATTATCTGTGACCAAATTCCTATTCTCTTGGAAATACATCACTCCCTTATGTTACTTGTACACCATATTGTTGCTACTATTAGTAAGCTAGTTACTTGGTTTGTGTAAAATTAAAATATGGTCGTTAGTTAGTTGATGATGTATTGGGTATATCGATGTATTGTGAAATGAAGTGTGTGTGTATGAAGGGCATTGAGTTATTCAACTATGTTTAATTATGATATATAATGCACCAAGTATGTACGGGTTAGTGAGTATTTAATGCCCATAATACTCTATGGTATATTGTATGGTGTGGTGTGTGAATAGAAATCAACTTCAATCTCAATTCAACCCTAGTCTGTGATCAAGAAGAAACATGGAATTTCCCTTTACTAATGAATTTACTTGCTAACTTAGTATATTATAGGGCCACAAATTGTACAGAAGATTAATGGTGTAATGAATCATATTTACTGAAATTATGTTGCACTGTGTCCTTAGTTTCTAAGGATGTCCTCACAAGTTTATTATTTAGTTTCTTAGGCATTTGCAATATATTTTACTATTGTTAATGACTTTTCTATTTGGAAAACTTGGCCCCACCTCACCCTGACTTTGCTGGCAACACTTGGAATGATTTATGATAGTGATTTGGTGTGTTAAAGAAACCATATTATAACATGACTCTATTCATGAAGTCTACTCCAAAATATATGCATTATATCATGGTATACTTTGCCAGGAATGGTACAAAGTTCTAAGCTTGATGGGTTTGTCCATGCTTGATGGTTGATATACATAATCTGAATATTTTAATGGTGGGAATTAACTTGTGATTGTTGTGTAAAATTGGTAGTCTAAATCGCATCTTGTTTTTACAATGGGTGTTGTAGAGTGAAATTAAATACAAGGTCCATTGGAGGGTCGATGACATGTTATTTTTCATGGTTATATTCAACACTATGCATTTTTCTCTTGGTTTGGTTTTTGAAGACTGATACTACAACACTTCTCTTATCCATGTGTTGTTACCATTGGGGTTTTACAAGATAAGAAAATCCACCCTTAAATGTTGGTTTTGCTAAGTTCAATACATTCATACATTTTTGGAAAAGGTATTCAAAATATCCTCATGAGTTAGATGGGTTTTGAAGAGGATTGTGGAGTGAGTTTGATTGAATAGTATTGATACATAAGCAACCTATGGATTGTTTAGTAAGATGGATGTTAATATTTTTCATATTTATGCCCGTATTTGAATTCTTATACCTGCAATTAGATATGAGTATTGCTAAGATGGTGTCACTCCACTCACTTGTTGAGGGTTTTCTATGGTTTTTATGATTGAGTTATTTGATTTTTTAAGGATCTAAAAAATAAATCTCTCATATGTTTGGAACCTAATATTGTTCCATGTCACTTAATTCACATTCTAACACAAGAAAAGTTTCATATTTTAGTTGATCATGTCACCCAAGACCATATTATTTATTTCCATTGATTGTTTGGTTATAGTTGGGTGGAAACACCAGTTTATGGATGGATTTGAATACACACCACTATTGTTTCCTTCTTTGAGATCTGATATAACTCATACATCAAATCAACTAGTTTAAGCCTTGAATGACTTGTAACAAGCACCAAACCACCCATACATATTGATTGTTGGTTCATTTATTCACTTCCTACTTCTTACTAGTGATGAAGTTTATATTTGGCATTCAATTTCATGAACTAGAATTGGATTTATGGTCTAAAGTCATCCAAGGGTCAAACTGAAATTATTAAGGCTATGCTAAAAGGGATCAATGCTTAATAATTTATGAAAATACCACTTGCCAGTAGAATCTTTGTTTGTTTAAATATTTGATGCAAGTTTAAATATTTTCTAACCATGCTGAGTAATTTATACTCGAGGTATTTCCTAGTATGTTTTAATTCACATACCAAGAATGGATATCTATACGGCTTCAAATTCTGAATCAAATTAACATTTCTATTTCTGGCCTGCACTTTTAAATCTGTGGAAAATTACTCACTAATTCTAGTTATCTTATAACAACAATATTATTTAAAGTCTTAAGGAACCAAACCACACTGAAGTATGTTGATCTAATAACCTATTTCAAGGCTTGGACATGTTGATGTGAACACCAAATGTTCGAATGATTAAATTGGTTCATATTTAATACAAATACATTGATTAAATTGATGTTTCATACACTCACCTTAAATTGGACTTATTTAATGTTGGATCTCATTTGTGTTTAAACTTTGTCTATGGGTAATAAGCACAATTAAAATTAGGGCACATTAAAGGGGTGTTGTAGTACAGTCTAATTTGTTTTGGCCAACATTTTAAGTACATTCTGATTTGTTTTTAAATGTTTATCGTCTTCATAAAATAACACCATTGTTTATTACTATTATGTCTCTTTTCTAAATTAAATATCATTTCTTGGGTTTAAGCTGTCATATTTCTCATGGTGTTAATAGGTATTTTATTAAGTAGGTACGTTGTGGCATAAAATAATTCAACCTTAAGTTGTTTGAGAAATTTGTTCCTCTGAACATGCTCTTGTCCTTCTGTAGAAGTCATATTTCTCTTCTTGTCAACATCTTACTTTAACTTGTGGAGTATATAAGGAAGTTGCCTCCACACACTGTAAGCTTTGGAATACTGGTAGAAAAACTAGATGTGATTTCTTCCCCACTATTTGTTTTATGTTTTCCTTTAAATCAATTAATTCAACTCCTTTGACTTGTACATGAGAAAGTATCCCAACTTTTTTTAAGTTGTCAACATGTACTATTAAGTACTTTGTGCATGCGAATGATGCGGTTTTGTCAATATTTTGGCAAAGAATCGGCCTAGATTTTGTGAAAGTGGTAAGAGCATGTTGAGACATGCTTGTAATATTTTGAAGTTTTGAAGTTTAATTTAAATAGATTGTTGTTATCCTTCCCATTTCTAGTGTTGTGTTTTTTTTCATCCATTAAATCGGTTGTGTGTGATATAGTACAACTTAGTAGTTGTTTGTAGGTTGCATCGATTTGGTATCAAAATAGGTATATGCACTATAAGGGTCGAACAATTAATTTATTGAATTGAGGACAAGTGAAATCTATTTGAATTTGAACAAATCAAGTATATAAATTTCTAGCCGACTGATGGAGGATTGGGACTAAACCTTCTTATTTAGTCTTTCCCTATGCTTTTGCTACATGTGCAAGAAGGCTACTAGCACTTCCCACTATAAGAATTTAAATTGACTACCTTCTATATCCTATGGCATTCTTCGTTTTGACCTTTCACAATTGATTCATGCAGGCCATTGATATTGGCATGAGTATGGTTGTTGCATGATGGTGTTGTTAATATTGGCACGAGATTGGTTGTTGCAAGAGTGTATTGTTGATATTGTCATGAATTTGAATGTTTCATAATGTTTATGAGAAGTGATTCTAGTGTTCTATATATGCTAGTAATGTCTACAGAATTTATCAACTATGATGGCAACAATTTATAGCCTCCTCTTGCATATGAGTGGCTTGTAAAGCGTTGAGTATAGCCCATATCTATTATGGGCTTTTTACATGATTCTTCTATCATATTATGTGATGATTCAAATGTTGGAACCATAATTTGGAGAATCAATCTATACACTATCACGTAACTTGGATTTTAATCCTATACTATTGCAAAATAAGCTTCCTTCAAGTTTTCTATTTGTTGGTTTGTGTTATGCTCAAGTGCTCTTGTATTAAGGATGATTTTGTCTAAATTCAAAGCTTATTATTTTTAGTCCACATTTCATGAAGCATTGTATGAATAATGGGAAGGCTACTACAAGAAAATATTATGAATATTCTGATAAGAAAAGAGTTGCAAATATATATATATATATATATATATATATATATATATATATATATATATATATATATATATGACCCCATTTTCGTAACCATATATTGAAAATTTGGTTAGCTTAGTGACAACTCTAGCTATTGAATTGAGGAGGGGCTACTGACAATAAATGCATCTTTGAAATATAAGAACGAGAAAAGGAAGTAAAGATACTAAATCAAGGACTTTATTTCCATGAGGATTTGTGTTGGAAAAATCACATGCATATTCCTTTTTAGAAATTTGTAATGGAAAACAACTATGTAACATGTAAATTTGTTCGTTGATTTTTGATTTTATAGGAACAGATTGTTAGCCATCACAAATTAATATGTATATAAAAATTTATGATGCTTTCCTTGGGATAATCTGTATTATTTTAGGATGGTTTGCATTACTATAGGATGGGAATGTGAAATATCAAAAAATTATTTTTTAATTGCAAATTATGTGATGATGAATGCCATGTTGCCCTGGGTATTCTTAAATTTAATTGCATTTTCATTTTAATTTTGGATCACCACTGGTTTTTTTTAATCCTATCCAAAGTATAGATACTTTTTATTTCTAGACACTCCTAATTGTTTCACATTAATTGCATGTCTTAAAAACTCCAAGAACATAGTTCATGTATATAAATAAGTAGTGACATGCTCTTGTTTAGTAAAATATTTTCCACAACTTTACAAAGTTTTATAATTTATTAAGTTGCAGAATTTACAATTTAAAAATTTTCAAGGTCTAATTCTTTAAAGGGTGCTAGCTCAATCAAAGAGCAACTACTTTACAAGTAGGAGGTTGGTAGTTTGATTCAATCATGCCATGATATTCATATAGATTGGAGACGATCAATTTTTTGTGAGAGAGGCTCTCTTGACTGTCACGGATAAGCTTATGGTGACATTTTTGGACTCTCACCAAAATATGAAATGGTGATGATCAATGAAATCCATCATATATATGCATCAATAGTGATGACATAAAAGGTCCATCACCATAAATTGTTGTTATTCATATGAAATGGTGACGATCACTCTCTATCATTATAATCATTAATATTGACAGACCTTGAATGTCACAACAACACCTATACTTTTGGTGATGCAGTCTTTGTTGAAATTCAATTTTTGATGATGGAGGGTCTTTTGACCATCACCAATAAAGCGTATGGTGACATTTTTTTACTCTTACGAAGATATGAAATGGTGACGGTCAACAAACATCGCCACATTTATGCATCAATAGTGACAACCATGAAAGGTCCATCACAATAAATCTCCATTGTTCATATGAAATGGTGACGGTCACTATCCGTCATTATAATAATTATTCATGATGGACCTTGAATGCCACCATAACATCTATACTTTTGGCGACATTCAATTTTTTGGTGACAGAGACTAAGGTCCATCACCATTGCTCATATCAAATGGTGACGGTCACTATCCATCATTATAAATCATAATTGGTGACATAACTTGAATGTCGCCACAGTATGTATACGTTTGGCGACCCCACTTTTGGTGATGTTCAATTTTTGGTGACGGGAGATCTTTTGACTGCCACCAATGAGCTTATTCTGAAATTTTTTGACCCTCAGCAATGTCATTTTTTCTTGTAGTGTTAGGGCATCCTATGGGTTTTATTTATATATTTTTTCAGTTCTTTCTTTTTCATATATATATATATATATATATATATATTAAATTCATGTTTTTATTTTTCTTTCTCCTTCTATTTTTTCCTTTAATTTTCTATTCTTTTCCTTTTTATATTTTTATTTCTATAGGATAAAAAAATTTAAAATGAAAATCAATTTTTATAGCATCCCTATGGGATAAATGGCTAAATAACCATATTGGAATACTAAATTATGGGGCCCTAACGACAACCTCAATTGTGATTAGGTTCTTCTTGCTCACATTCATAATGATGAACTGCACCAGTGAACCCTTTACCCACATTTGCGAGTGTAAGGGGCATTCCTCCTCCTCTAGATCCTTAGGTTCCACCTTTTGGAGCTCAATGGTGGCTACCATCAAAGTGAGTTATGCGTCAATGATCTTACTTCCCTTGTTTATTTCCTTGTTGGGTTCCATCTCAAAGTCAGAGCACGCATCCTCCTCTAAGTCTTTTAGCTCAACCACCAATGCCTGCTTTGCATGACATCCATTCATGTTATGAGTGGGAGTTTTATGGAACTCACACCACTTTTAGGTTTCCTTCTTCACCATCCCATTATTATTGGCTTGCGGCTCCAAATATTTACCCTCGGGGGTCGAGGCCTGGATTTACCCTTTTATGTATGGCTTGGGGGCACCTTCGCTCTGCTTTGGATTCACACATCCAAAGTATCGCTCCTTTTGCTTGAATTTTTTCTGAATATTAGCAGCATATCAGTATGTTGCACCAAGCAAGGAGATGTCCAGGAACCACATTTCCTCCTAAATGTATTCATGAAAAATAACACAACACTTGAGCATCTGATGTTTCTTGGAATACTTGATACCCAATGGTGTGCAAAGGGTATGGAAAATATTTGTCAACTCATGCATATCTTGATCCCTTTGTTGTTGCAACATAGTCCATTGTATGGAATTGTCATCATATCTCTCGATAGGGTAATACTATTCCTTATTGACATCTTAGAAATAATTCCAAGTGGGTGTGCCTAAGAAACGTTAGGTTTCCCTCTCTTCCCAATATTCACAATAAGTTTCCCAACAACCCTTGACGTAGGGAATGATTTTGAGGTGTGAAAAAGTAATATTTTCCCTATTAGGAGAATCATGAACTAAAAAATATGCTCCCAATAGATTTAACCATCTATCTATGACATATTCATCTATTTGGCCTTCAAATATGGGAATGTAATAGCTCACTTGTGCCTTAAAGGGAGTGATGTCTAGAGTGGTTGTCGAATCAAGATCCATCACTTGGGGGCATCTGTTGAAGGGTCTAGTAAAATATATCCATCATCACATTCCTTTGTGACTTGAGATCTTATTTGAGAAATTTTTTGAAAGGATCTCCTACTCCCTCATATTTATTTTCTTCTTCCATGGGAGGCCATCGGGGTCAGTGAGGCCAACCTTGACCTCAGCCTCATTTGGAACATGCATTAAAAGAAAAAGAAGGAGAAGACCTCTCTAATACCAATGATCCACACTTATGCAGGAACGAAACATAATATAGATATAACCATAAAAACATAGATGCAACAAAAATAAATCCTCATTTCATTAATATCGAAGAAATTAAAGATACTTACATACAAAATGGAGATAAACTAGGTCAGGTGATGGTAGCTTATCTATGAGAAGAGATGTAGTGGCTACATGCCTCTAACATATGTTACAATGAGGATCAAGGGAATTTTCATTATTTAACAACAAGGATAAACCATAACCAATCAAAAATCTAACACTAGGAGATGGAATCCCAAGAGTTTGTGGGCCCCTTTGGGTTTAGTTGGAAAACTAACTTCCTCGTGTCACAACTTGGTCATATGATATTCATTTGGCACGTACGAGACATTGTTAGAAAGCTATCTCTGAGCACTACAAATTATGTGGTAGACCATTACTTATAGCTATGGGCCTACTATAGACCTATAAAAGCATTGTTCAAAGGGTCGAAACAACTCTAGATGTTTAGGACACGCAAATTTGCTAAAAATAGTAAATTATGCTTTAATCAGGGAAATTAACGAAACCAACTAGACGCCTATGTGGAATAGGAAGGTTTCCACCAATATCCACCTATATAAAAAAGGACAATCCCAAAATATATTATCACCACAATGGAATATTTGACAAAGTGGGTAGAAATTGAGCTAGTCAAATATTGTACAAAAGAAGCAGCAACTAAATTTGTCTAGGAAAACATAGTAACAATACTTTGTTGTACCCTTATTATAATTAATGGTAGGGGCTCATACTCTTTTAATGCTACAACCAAAATATTGCTAGAAAAATTCATTATTAAGTATAGGTAAACAACAACTTATTATGCATAGGACATTTGTGTCATAGAATCCTTTAACAATACTTTACATAAAGGACTTACAAATATATTAAATATTGAAGTAGATGTCTCGAATGATAAAATATCAACATATTTATGGGCATCCCATATGGCACATAAACAAGATACTAGGAACTCACCATTCAAGATAAAATATGGGAAACAAACAATAATACCATTGTGTTACACTAGAAATGCAAAAATCATATTTCTTGTGCTAAAGTATGACATTGAGAAACTTGAAAATGAACAACTTTACCAGCTATAATCATTGGAAAAATATATATTCCATGCACTTCAGTAGCAACAAGCACATAAAAAGGAGTAAAAATATTTTCACAATGGGAATCTACAAAGAAAGAAGTTGAAAGTGATATATTTAGCTTTATTATATGATAGTCAAATTAAGGTGAAACCAAGAAAAATGGAAATTGCATGGCTAGGAAACTTTGTAATATAATATATACACTATTTATGTGCAATTAGACTTAAGACTCTTCAAGTCAATATACTAGAATCAACAATGAATCGTGCCTAATTGAAAAGATATATAGCTTAAGGATTTCGGCATACTCCTAGTGGAAAGCTCCTTGTGGCATCGATGAGCATGGGATAGTCTAAAAACCATCATATGCAAGTCTAGCTTACCAACTATATATAAAATAATGTTAGGTTTAACATTAGTCTTTAAGATTAGATAATAATTAGGATTATAAGAAGTAGTTATAAAATATGGTATAATAACAACTATTCCAATAAATAAATACTTCCAAAAGCAATCATCATAATGAATGAAATACAAAACAATGGAGTGAGACCAAGGATTTAGAAAAAAATTGAATAATAAATTGCATCTTAACATATGACAACACTAAAAAATGGAGCAACATGAAGAAAGGTAAGGTCATCGACTCATGTTTTAAGAACAGTGTCATGGACCTCACTAGAAGTAGAGAGGAAAGACTATAAGTCTATTTTGAATTGCATATCATCTAAATGTTATGACTGATGGGGACATCTCACCCAATTTAAATTATTTTTCAAATGACTTTTCACATTCAAAAAGTCACCCAACCACCAAAAATAGGAAGACATCTTCCCATGTAACTCGCACGATCCCGAAGTAATGGAAACAACCAACATTATTGTGATGTTACAAGTACAACAAGAGTGCACATATGGAATTAACAATAAACTAGCAATTGTACCAAAAGGTACAAAGAGAGGCCGATAGATTTATGAAGTTGCAATTGTTGAATTTTTATAAAAGGTCGGGCCACCTTCTCCGCTGCTATTGATATTGTACAATTTATTAAATATGAAATAGAGTAAAATATATAGGACACATAACATATTGGGAATGTAAGATCTTTACACTGGAAGTAAAAAGAGAACAAAGCAGCATGTCAAAGCAGAAATACTTAAAGAAAACCACAAGACCTTCTATTCATTCACACATATTTAAAAATGCTGACATCACTGAAACAAAAAAGAAGAGAATTAGAAAATTTCATGTAAATGTATTCTATTTTAAAAACAAACAACTAACCACTCTATAAATGTCATTGCAGAAGCCCATGTAAGGTATACATATTCCTATATAACTTTTTTGAAAACAAAAACAAAGATAAGTTAACGTGAGTAGCATAACATCTAGCATTCCATGAACAATAGAAACCACACTCAAAAGGCTAAATCTATGTAAACTGAGTTTTTATTAAAATTGTAGGTACAAAAAAACTTATGACACTCCATAACTATGCATCATGTTTGGTGGAACATAGTAGACTTATTACACTTGAATACTTCTAAATATTTTACTTGGTATTGTGTGTTTATCACAAGCAATTATACAAGAGATAGTTACATGCTTTGCAATGTATTTTTTGAAATTTTACATATGGTCTACACATAGAGACATGTTTGGTAGCTAATAACTAAACATATATACAATGAAAGTATTATTTGGCTTCTAAACATATGTACAATAAGAGCATTTTATTACATATAGATGTAATTGACAATGAGCAGGTAATCATATATGTATGATGGGGCATGGCATCGGCAACAGAGTTGTTCCTGCAATTGACGCTACATTTTCTATGTGTGTCACTTTCATGGATGTGAATTGTTATCTTGAGTATTTCTTTTACCTTCTTTAACAATTCAATGGTTGGATGCAAACGGTAAAGAGGCAATGTTTTCTGGGGCAGGATGCTGAATTTCTTGGCAATACTCATACAAAAATCATAAATAGCCTGTATCCATACCTGTTTCCATCCAAAAATAAAATATTGTAAGTGACAATGGATGTGTTTGACGAAAGCATGTTTTTTAAAGTGCTGAAGTAAAATAAATAATTTTTTAAAGAAATTTCTAAATTGCAGTGAATGCTAGACCTTGCTGTTCTTGGCGGGAAATATTTTGTTTGAATATTTGAAATAAAATAAATGATTTCAAACTAATATAAAATCATATGAGGTTAAATGTAATAGAAAGCAAATGTATGTGAAATTTGGTTATTGCAGCAAGTGGTGTTTACCATGTGGGTAATTCTGGAAAGCAGGTTGTACGATTGGCTAGAGTATATTCTCCTGCATAGATTTTGATGCAAGCAATGATTCCTCTTGTTGTCTACGCTTAAGATATGGATTCTTGTGCATTTGTGCAATGCGTGAGAATGGGAATGCTGGATTGATTTGAATGTCTGCCAATGAACGCACTCTTGAAATTGCAGTGAACGTTAGCCCTTGTCGTTCTTTGGTGTCGATGTCTACTGTTGCTTTGTCTAATGTCATTCCTTGTGACTTGTGTATCGTTAAAGCCCATGCCATTTGAAGTGGTATCTGACGGTGTGCACCCCTTGTGATGGGAGAAATGGGTACATATGTTGGGTGTGAAATGTCCCATGGTGTTCCTTTGTATTGTATAAAGTCGACAACCACGAAGGATGGTAATTCTGGGGGCTTTGAACCAATAGAATAAAATATTGAGATGACCTTTCCAAGTGTGCCATTGACGAGGCCTCCATGTACCCATAAGTTGCTGGTGAGCATAACTTTTTGTTCATTGCATAAGAGCACTATTGCAGGCAAATGCTCATCTTCCGTTGTAGTAGGAGTTCTCTGCCTTTGTTGTTCTGAGAGCAAAGCGCTACTGGGATGTTCAATTTTTTAAGCATTTTCTTATTATGCAAAACAACTGAGTTGTTTATTGCATATAGGTGCATGGATTCTTCAAATGTGCGTTTCTCTTCATGTGTAAGAGATAACTTGTTCTTGACATTAGGTGTTGCCAATCTTCAAGTGTAGATATTCCATTTCTGAGATTTGTGAGTATTTTCCGGAAAGCAACCTGGGACGGGCTAGCTCCTTGTTGACGAAAAACGAGAGACGCTGTATCCCTGGTATGATATCACTCACTAATGGGCATCTTTATCCTGATTGTAATTTTCAGAAATATTTCGGAATCTAATATAGCGAAGTTAATTGTTTCATCTCGCTATTATCTGTTAGATTCCAGTTGAATTGATAGTGTATTAATGTACCGATGCACAGGCAAAAGGGTCGTTTTACAGTTTACCAACTGGAAGAAGAGATGGAAGCATATCGTCTATAAACGAGGTCGACTTGCCTAGTCCTAGAGAACGAGTTGCTGATGCAGCTGGACAATTCAAAACGAAGGGTCTCAATCTCGAAGATATGGTCGTTCTTCTTGGTATGTGATTAGATGTTTTTAATATCATATTGAATGGACATTTTTATTGGATGGCAGGTTTTTAGAATATTTTAAAGTAGTATAGATAAACAAAGTAGCTGGCTCAATTTGTATAACTTTCTTATTTTCCTTATTAGATGGTAGATTTTGAGGGTATTTTAAAAGTAAGATCAATGAATAAAGTAATTAGGTTAGCTTTCTGATTATCTGATTTTAAAATATTTCCAAAACTTACTATCCATAAATTTTCAAACAGAAACTAAAAACGTCCTAATGATTCATACATCAAGTGCAAATAATGAACAATGTCTCACTAGGCTGATTTTAAAATATTCTCGAAATCTACAATCCATAAATTTACAAAAGTGGCTGATTTTAAAATATTTCTGAAATCTACCATCCATAAATTTACAAACTAAAACTAAAATGTCAGTTTTTAACTTGGTGCTTAATGATTCATACATCAAGTGCACATACAGTAAGATGTCTCACTGCACATACACTAAGATGTCTCTAGGTTGATTTTAAAATATTTCCAAAATCTACCATCCATAAATTTATAGACTAAAACCAAAAAAATCAGTTTTTAACCCGGGTGCTTAATGATTCATACATCAGGTGCACATACAGTGGGGGTGTCTCACTGCGCTTTCTTCAGCGATCGGCTGTACGACTTTCAACAAACGGGAAAGGCGGATCCTTCCATGAATTCCAGCTTTGTAAAAATACTGAAGAAGGTTTGCCCGTCTCCATCGACGTCTGAGACATCGTCGCTTGACAATGATCCCACCGTATTCCTTGACCAAGGCACTTCGTTTCTTATAGACAACAGTTATTACAAACAACTGGGAATGGGGAAAGGGGTTCTTCAATTTGATCAAGAACTAACCAGATCTAAGACAACCAAAAGCACGGTAACAAGCCTTGCCACCTCCGGAGCGGATTTTCGCATGAAGTTTGCTGCGGCCATGATAAAAATGGGCAACATTGGCGTATTGACAGGAAACAAGGGAGAGATTCGATCTCGGTGCAGAGTTGTAAATCCTAAATCCACCAAATTGATTGACAGCACCAAGTGAGTTCCCAATGATCTGAAATAATATTAAACCACCAATGCTTTTTGATTCAATAGTAACAAAGACCTGGTATCCAATACTTTTGGAACAGAAAGAATTGAAATAAAAGTTGTTAACCATGATCACGCCATGGGGGTCTTGTGTTTTTCCATGTTCCAGTCGGTTTAAAAATGCTTATACAATATTTTCAGAGAAATGCACCAGTTTCTAGTTGGATCATCCTATCGACAAGCCGACATCGTCTTCCTTTTTTTTTTTGGGTGTAACTCCAAATTATTTGATATAATGTTACTTACAAGATTAGAGGATGGCCTGTAGCAACCATCTGTAGACATGTTCCCTTGCTTCTCAAGACATGTTTTCTGTTCATATGGGTCAAGACAAAAGAAACAAACACTCTTCAACAACAATACTCAAATCTATTAGATGATGGCCTGTAGCAACCATCTGTAACCTTATTTTTGTATTTCGAATCTGAACAGTGACTTTATACAAATCACCAGTCCACATTTATTATATATATTCTGCTACAAAATTTCAAACGAACCAAAGACCATCACTCACTTTTGTGCTTCTAATCTAAACACTCGTTGCATCCAGCCCATGCGTGGGAGATATATATGTGTACATATAACACATACGAAACAATAGAAAGAAAATGGGAAAATATAAAAATACCCTGATAGTGACCTATTTGTTTCCAGTGATAAAGAAAGGTATCCGCCGAGGATTGCAGGAGACAGAGTATCCGGATCTACTGCTGAGGTCAATGTTCTAAGTTTCCCATCAAAGGTGATGGTAGATGAAACTTGGTAGATGAAGCTTAGTGCTTGCCAAGAAGTTGCCAAAAGTTAGGGAAGAAGAACAGCAACAACAACTGTGAAGGAAAAAGTAGTGAAAATATCTTCGAGAGGGACAAAAGAATTGGAAAAAGCAGTAATGCATATCTTCGAGAGTGACAAAAGAATTGGAAAAAATAGTAATGCAACTCAAAGGGCCAGGTTCAATGCATAGCAGAACTGGAGGTGAAAAGAAGGCAACTCAAATATTTGGAAAAAGCAGTCAAATTCAAATCAACGGTTGAAACTGTCAAACTTGATCAAACGGTTCAGGTTAAAAGTGTTGACAATTGTTGATGCATAGGAAGGCCTATCGGCCTAATTAAGTATACTAAATAAATACGTAAAAATAATGGAGACATTAAAAATACCAATTATTGTTCTTGAACTATTACTAGTTGGAGCACTTGAGCTCCTCGAAATTGCAACCATACCAAGTCGTACAATCTCAAAATCATACATCCTTGAGTGCTTAAGGGGGAAATAATTTCAATAAAATTTTAAAATGGAAAGGAAACATGTTAACTTATATGTCAAAGAAACCCATGCCAAGGAGACAAAGAAGGCTCTATTTGACAAAAGAATTGCAACATAGTTGGAGGTTTGGATACAAAACATCAAATATGAAAAAATTGATGAGCTTTCCTAGGAAAAAAATTGTGTAGCTTTCAAAAAATGGGGCTTCTTCGAGAATAAATGGACCAAAGACATGTACATGTTGCACAAAGTATGAATCAAATACTATTTGGGTACACCCTTGGTTTACATATTTTTACAGACTAAGAGAGGAAGCTGCAAAATTTATATTTAGTTGGTTCCATGACGGGTTATTTTGGTTAGAGATGTTACTACCTATTATAGCCACTTCAATTTACAATATTACTATGTTTCCATGTGGAGGAGATAAAATCCTGAATTTTCGACACCAATGCATCGATTATGGAATTGACCGAAGGGATAACAAAAAAATGTTGTAAAGTACTTATTATAAATCAAATTCAAGACCCTCAATTAAATGGGCCTACATAATAGTTTCATTATGCTTTACTCCAACATGTTGAGAAGCCAACATCAAATTGAATATATTAGCAGCCATTGGTCAAATAACCAAGTTAGGAAAATAGTACATCTGGGCAAATAATGTGGCAGATATGTTGAAGACCAATTTCTAGGAATGTCAAAATTCTAGTAAGGTCATTCACTTCTCGTCATTATTAATTTGGATCGCTATGATGCAGGTATCACTTTGTCAAAGAAGTTGTATTCACAAAGAAAACTATTCCTCTAATGAAGAACTATAAGAATAGTTTACATGGATGGTCAGGTACTCGTGAGTTGATATCCCCACAAGAAATTTTTAGATTCTAGTTAATAAATTTTAAATGGTCTCGAATATGTGGAGTGTTCCTCAACAGGTTCATTTGATTTTACCCAATACGTCACACATCTAGCTGGGTCTTGAAATGAATAAGGTTTGGTATGTTAATTTATATGATGTATAACAGAATGAATTAGTATACTAACATTGAATAACTAAATGAAATGATGAGTTAATTAAAAAAAAAGGCATTGAATTCCCTATTCCAAAAGGTTCTTATGACCCGAAAATTTATGTTCTCCTTCCCTTTACAGATGGTGAAGAAGAAGAAAGAAGGGAAGCTGAAACATATACACTACCATTCAAGGTCGACCTGCAAACTCCCGACGAGAAACTTGTAAGAAGCTAATGAGTAATGAGGCCGAAATAAGAATTGAAGGAGTATAAAAAATGGGTATTAATTGGTAAGAAGTGTTAAAATACATTATGTTATATGATCCTAATCTCTATAAATTCTTGGACATAACAGAAAAATAGGTACTAGAGGAAATAACAACCAATGGTAAATCCATAGGGAATTAGAAAAAACCACATGAGTTGTTCAGGCAATTTGATGGGATTAACATTTTGCAGTCATTAGGCCAAGAAAAATAAATAATTATTAAAACAATGAAGTAAAGGATATTGGAAAAGCAACAACG
This sequence comes from Pinus tabuliformis, assembly GCA_031772625.1. Taxonomy (NCBI): domain Eukaryota; kingdom Viridiplantae; phylum Streptophyta; class Pinopsida; order Pinales; family Pinaceae; genus Pinus; species Pinus tabuliformis. Next base: position 899,568,010 of record CM062812.1, on the reverse strand, counting down.
ATTATAACAACAACAAGAACCTATATTACAATTTTTTTTCAGATACAAATCTCTCCATAAAAATGGGCACAAGGATAAGCTAGTGGATTTCTTAAGTAGAAAATAGAGGTTCCTAACATCAACCTTACCACTAACTTTCCATTGGTCACTTCAACATATTTCCTGTGTAAGAAAAATGGGTAGACAAATTAGAATAAAAAATAAATGGACAACTAGGAGAAATCATCACAGTAGGTGGACCATCCAAACTTGGTTAAGGAAGCCATTTTTAACAAATAGCTAGAGTCATAATATGTACACCACATACCCCAACAATAGGGTGAAATAGCTCAATTGACCCTGTTGATACATCTTCTCAAACAATAAGGATATGATCATCAAAAATACCCATTGATTAGAATACAAAAAAGTTCTAAAAAACCAAAATTGCATGGAGTTTTTAAAACAAGTACCTTACAATGTGACTTAGCATATGCATCTGATAGAAAAGTATTTCATTATTTATCACCTACAACAATGGAAGCCATAGGAAGGTGGATGAAAAAATCAACTGATAGTGTTAGGTTGTAGCAAAAGAAGAATCAAGGGGAGGAGATATCATTAGACTGCATGATCCTCGAATCATAAAATACCGAAATTTATATACCAACGTATACTTATAACCCATCAAACATTGGTTTACAAATTGGTAGACCACAATATGCAAAGAAATAATAAGTTTCCTAGTTACAAAATTAGGATAGAGCACAAGGGAATGAAGAGTTGTTGGCCTTGAAGAAAGCCAAAAATAAGCTAGAAGCCACGTGGGAGAGGGTTTCTACACTCAACTTTTTCCTCTATAACTCAGAAACTTATCTATCAAATACATGTAGTTGTTTTTGTGCATAGTAGATGTTACTTTTGTATTTATAGACATGGAAACACATTACCTTTATAGGCTAGTCTAGAATTGCATTATAAAATCAATCTGTAGAAGGAAACATAATATAAAGAAAGCTTATGCAATGGAAGAGGGAGTGGCTTAAGTAAGGAAAGAAAGCTCAAATTAACACCCCTAATGTTCCTGAGTATCTAGAGATTATTAATGGAAAAAGATAAAAAATGGAGCAACATGGTGCTCCTAACATACTATCCATTGAAGAGATTTTTGTATAAAAAAAGTGCAATATTTGGCACGTTTGTAATACTTGGAGGTACAGTTGCACTAGCGAGTGAAATATTGGTCAATATTGAACCAACATCTTCAAGCACTTGCACCCATGATTTATCAAATGGAATTTTGATAAATTCCTATTCCAATGTCATAAGTGCATCTAATTATGCCCTAACCTAAATGCCATCTTTTTAAGCCAAGCATGTCGGAATGTGGCCCACATGTTCCATAGGTACAATCATACATCCTATAATTATTGGTCAATGGATCAAATTTGTCACTGAGGGAGAAAACATAGGCATTCATATCTTGATCCTTCATGAAGGAGTACGAGGAACAAAGGATGATTGACCTACATGATTAGTCAACAAGTTGTCACAACATTGTACACAAGGAAAACCTTCTCCATTGATTCCAGAATGGCCATTTAGTATTTAGTAAACAGGCTCCTCTTTTCTTGTTCTCTTTTTTTTATTCTCCTCTCCTAATGTAAAAGATATTTTTTTCAAAATTTTCACTCCTCTAAGTCTCCCCCTCTTTTGAGATGAAGATGGCACTGAGGGTGAGGGAGATGTTTAAGGAACTAGTTGACTTAGCTGACAAGCCCAATCAATTCAAATCACAAAAGAATGCATTGTAAGTTGGTCTGCTCCTCTGTCAAGTTAATCAACCAAGTTGGCCTAGTTAGGTAAGTTGAGACAATTAATGTTAGGTCCCTATACTACTAGTGTAAACCTTTATTGTCATTAGTGAAATCCCCTTATTGTATTATTGCGCCCATATAGTCCCCATGTTATTATTATTATGCCCCATAGAAGCCCACTATTGTTATTTTTGTGCCCGTACAATATTATTATTATGTAGGCTTTGATTGTATTGGGACCACTTAGACTCCTATATATAAAAATGAGGTATTGTCATTTGTATCATCCAATAATTGTTCATTTCTATAATGTAAAGGAGGTTCCCCCCTAAAATAGGCTTATTTTAAGTCGTTGATCTATCTTTCCTATCTTTTTGTGAGCTGGTTTCATAACATTTGGTATCCGAGCTTTGGATTCTAGGGTTTCGCTGCTCCAAACGAGTCATAGTGTAATTTTCACTATAACTTTTTCTCTATGAAGTTTCAGATGCTAGAACAAGAAACCCATTTTAGCCAAAATCGTTTTGGACCTCGATTCAAAATTTCAGATCTTGTTCCACTATATTTTCAAAGATATGATCTAACGAAGTTACGGTTTTCGAAAGCTATAGAATTCCATCGCAAACACAACATCATGGAAATTTCACTATCATTATTTTTCTACGAAGGTTCAGACTCTGAAATTAAAACCTATTTGAGAAAAAATATTTATGAAACTCGGGCCAGAACGTGAGATCTTGCTTCTCTATAGTTTCAGAGATATGGTCCAAGACATTTAGGATTTTTGAAGGCTCCTGGATTACATCCCAAACAAGTGACCTAGGGACAATCTTCATAAATTTCTCTTTGAGCATCAGATTAAAATTTCGTAGACAATTATAGAAAAAGGACGCCATGTAGTTTTCCCTTTATCTATTTCATGTCCTAAGGTAAAAACAATGACACATGGAACTTTGTACAAGATCTCTCTACTAAACTAGTATGTAATCAAGTCATAGTAGTAGATTTGGCATAACTCTTGTTTGGAGAGTATAATATTGATCATACTTGTGGGGTTACAAATAGGAATTAGATGTTGGCACTATGATGCATGTGTTGTACTTGATGGCAACCCACTTGTAGTAGAACAACTCACTAATATATAACTAGATGAATCTACATAAGAGATATCAGATGTGACAGAATACATGGGATGTAGGGTAGCTCAAAGGAATCATTTCAGATGTAATGAACAATGAAAACTCAATAAGATGATAATTCTCAGTATGGAAAGATAACTTTGCCATCAAGTCCAAAGAGGGAGATTGTTGGCATTATGATACAGGTGTTGTTCTTGATGGCAACTTACTAAGATGACATATCACAACACAGGCTCACAGAATGAAGAAAAAGAGATATACGCAAGTTACCCTTGATAAAGTTGTGTATACACGGGGCTTAGCCAACCAAAAGGTGCGTATACGTATACACAGACTTTCATGCAAGGACAGGCGTGTACATTTGGTTTTGGTCCGTGGTATTTAGACCATGGTATTGTGATCCATGGTATTGGTCCAAGGTATGTTGTCGACATGTTGATCCCAGGTATTTGGTCCAAGGTATTGGTTCTAAGTGGTTTTGGACCATGGTATTGAGTAAAGGCCTAAGAATATAAAAGGAGGAGAAGATCATTAGGCAACAACACCAATTAAGTCTCGAACATGTGATGAAGTATGAGATCCAGTACCCAGGTTATGGGTTCATGATGCTTTGCTTGATCTGAGCTAAGGAGAAATCTCAACAGTTGATGGAGAACAAGATATAAGGATAGATCAAGATCTAATGACTTGGAATGAATCATCTCTATATGGTTTGATCATGTTATTCTAGATCTATATACTGACGCATGTAATGTTCTGTAAATATTATGATCTCGGTATAACTCAACTTTGGAATAGCTGCAAATGATGAATGAATATTTACAGATGTATACGCTGGTTGACTATGATAAAAGCACGTACCTACATAGGTTAGATACGTCTAAGTAGCGTATACCATATGAGGTATGATGTTTGAAGTTACAGGTGGTTCTGGTTGTTGATGAGTTCTGATGACTATTTACTAGTGTCAGTATTCTGCATATTCAGTTTGGTTGATTGTGTTTATCTTCAGTGTTGATGGATGAGATCTAATAATGGATCATGATCATAATGAATTATCTTTATGTGATTTGATGGACTAGATCTGGTTGCTAACACACATATTATCCTTGTATATGTAATGATCTGGGTATGTCTGAAGTCAGGAAGTGCAACGAAGTTATAAGTAATTAGTTAATAACATATACGTTGGTTCACTTTGGTGAAGTACTGTATGCACTCTGATGTACGATTTTTGATGGTCTAGTCAGATCTGAACATTGTTGCAGAGTTTTGCGTTCTACTCTGTGTTTTGGTGACTGCAGTTTGTTGACAGGGTTTTAGTGATTCAGTATTGGGTGATTCAGAGATTGATGATGCTAGTGTTGATTGATTATATGCTTCAATGATATTGATAAATCTAGTCTAAAAATTTATGAAACATGGTACCTAGAAGAAAAAAAGAGAAGTTTGTAGCCTTTTGTAGGTCAAAACCTTCGTACTAGTACATCAGCTAGTACAAGAGCTAACGGGGTTGTAGCTCCCTTCCAGGAGAAGCTGGAGAACAAGAGAAGGTTGTAGCCTTCTGTAGGTAGAAGCCTGCGTACTGGTATAAGACTGCTCCAGTATAGAAAATATTGTAAAAAGAAGTTTCTTATTAAAGGAAGATAGAGACGAATTGCAGCAGGTGGTTTTCACCCACATTGGTTTTCCACCTTACATCATGGTGTTCATGTGTGCTTCTTGTGTGTGATGATCTATTATGTTTTATTGCACCTATTTACCATTCATATGGTTAATAAAGTTCTCATGCACTAACTAAAGATCAACATTTAATATATTAACTGAGTCATAAGTTTTCTAGATATATGCTAGTTGCATTAGACATAGTTGCGTGTACACGCAGGTTCCCTTAACTGAAGTAGCGTATATGAATCTGAGTATGGAAATGAACAAGTCTTTGATTTGATAATACTGATTCACCCCCCCCCAGTATTATTTCCAACAATTGGAATTAGAGTAGGTCCTTTGGTAGAAGCTTGATCGCTTGAAGGAGATCCGTAGAACAATGGGAAAGAAGCTTAAGAAGAAAGCGCCTCAAAAGAAGAAGACATCTCAAAGGAACTATGAGAGTGGGAGAATTGATTGGGGAATATGTGGAGGAAACACTTCAGATTTAGAATGACTTCAGAATGAGGATGAACAAGCAAAATAACTATCAGGTATGAATTTGTTATCCTCTGGTGATACATTTCTCCATGCATTTGAAGATGATGAAAGTGATAGCCAAACAACTGAAGTTTCTCTTATGGGTCAAAAAGAAAGATATGAAATAGAGGCAAAATTTAAAAGGCTTACAGAAAAAATTAGAGATCAACAAGATCTATTGCACAAAAGGGAATGTGTCTCCAAAGAAGAAGTTACCAATCTAAAAGCTCAACTAGAGGAAGGAAACAGGGTAAGGAAGCTATTCAAGGAAAGGGAAGATCAATTTCAAAAGTTGCAAGATGAAGTAACATCATTAAGAAATGAAGTAAATGAAAGGAGTACAACAATCAAGAAACTCAGAGAAAGATCCAGTTACTATGAAAGTCTTGAAGCTATGGTCCTCTCGCTAAAAGAAGATCTTGAAGAATCAAATAAGGAGAATAAAGAACTACTCCAAGCTCTTGAAAAACAAGAAAATGAAGTTCTTGAATTAAGACATCAGTTAGAAGAAGGAAGAAAAGTTGAAGAAAACATGAAGAAGAAGTATCGTGAAAAGGAGGAGCAACATTAGGTTGAGGTAAATATTATAAAAGATAACTTAGAAGAAAAGGATAAGCTCTTACAATTTCAAGATAGTACTAAGATCTTGGATGATATTATTAGTAGTCAAAGGTGTCCTGCTATCAAAACTAGTCTTGGTTTTAATGGATCTGTTGAAGGTGAATCTAGTTCACAAAATAAGACAAGGAACTCTAATGCAAAATTTGAAATACTCAACAAGGAGATGAGAGGTCAATCCCATCAACAACCAAGGAAAGAAATTCTTCAAAGAAAATATTTTACTCCTCCGATGAATAATGTTGAATGTTATGTATGTCATAATCTTCGACATGTTGCAGCCAGATGTAGAAGTAGAATGGTTCAAGACCATCACACAAAAATATCATCACGTTCCAGGTACTTTAAGGGATATTGTTTTTCTTGCAATATGTTTGGTCACAAAGCTGTTGATTTCTACAGAAGGAATATGAAAAATGTAAGATGTTATGCATGTAAAAAACTGGGACATATAGCAAAGGAATGCAGGAATAAAGTATGGGCACCATATGAAAAGGAGAAAACATCATCACACATGAAGATATGGAAGAAGAAGGAAGCACAGTTAGAAAAATGTGGCACAACATAATGTAGAGACATAACAGACTCAGAGGAAGTTGAAAGTGTAAAAATTCAGTGTTCTCAATCTCATACGCAAGTTTCATAAAGAGAAGTTGCGTAAATACATGAGTTAGACATTGCACAATCGTGTATATGTTAGTTTGAGGAAAAGCAGTGGGACATGCTCAGGAAAAAGGGTCTGATATGATTCAGTCAATTATTTGCTCTGTTTGATAATGGTTACAATCTGCTAATGATGTGTGGAAATTTCTTGATACTCATAAGATGTTTAGAAGTGTTTTTGATCCTAACTTGATGAGGATGATGCCTTGATACTTCTTGCTGATATATGCATGATCAGATATGACAGTAAAAAGATGGCACAGGTTCAAGGGGATTTTATGTTTGAGTAATGAATTGTTGGCATTATGGTTAGAAGTCCTTGGTGATGATGCTTATATGGCTAAATGATACATCTTGCTATGATATGGTTATGAGTTGTCCATGACAAAATCTCATATGATTCTTGGGGTTACATAGTTGGTGCTCAGATCAGATTTGTGGTTGATTCTCTGATAATGCATATATTTTGCTTGAATACACAACATCATTACTTGATGATGAGTCACTCACATGCTGCTGTCATCATATGCATAAATATCATATAATACAGTTATGATGGACGATTCCTATAGTTCTTGGCTCTCACATGAATGAGGATTGTTGCTATTGATGATATCAGGAAGTCTTGACAAAAGATCTTGAGCTCAAGGTTTTCTAAATACATAGTGATATATACAGTATGCTAGATACATGAAGTTTCATTGTTGGTTGGCCAAGATAATGGAGTTATTGCATATCACATGAAGACACAACTATTTGAAGACATGATGATGATGATTTATTACCTATATTGATACTCACATATTTTGATTGATGCTTATCAAATGTGGGATGTTCTTGAGTAATGATACATGGATGGTATAAAAGATCATGCAGATCTTGATGACGATGTGATGGCTATGGTTTTGTATGATATATGTAGAATTGATTCATGGAAGGTTATGACAATGCTGAAGATCAAGAGGATGAATTGATGCAGACATACCTTGTCACAAGTTGATGTTATCTACACTAATGGACAAATACAGGTTGCTGGTCTGAATGATGATTGATAGATGTTGTTGATGTTAGTTTCTGATGACTATCATAGTCTTGTCTTAGATATTTAGTCTCTATGCCATGTATTTCTTTTATTATCAAGGTCATGTAACGACCTATTTTGGTTTCCCCACTATGCCTGGGATCGATGACGTAATGTTCTGGTTTAGCATGTGTAAACTTTTGGTGTATCCCCACTTGGTTGGTTCGATGAGTCAATCCCCACTTGGTTGGGAGATGGATGTATGTATGAGTATTTTGTGGTAGGAAGGTCATTTATGATGTATAGAATCATGTTCTTCTTGTAGAACATCTTTTTGTAGACCTTGCTTATAGTCAGGGGGAGCATGAACAACACACTTCAGCAGAGCAGAGATTTCAGCATGTACTCAGAGATAGCATGGATAAATTAGTACACCTTGGCATATACAAAGGGGGAGCTCAATCAGAGATTTCAACAGGTACTCAGGGGGAGTATGGATAGCAAAATGTATCAAGGAAGAGAATATCTTGGTCCGCCCTTTGCCCTTGATGTCAAAGGGGGAGAGTGACCTGGTATAGTTGTTGCCATCAAGTCCAAAGGGGGGGATTGTTGGCATCATGATGCATGTGTTGTACTTGATTGCAACCCACTTGTAGCAGAACAACTCACTAATATATAACTCGATGAATCTATAGAAGAGATATCAGATGTGACAGAATACATGGGATGCAGGGCAGCTCAAAGGAATCAGTTCAGATGTAATGAACAATGAGAACTCATTAAGATGACAGTTCTCAGTATGGAAAGATAACTTTGCCATCAAGTCCAAAGGGGTAGATTGTTGGAATTATGATGCATGTGTTGTACTTGATGGCAACCCACTTGTAGCAGAACAACTCACTAATATATAACTAGATGAATCTATAGAAGAGATGTCAGATGTGACAGAATACATGGGATGCAGGGCAGCTCAAAGGAATCAGTTCAAATGTAATGAACAATGACAACTCATTAAGATGACAGTTCTTAGTATGGCAAGATAACTTTGCCATCAAGTCCAAAGGGGGAGATTGTTGTCATTATGATGCATGTGTTGTACTTGATCACAACCCACTTGTAGCAGAACAACTCACTAATATATAACTAGATGAATCTCGAGAAGAGATATCAGATGTGTTGTGGAGGTAAATCCCCTCTGCGGACAGAGGCGATCCCTACTAGCCCAAATGGGGTCTAGCAACAATCAAACAACGCTAACACGCAAGTTCCTAATTGCAAATCAAAGACCGATGATGAGGGCGTACCTGGATTCCAACGCTAGTACATGTAAAAGAGTCGTCGCTCCCATTCCCTTGCTCTAGCCGGTCATAATCCCCACGATCCTCGTGAATGGACACCTGCACATGCAAAGAACGACGCAAACACAAGCATAAAATCCAATAGATGCAACTATATATCAGTCAGAAAGGATACAACTCAATCATCAAATAAGAGTGGAACCACAATGATAGTCGTCTATTATTGATAAACAATAAAGAAGGATACAACCATAGTTCTGACGTCAAATCCTCCTTTGGCTGGGTGATCAGCAACACATGACTTGCAAAGCTTACTGGGAATGGGGAACAAGCCTCTCTCTCCTTGGTTGCTTGGACAAGAATCTCCTCACTTTAGATTTAGCTTCATGGGAATGAAGAAGGCTTCTTGTATCATGAGCTTAGCAATTCCCAGACTTTGGGACTTAGAATTTGGAACTTGGAGACTAACTTGTCAAAGGAAAAATGACAAGCTTTTATAGATAGAGGAGAAGGAGTTAGGGTCATGTTGTTGGGAAAATTATCTATTCAGAATGCCCCTATCCCACTCTAAGGTGTGACAGTGCCTTAGCAACAAACAAGGAAAACTACTTTCGTATTCTTCTTTATGAAATGTAAATGAAGAGGAAGGATGTAACTAACCTGTGTCTTTCGCTAGTTTGTTGATCCAATCGCTCTCCTCTTTGTTCGCTTCCCACTACCTGCTCCATTTCTTACTCAGCTTCACCAAGTTCCTGCAACATCACAGAAGAGGAAAACTACACAAAGACATACATTTATATTCATAAATAGCTTAGGATCAGATTTAAGCTAAGCATGCAAATATAACAAAGCATCATTGATACACAGCATATAGGAGAAACTCAAATAGTTTTATTGATATGATAAGAAGATCCAGGAGGAGATACAACCAAGTGAGTCCCGATCCAGCATCTACCTCCCAGCAAAGGAATCCCTTCCTCACCTCCAACAAAGCATAAATCATCCAATGCACTAATCTCAATCTCAAACCAACAGCAATTCTCTGCAAAGTACGAAATTCCAGCCTCTGGATCTCTGGGATGAGGGATCCATATATAGATGTAAGCAGAGAGGATGAGTCAGCTTATGTTTTGACTTGTGGCTTCTCTCTGTCAGTTCTTGCTTCCACTTGGAGACTGAGAGCCTCTTACTCATCACTGGTCGAATTCAGTGAGGCAAGCGTCATTGGAGAAGATTCTGGAAGCTTCCATTGTCTTTCCACCTCGTTGAATGACTTTGCCATTTGTCATTTCCCGCTCAACGCACCTTGGTAGTGCATTCACCTGCGTTGCAACGCACCTAGCCAGTGTATTTGGGTGCTTTGCAACGCAGGCAGCTAGTGGAGCATCTGAATTGATCCTGATTTGACTAGTTTTGAGCAGTTTCTGGTGGAGAACTTCTGGGAGAAGTTGTAATTTGTTGACCTTGTTTCTTTAGGAGCTGGAAGAACATCTTTAGGGACTTAGGATCCCTTGGTTCATGGACATTTCATGCTTATAGCTGTAAGGCACAAAAATGTCTATAACAGTTTCCCCCAAAAGTATGAGGTCGTTTATCGGGTGAAATGCTTTATTAAGAGGATCCGAAGTTCTTTCAATGCTGGGAGGAGACCTGTAATAAGATACAATACAATACATCATCTTCATACTATTTTCATGATCTAGCTGAGGCAGGCATTCCCATGCTCAGCTTTATAAATTCATTTTTGTGTACATAGGACAAAGAATCGTCTGATGGTAGACTGATGATTCTGGTGAAGTTATCATCCTTTTGGTAGGATGATTATCTGTGCTGCAATGCTGTACATTTCAATGTCTTTATTTTTCCTGAATATATATCGCAGCCCGAATGGATGAAACTAGATCCGGGGTCTTCAATCTCGTACGATCTTCACTCTAAGTACAAGTCGATCCATGTGAGAAATGTTTTGAAGTCGAACATGGAAAGACATCGCTTGATTACCAGTCAATGATGCAAACTGTTAACAAGCGCGAGAGGAATCACCGATAATGATAATGACCCTTAAGGTACTGCAGTACAATTCACGTGGTGTGAATAAAGGCCTTGGCGTCGAACACCACGCAAAATCTTTCAGTTGAAGGTCATTGATGTATACCTGTCGCCGGAAGTGAGAAACTTGCCATTGAGGCATGCAAGCTTCAAAGTACTAAAGGGGTATTCCTAGATCAACTTCTTGGATAATGAACTGATGTCAACAAGAAGCGATCCGTCAAAGGAGGGCCTTGATGTATTCCACATCAATGACATGGAACGGAGCAAATGATTTTGATGGAGGTGAAAACGATCTGATGATATATGGTTTAGGGTGGCGGTCATGAAAGAATGAAGTATAATGTATGGTAGTGGATGGGAGATGGGTGACTTCTCTGGATGACTTCTCTTGAACATGTCGGCGACACTTATATGATGGATTGGTAGCATTTACCCCAAATGTGGATGGTATGGCGAGACCATGGTGATGTGGCCGGTGAATGAAACAACCCAACCCGACTCAGGCACGGAGTGGAAGTGTCATGTTCAAGAGCGACTTGCTACCAATAAAGATTCTTTGAGTTTCTTCCCAATTTTTCCCCAGTCATTGCTGACCAGTACCTCTTTATTTTTTTCAAGCTTGAGGAGGATAACATATGCTTGTTCTATAATTTCCCCTTCGGGCAAACCCATCGCTATGTTTTAATGAGCCTAGCGATAGTGAAACTCGTTCTTGTCTAAAGACAAGTTTGTCGCTATTAATGTTTTTAACGAGTTTAACGACAAAGATAACTCGGTCCTTTTCATTTTTAGAGAGTCTGAAAAGGAACGTAAAGGTAACTCCAGAATTGCTTTTTCGTCATCTAATCCCTTAAGTCCGAAAAAGTATAAAACAATACAAAAGGGATGAATTTTCGATAGTTTTAACCAGCCGAACAATACAAGCGCTAGATCTTTTTATGCAGTAATCCCTCAGGTCCAAAAAGATTAAAATCTAGAGGAGGGATAGCAATTCCCATCGCTTTAACGAGTTGGAAGGCCAAAACTCGGCAATCTTTTCATATTTTACAAGTCAGATGAAAAGAGCTTAAAGAAGACTCGTCTTTCGAGGAACGAGTGATAAAATGGGTAGCAGCTGATTCCAGGTAAGGGTTGGAATTCTCCAAGCACGGCAGTGTCACAAGGATGGCTAGTGAAATCACTCTTCGCAGCTGTTCCTCAAAATGGGTAAACAATCAAATGGAGGTGAATGATCTTATGTTTATTTTTTAACGAGCTTGAACTATGCGCTAAAACTGCTCGATTAATCCAGTCATATGATAAGAATGCCTCATATAAAACGGCAACTTTTAGATTTTTGCCCCACATCCTTTCTTTATGCAAGTTAGGTGACGGCTAATCCTACGAGTTTAAAGGGTTAGCCTATGGGTTTAAAGGGAGGACCTAAAAATTTAAAAAAATAAATAGTCGCCCTTTGCTTGCACTCCAAAAGGTTTGCATGCCCCCAGGTATAAAATATGATTTCAAGGTTACCTCTCAATTTGCAGACAAAACATTTGTTTTATCGGGAAAGACCTACCTCTTACAGGTTACCCAAAGATTGTTATATTCGCACAACAAACAAAACACTTCCTCGGCGATGCCTACCGAAGCAGACAAAGGTGAGTGACAACGAGCGCCAAACACATAACTTTAACAAGGGAATCGTTTTCTAGAATAACCCCTCTTCCACTGACGGACGGGGTACAGACTAGTCATATTCTCCCGCGGAAACCTACTCTACACCCAAAGTTTTCCTGCCGAAGCAGACCAGGACGCATGCCCCCTGGTTTTCAGTCATATCCTTCCGGATTACTCGCACTCATCGGGAGGACGGACTGGGACTTGAGACATTTCTTGCGTGAAGAGACCATTTAGGGACGGTATATGACTATTTGCGATGCGTGATCTAGGAAATGAAAGCTGGTCCACGAGCTTGACCACTCTTCCTTCATGCGGAAAACACATTACTCTAAAGAGTGAGGAGACGATGGCTTCCATGCAATAAATATAGTCTCGTCCGAGGAGTAGGTTATAATCCAAGGGTCCTTGAATGACCATCACGTTCATTTGAACGGTGTTCCCTTTCAATGTTATGGGCACATTGGGGAGGATCCCTAAAGGTCAACTGGTTCCTTTATCAAAGCCTGTCAGATTTCTCATTTCAAGCAAAAGTGATGGCGAACTAAGCGCTTTCCAAGCAATAGAGGAAAGGATACTCACAGAAGCCCCCTCATCAATGATGGTACCAGCCATGACCATTCTGTATATTTGGATGATAATTCTGAATGGTATGCTTGCTGGCAAATGGGGTCTGCCTAGTTGGTTCCAGTCGAAGGATACAACTAGGTTGCTTGGAGGTGGGACCGAGTAGACGGCCGGGTATGACTCTAACGAACTTCCTTCCTACGATAAAGGAATGGGTGGATTGCCCCTGTGTTCGTCGGAGTCTGTGTTGATGAAGAGAATTTGGACGTTGTCATCCTTATCCTCTTCAGTGACTGTGTCATTTGAAGATAAATCCTCTAAAGACAAGACCGGGTCGACTGCCGCCTCGACCTTTTGACTTTCGTCGGGTATGGGTTCAGCTGGTTCATCTTCAATGACAGGCGCTTCAGCCGACCACTTGAGCGGGCCAGCTGGATTCTCAACTAACGAAGGACTTGGCAAGATTTTTTTATATCCAGGAGGAAGTCGTAACGGTGAAACCGGACGATCATCCAAAACTCTTTTAGCTTCGTCTAAGAAGGGACAATGGTGGAGGGCATGGTCACCTTCGCACAGTCTACAGGGAGGTCTAGCTCTCCCTTTTTGTCCTGGGACTTCACTTTCGCTAGTTGACGGTGTGCTTTCAACATGGCCATCAGAGGTTGATGACATCAGATTGTGCAAACGGGGAGACCAGTCCCTTAGTATTCGAGGGATGCAAGGACAATCTCTGTGAAAGTGGTCTCCCTTGCAAATGACACATGGCGATTTAGGTCTGGTCGGTGCTGTGTGTGTATTTTCATTAGACGACACTTGTTTTCCCTTATTTGCCTTTGGCTCCTTCTTCTTTTTCTCTTTCTTCTTCTTCTCCTTCTTCTCCTTAGGAACTTGGTTTTTAGCTTTACCAGTCCCGTTAGACGAAGAGGAAGGAAGAGAGGAAGAATTAGAGGAAGTAGAAGGTGGGTGGGAAACTCTGGACTCGTCTAATTGCTGATTCGACTGTTCAGGAATAGTGGTGTTCTGAACGACATTGGTTGAGAAGAGCCAAACTGGCAAGCCAATTGTCAGTCCTGGAAGCGACAATGTGGCCATATGGGGTGCACCAACATCTCCCCAAGAGGAGAAGGGACTAGGATTTCCACCAAGGGGAATTCCATGGTTGCTAGGCTCCATTTTCTCAACCTAAAGATCAACGCAGGAAAAAGGGTATGAATATTCCGTTTAAAATAAATTTTAACGACGCTTGGACACAACTTGTTTTTTCAATTTTAAAGAGTCGAGAAAAAACAAAAGATGACTCTAGTCTCCTTCGATTTTTAATGAGCCTGAAGTGACAAGTGCTCAGATGGACCTTTTCTGTTAAGGAGTCTGAAAAGGAACGAAAGGGACTGCTCTGGAGATCTAGGTAGAGGGTGTGCCAAACCAATCGCAAAACCGCAGAATACTTTTTAGGGTACGGGCAGTCAATCTTCCCGAATGCTGTGTTCAGTGCATTGCGATCAGTAGGGCGGCCGACACGGCTTCCTATGGATAAAGGTTTTATGCCTATAGGGGTCTCCCAATATATACTCGACGGTACGTGGGAGCACAATCCGTACTGGCACTTATCGTCTCATAGTGGAGGAATCACCCAACCAACAGTGAGGACAACAGTTACCAGGCTTTACAACACCGGAACACGTCTCTAGCCTAGACTTCTATGTTGTGCGTTAAGTTACAAAGCGTTGTTAAGTTCATTCAATTTATTTTAGGTTGATCTTTCTTAGAAGTTTGCCTTTTTGGATCACCACGAGATGTAGATGTAATTCCTAAATGCAGTCTAAAGATGATAAGCAAGCTTTTATCTCTTTTCAACAATGAAAATCCTAACTACAAGGGGAAAAGAAAGACACAATCTTTTCTCAAAGAGCAAAGAGCACACTGTAAATGCACTTTTCCTAAATCAAGCCATACAAACTGTCAATATGCAAATGCACTTGTGCATGTATTTGTTTTTCACTTTCTTAATATTGATGCCTAAAAAGAAAGCTATTGTACAAATTTGAATTCGATTTCGAGTGAAAACCACAAACAAGCTTCTTTTCGAAATCAACAAAGTAGAGACGATTACGACACTTTATGATTTTGAAGTAAACACTTGTTTCGACACTAGAAATTCACAAATTCAAGCCAAAAGGCAAAAATAAAAGCACAACCAACTGTCAACAGCAAATAAACTTTCTCCTAAGATCAAAACGACACTTACGACAGATCTAGATCTAAGGGCGACAGTATGATCAGTTTACTTTTGCAATGGGAAACTGTAAATGACGTAACAAATACACAAAAACAAATACAGTTTCTTTTATACAACTGAGGCGGAATTAAGGCAAAGAAAAGGGGTTTTTAGATAGGTACACACACTGATAACAGGCTGCAAAAAACAGAGATAAAACTAAACAAAAAGAAGCAAAGAACCTCAGCTGCACAGGGAAAAGACTGATCAACGCACCTGTTTCACAGAGAAACTGAATTGCAACGCAGGTACCCCTCTCGGGACCTGCGTTGAAATAAAGAACCTCTTCATAGAGCCTGCGCTGAAGCAGAAACGAGAATTTTCTCTGGGTTCTGGGTCACGGTTTGTAGTTTAATCTATGGTTTTTTTGGCCGGATAAAAGAAATCAGTAAGGTACAATCAGAGGGATGATTTAAAGGAGGAATAAGAGCTATCACAAAGGGCTGTCAGATCATTTGTGAGTCAACTGTTCAGACCATAAACAGGCCCAGTAAATGAACTAGAGTAGTAGATCTCTACTTTGCATCTGTAAATGGCAAATGCAGTTTGATTCGCCACTCCTGAATTTATGAGATGAACAACAATAGAAACACAAATAAACTAACTAGATACGCTCCCCAACGGAGTCGCCAATTTGTTGTTGGGAAAAGTATCTATTGAGAACGCCCCTATCCCACTCTAAGGTGTGACAGTGCCTTAGCAACAAACAAGGAAAACTACTTTTGTATTCTTCTTTATGAAATGTAAACGAAGAGGAAGGATGTAACTAACTTGTGTCTTTCGCTAGTTTGTTGATCCAATCACTCTCCTCTTTGTTCGCTTCCCGCTACCTGCTCCCTTTCTTACTCAGCTTCACCAAGTTCCTGCAAGATCACAAAAGAGGAAAACTACACAAAGACATACATTTACATTCATAAATAGCTTAGGATCAGATTTAAGCTAAACATGCAAATATAACAAAGCATCATTGATACACAGCATATAGGAGAAACTCAAATAGTTTTATTGATATGATAAGAAGATCCAGGAGGAGATACAACCAAGTGAGTCCCGATCCAGCATCTACCTCCCAACAAAGGAATCCCTTCCTCACCTCCAACAAAGCATAAATCACCCAATGCACTAATCTCAATCTAAAACCAACAGCAATTCTCTGCAAAGTACGAAATTCCAGCCTCTGGATCTCTGGGATGAGGGATCCATATATAGATGTAAGCAGAGAGGATGAGTCATCTTATGTTTTGACTTGTGGCTTCTCTCTGTCAGTTCTTGCTTCCACTTGGAGACTGAGAGCCTCTTACTCATCACTGGTCCAATTCAGTGAGGCAAGTGTCATTGGAGAAGATTCTGGAAGCTTCCATTGTCTTTCCACCTCGTTGAATGACTTTACCATTTGTCATTTCCCGCTCAACGCACCTTGGTAGTGCATTCACCTGCATTGCAACGCACCTAGCCAGTGTATTTGGGTGCTTTGTAACGTAGGCAGCTATGTTATAGACATTTTTGTGCCTCGCAGCATGGAGCATGAAATGTCAATAATTACAGGGATCCTCAGTCCCTAAACATGTTGTTCTTACCCCTAGAAGAACAAGGTCAGCAAACCACAGCACTTCCCATCAGTTCTCCACCTGAAAACACTCAAAAACAGGCTATTTTTGGATCATGTCAGGTAGTGGAAATGCTTCACCATCGCAAGTGCTTATGTTATCGATATCGAAGCAACAGGATGATGCTTTAATTTCGACAAGGAACAAAGATTACGGGAATCCACAGGTGTCGAACAATAAAGGTAAAGATCAACCTAGCAGTTCGACAACAACTTCGACAGAAGTTGTACCCCCCATCACACATGAATTAACAATAAAACCGCCAAAGGGAGTAGTACACAAGTCGACATTTAATCCTCGTGCCAGAGCGGCACAACATTATAATATAGTGGAAGATTTGGCGCAATCGCCATCTGCTATGTCGACTCTTGAAGTACTACAACATTGCCCATCCCAAAGGCAGGCATTGTTATCAGCAATTGGTGGGGTGGATCCTAAAGATTCCAATCTTGTATCCTTTGATCACAAAGGATATGATCCTCAGTTACCAGCTCAACTAGCTTTCCTCATCCAAGTGAAAGCCCTCAACAAAACTGTTCATCGAACAATTATTGATGAGGGGGCATCGACATGTATTATGTCGATGAGTTGCTGGAAAACTTTAGGATCTCCAACCTTGACGCGATCATCAACAACATTAAAAGCATTCGACGGAAGGACATATACCCCTTACGGTATCCTTAGTAACTTGAGAGTTGAACTAGGGGGCAAAACAGTAGAAATAGATGTTGAAGTCATCGATGGCAATCTTGACTATAACATCCTACTTGGAAGACCATGGATCTATGCCATGGCCGCAGTTGTGTCGACCTACTTCAAGAAGATTGCATTCCCCTTCCAAGGGGGAATTACAATCGTTGACCAACAAACTTTTCTCCACGACAGTTCACAAGTTACAGGAAGCATTCCAATGATCCATGGAAGGAATCATTTGCTCCAAAATATCGGAGTAGGTCTCCTAAAAGACCCTGCCTTAATGGGTACTTTCGCCCTACCGCCTCCAAGTAATCTGGCGGGAGTGGCCACGGTGGAAACCTACAAAATGAAATCTAATCCAATCTTTTGGTTGGATTCGGAAGACTCCTAGATATTTTGTCAGCTCCGAGGACGGTTCTTATCTCATGTCAACCTCGTTAAAAAATGAAACAAGGAGTCATGAGGATAGTTCTTTTACTATGTCAACCTCATTAAAAAATGAAACAAATCCCCTTTTCAAAATTCAAAGGTAAACCTTCATTCCAATCACCAAGTTGAATGCAATGAAGCTTGGGGGGCACCTTCCTTTGACATGCGTTATTATGATGCTGGGGGCATGCATAATCGAGCAGTTTTAGCAATGTTCATGCTCGTTAAAAAATAAACGCAAGATTCGAGCAGTTTTTGTGCAGAAGTTCATGCTCGTTAAAAAATAAACGTAAATTGTGAGCAATATTTCCCTAGCAGTTCAAGCTCACCCAGAAAAAATGAACCGGTAAACAACCTCGAGAAATGTAACCTTTGAAAGCCATATTAAAAGCCCTTGGTCGTGTTTATATGCCATCACCTCCATCCGTTCATTTGGCCAATCGTTCACCTCCATATGTTCGTTTACCCATTTTGAGGAACAGCTGCGAAGAGTGATTTCACTTAGCCATCCTTGTGACACTGCCGTGATTGGAGAATCCCAACCTGTACCTGGAATCTGCTGCTATCGCTGTTCATCACTCGTTCCTCAAAAGACGAGTCTTCTTTGAGCTCTTTTCACTGACTCGTAAAATATGAAAAGTTTGCCGAGTTTTGGCCTTCCAGCTCGTTAAAGCGACCGGAAAGCTATCCCTCCTCTAAATTTTAATCTTTTTGGACCTGAGGGATTATTGCACAAAAAGATCGAGTGCTTGTTTGTTCGGCTCGTTAAAGCAACCGAAAATTCATCCCTTCTGTATTGTTTTAAACTTTTTCGGACTTAAGGGATTAGATGACAAAAAAGGAATTTTGGAGTTAACTTTTCGTACCTTTTCAGACTCTCTAAAAATGAAAAGGACCGAGTTTTCCTTGTCGTTAGACTCGTTAAAATGATTAAATAGTGACAAACTTGTCTTTAGACGAGAACGAGTTTCCCTATCGCTAGGCTCGTTAAAACATAGCGATGGGCTTGCCCGAAGGGCAGGTTATAGAACAAGCATATGTTATCCTCCTCAAGCTTGACAAAAATAAAGAGGTACTGGTCAGCAATGACTGGGGAAAAATTGGGAGAACATCGAAGCTTAATGGTAGCAAGTCGCTCTTGAACATGACACTTTTCTTCCGTACCACATCGGGTTGGGTTGTTTCATTCACCGGTCTCATCACCATGGTCTCCGCCAAACCATCCACATTTTGGGGTAATGCTACCGATCCATCGCATCAGTGTCGTTATATGTTCAAGAGAGGTCATTCTGAAAGTGTCAACCGTGTCCCATCCACTGCCATACATTATCCTTCATCCATTCATGATCGCCACCCTGAATCATATATCACAGTTTGTTTTCACCTCCACTAAAATCATTAGCTCCGTTCCGTGTCATTGATGTGGGATTCATTAAGGCCCTCCTTTGACGGATCGCTTCTTGTCGACTTCAGCTCATTATCCAAGAAGTTGATCTAGGAACAACCCCATCAGTACTTTGAAGCTTGCATGCCTCAATGGCAAGTTTCTCACTTCCGGCGACAGGTATACATCAATGACCTTCGACCAGAAGATTTTGCGTGGCGTTCGACGCCAAGTCCTTTATTCACGCCACGTGAATTGTACTGCAGTACCTTGAGGGTCATTATCATTATCGGTGATTCCTCTCACGCTTGTTAACGGTTTCATCATTGACCGGTAATCAAGCGATGTCTTTCCATGTTCGACTTCAGCGAAATTCTCACATGGATCGACTTGTACTTAGAGTGAAGATCGAACGAGTTTGAAGACCCCGGATCTAGTTTCATCCATCCGGGCTGCGATACATATTCAGGAAATATAAAAGCATTTGTCATGTACATCATTGCAGCAGATGATCATCCTACTCAAAGGATGATAATTTCAGCAGAGAATTATCAGTCTACCATCAGACGATCATCTGTTCTATGTACCAAAATGTATTTATAAAGCTGAGCATGGGAATGCCCGCCTCAGCTAGATCATGAAAACAAAATGAAAAATAATGTATTGTATTGTATTGTATTACGGGGCGCCTCCTCAGCACTGGAATGAACTTCGGACCCTCTAGATAAAGCATTTCACCCGATAAACGGCCTCATACTTTAGGGGGCAACTGTTATAGACATTTTTGTGCCTCGCAGCATGGAGCATGAAATGTCAATAATTACAGGGATCCTCAGTCCCTAAACATGTTGTTCTTACCCCTAGAAGAACAAGGTCAGCAAACAACAGCACTTCCCATCAGTTCTCCACCTGAAAACACTCAAAAACAGGCTATTTTTGGATCATGTCAGCTGCTCCACTGAGCATCTGCGCTGGAATGCAACTGCTCCTCCTTGTACCTGCGCTGAAAGTCAAATCTAATGAAGGCTACCTGCGCTGGGCGAGATTGGCCAAGTGGCACAGTCATTCTGCAAGGTGTCAATTGCCCAGGAAGCTTCCAAACTGACACTTGGTTCAAGGGATTCGCCCTGTGATGAGTAAGAGGTACTTGATCTCCATGTGTAAGCAAGGATCTCCAAGTGGACTCAAGAACTGAAGTTTAACTGAAGAGGGAGAGGACACAAGGCAGCTTTATGTCAGTCTCAAGCTGACTCATCCTTTCTTCTTCTATCCTATATATAGAGCTCTTCTATGAGGTCTAAGGAGGCTGGAATTTTGTGTAAAGCAAGGAGGTGCTGTTGGTTTACAGTTAGAGCTATTGGGTGATTGTTTTACTAGAGGTGAAGAGGAGAGTTCTTGCTGCTGGGGAGGTGCTGCTGGACTGGAGCCATCATTGGTTGTAACCTTCTCAGAACCCTGTTACTTCTATCAATAAAGTTTTGCATGTTCTCCTATATACTTGTATTGCATTGATGTATTGTATTTACATGTATATTTGATTCACTCTAATCCATGTATCAGTTATGAGTACTTGTATCTTGTAGTTTGCTCTCTTGTTTTGTGCAGGATCTGTGTGTAGCTGGACCGGCAAAGAGAGCAAGGAGCTGGGAACAAGAGACAAAGAGAGAGGACAAGGATCGACTAAGCGAAAGACACCAGGTTGGTTAATCTTTCTTCATTCTCTCTGTACTTTCATAAAGGAAATCATCAAAACTTTACTTTCAGTTGTTGCTAAAGACTGTCACCTTTAGAGTAGGGATAGGGTCATCCGCATCGGATACTTTTCCCCACAACAAACTGGCGACTCCGCTGGGGAGCCTAGTATATTGTTGGTGTTTGTAGTATTTTGCTATTCATTTCTTGAAGAAAAGAGTACCAAATCGAAAAGCTTTTGACTATATCAAAAGCGAAGTAGAGGGTCTGCTACTCTTGCTCATTTACTGAGCAAATTCAAGATTTGAAGAGCTTATCTACAAAAGACTCTTTACTCTTTGTGATAGCTTTTCATCCTCTTGATCATCCCTTATCCTGTACTTGACCTATAGCTTTTTATTTCAGCAAAAACAGTGCATTTTTGAGCTTTTTATGACCCGGAAAACTTTGTAGACGCAACTCTCGTGTCCCAGAGCAGGCTGTCCACAGGCAGTCTGCATTACAGCGCAGGTGCTCCCTTCGGGAACTGCACTGAGAGTCAAACTGACAGACCAGAGCCTGCGCTAGTCCAGTTAGCCTTTGCCTTGCTCAGTTTTCCCATTGTGTCTTGGCCCTGTTTTCACTGATTTTTTGCTGATTGCTTGCTGGTCATTGTATTTGCTGTAAACCATTCTCCTTGACATTATTCCGCCTCAGTTGTGTGATGAAACTGTGAATGTTCTTTCAGTATTTCTTGTTTCAGTTACAGTTTCCCATTGTGAAAAGCGAACCAGTATAGTTGTGACCTCTTAGATCCTGAACTGTAAAAGTGTCTTTGTGATCTTAAGAGCTAGTTTTATTACTGTTCATGGCTGTTTGAGTTTGTTTGTTTTTCATCTTATGGTTTGAATTCGTATATTTTTAGTGTTAAAACAAGTACCTGTAAGGTGTCTTTTCATGTTAGACGAAACTTGTTTGTTTACACTTCAAATTGAATTCGAAAATTATACAACAATTTCATTTTGTCTACATCAACATTAAGGGAAAAGAAAAGAAATACATGCATCTTGCATTTGCATTTTTGATAAGTTTGTGTGTCTGATCTAGGAGAAAGTGCATTAGTTTGTGCTTTGTGCTCTGTGTGGAAAGATATTGTTTTTCTCTCCCCTCAGTAGTTAGGATTTTCAAAGCTAAAAAGATTGTGAAAGCTTGCTTATCATTTTAGCTGCATTTAGGAATGTGTACCAATACATCTCGTGGTGATCCTGAAAGACAAACTGATAAACAAGATCAACTTAAAATATATTGAATGAATCTAAAAACGCATTGTAACATAACGCTCACAGTAGAGGTCTAGGTAGAGACGTGTTCCGGCGTCGTTAAACGTAGTGACTGTCGATCTCTACGAAGGTGGGTGATTCCTCCTGAGAGTCGGTGGCACTAATACGGACTTGAGCTCCCGCGTACCGTCGCGTATATTGGGAGACCCCTATAGGCTTTTATCCTTTATCCTTAGGAAGCCGTGTTGACCGCCCTACTCATCGCGATGCAGTGAACACAGCATTCACGAAGATCGACCACCCGTACCGTAAAACGTATTATGTGGTTTCGCGAAAGGTTTGGCACACCCTCTGCCTAGATCTCCAGAGCAGTTTCTTTTGGCCTTTTTCAAACTCTATAACTGAAAAGGTCCAACCGAGCATTTGTCACTTCGGGCTCGTTAATACATCGAAGGCGACTAGAGTCATCTTTAGCTTTTTCTCGACTCTTAAAACATGAAAAAGCAAAGTTGTGTCTAAAAGCGTCTAATAAAATTCATTCAATACGGAAACATAATTCCCCTTTTTGTATTTTAGTTGATCAAGTAATCCGCAACCGTGGAGGAAAGTCAATTAAAACCCCGTCGTTCAGGGAGGCTTGCGAGTCAACCGCCTTTGTCTCCGGAACCGAGAGTAGTACGGACGAAACGAACTCGCTTGACCAGGTCAAAATCTCCTTTTAAAGTTAGAACGGAAGTTCCAACAACATCTGAGATTCTGGTCACTCCCAATATTTCTGGAACCCCTGCCTCTATTGAAGAAGTTCAACAGCAACAGAAGGACAGTGGTACTGATCCTAGTCTGAAGACAAGTACTTGCATAACTGAACCAGTTCCATCTGAAACCGGTCCACAGAGTCTTGTTGTTCAAACGACTGTCGCTGTCGAAGCAGCCCCTTCTTCGGCACCAGAAATCTTTTACGGACCTGACGGTCTTCCTCTTCCTCCTAGTCTGATTGCAATAGAGGAAATCGTAGAGGACCAGCAAGCAAATACTCCAATTCATTTTGGAGTAGGTACCCCTCTTTTTCCTTCTGCATCAGAAGTTTGTCTATCACCACCAGAAGTTCCTGAAGAATCGTTAGGAAGTTTATTGGATAGACTTAAAATGTCTGAACAACCGTCGACATCTAGAACTGTGCCAAACGACACAGCGACAGCAGAAGCTCCTGCTGCCAATCCGACGATGTTTGCCGGCATACCAGCCGTCCCGACTAGCTCTCATCAGCTAGAAGGAGTCCACCCAGGGACTATTATGACAACTTGGTCTGTTCCAGTTTGTTCTTCCGGTATAATACCCGGTAATTCTTATGTTGAAACGAGACAAATTGATCCCTTTGGGAATCAGTTTGGGCCATCCAGTCCTCAAAGGCCATCTATACCCTTGAGCTCCGGATTGTTACCGTATGGGGGGCAATATGCCCTTTCACTTCCCCTTTCGGGGGGATACCCATACGGCAGTTTTCAACCACATTCAGGCTTGACTGAAGTAACGACGAGTGGTTGGGTACCTATGTTACCCCAACAACCAAGAGTTGTATATTCCATGCAACAATGTGTACCTATGTCTAGTATCCCGACGACGCCAGCAATTGTAACCGTGTCGCAAGTTCAATCGATGCCTATTGTATGTCAACCCCAAGTTGTAATGCAACAGCCTATTGACCCTGCAACACAACCACAATCGCCAACTGCCGGGACGACACAGATACAAACGGGAACCATAACCCCGCGTCTTGGTCCGTCGGTTAGTGTCGCACAACAAAACATGGCTTCACAACCATGGATGGTGCAATACCAACAACCTCAGTTTCAACAGGTGTACCAGGGGTCTGAGCAACAGATCTTTGCAAATAGTGGGCAACCCTATATTCAGAATGGGTTAAACCAACCACTTTACAGTGGCCAAGCCCACCAACCATATCAGTCATATCAACATCAGTTGCATTATACTGGTGTGCAAAGACCTACTGCTCAGGCGATTCCATCATATCCTGGGTACGCCTCGCCAAACCTGAATCAGCAGTTGCCATTCGTGGCGACCTTAGAATTACCAGATTTACATCGATTGACGAACGATCCAATCGCCTATGCCCATTGGTGGCCAACAATTCCTCACAAACTTCCTTCGGACATTCCTAAATTCAATGGAAATCCGGGCGAAGACCCGTCGAATCATGTGATGACATTCCATCTGTGGTGTTCGTCGAATACCTTGAATGATGATTCGATAAGACTTCGTCTTTTCCAGAGGACATTGACTGGTCCGGTGGCCAAATGGTATATTGAATTACCTAGAGCCTCTTTCGACAATTTTAGTTCCCTAGCCACGACTTTCTTAACACACTTTCAGTTACCTATAAGGTACGAAACTGGGACAGAGATCTTGACCAATTTCAAGCAGACAACTGCCACACATATATCTGATCATATACATGAGTGGCGTTGTCGTCGCAGAATGGTAAAAACCTATGTTCCAGATCAGCTATTAGCTGAGTGGTTTATAAAATCGCTTCTGCCGGCAATAACAGAAGATGTGGCCAAGGGAGGTGTCGTAACAGAAGAGCAAGTGATTGCTCGTCCTCAATATTTGGACTTAGTGTATACTCAGTCGGGCACGCTCTATGATAAGATACCTGATGCCCCCAGACCGGAATTTTCAATCCCTCCTCCTCCCGGATCGAATAGTGACTCTCATGCCGGTGATGGCGTGATTGGAACTGCAAACGCTAAGTCGACAAGGGATTCAAATAAGAAAGCCCGTAAGACTTCGAATCAAAAAGCAAATCAAGAGATTCTTGCTTCGGAGGTAAATGCTGTATCTACGGATAAAGGCAAAAACTCCAATCAACCAGGAAGCAAGAAGAATCAAAACAAAGGGAAGAAGAAGAAACAAGGAGAGTCATCTCCTCGAAAAACTTCTTCAAGCCCTCCTCGAGATAGGAAACCACCTTATGGGTGTCAGATATGTGATGAGGATCACTGGACGAGAGAATGTCCATACAAAGCTGATCTAAAAAGATTCTTAAAGAGTTCGCAAACTCCAGCTGTGTTAACTGATCCGTTTCCCGATCGAGGAAAAAATCTGGTTGGTAGTGGAAATGCTTCACCGTCGCAAGTGCTTATGTTATCGATATCGAAGCAACAGGATGATGCTTTAATTTCGACAAGGAACAAAGATTACGGGAATCCACAGGTGTCGAACAATAAAGGTAAAGATCAACCTAGCAGTTCGACAACAACTTCGGCAGAAGTTGTACCCCCCATCACACATGAATTAACAATAAAACCGCCAAAGGGAGTAGTACACAAGTCGACATTTAATCCTCGTGCCAGAGCGGCACAACATTATAATATAGTGGAAGATTTGGCGCAATCGCCATCTGCTATGTCGACTCTTGAAGTACTACAACATTGCCCATCCCAAAGGCAGGCATTGTTATCAGCAATTGGTGGGGTGGATCCTAAAGATTCCAATCTTGTATCCTTTGATCACAAAGGATATGATCCTCAGTTACCAGCTCAACTAGCTTTCCTCATCCAAGTGAAAGCCCTCAACAAAACTGTTCATCGAACAATTATTGATGAGGGGGCATCGACATGTATTATGTCGATGAGTTGCTGGAAAACTTTAGGATCTCCAACCTTGACGCGATCATCAACAACATTAAAAGCATTCGACGGAAGGACATATACCCCTTACGGTATCCTTAGTAACTTGAGAGTTGAACTAGGGGGCAAAACAGTAGAAATAGATGTTGAAGTCATCGATGGCAATCTTGACTATAACATCCTACTTGGAAGACCATGGATCTATGCCATGGCCGCAGTTGTGTCGACCTACTTCAGGAAGATTGCATTCCCCTTCCAAGGGGGAATTACAATCGTTGACCAACAAACTTTTCTCCACGACAGTTCACAAGTTACAGGAAGCATTCCAATGATCCATGGAAGGAATCATTTGCTCCAAAATATCGGAGTAGGTCTCCTAAAAGACCCTGCCTTAATGGGTACTTTCGCCCTACCGCCTCCAAGTAATCTGGCGGGAGTGGCCACGGTGGAAACCTACAAAATGAAATCTAATCCAATCTTCTGGTTGGATTCGGAAGACTCCTAGATATTTTGTCGGCTCCGAGGACGGTTCTTATCTCGTGTCAACCTCGTTAAAAAATGAAACAAGGAGTCATGAGGATAGTTCTTTTACTATGTCAACCTCATTAAAAAATGAAACAAATCCCCTTTTCAAAATTCAAAGGTAAACCTTCATTCCAATCACCAAGTTGAATGCAATGAAGCTTGGGGGGCACCTTCCTTTGACATGCGTTATTATGATGCTGGGGGCATGCATAATCGAGCAGTTTTAGCAATGTTCATGCTCGTTAAAAAATAAACGCAAGATTCGAGCAGTTTTTGTGCAGAAGTTCATGCTCGTTAAAAAATAAACGTAAATTGTGAGCAATCTTTCCCTAGCAGTTCAAGCTCACCCAGAAAAAATGAACCGGTAAACAACCTCGAGAAATGTAACCTTTGAAAGCCATATTAAAAGCCCTTGGTCGTGTTTATATGCCATCACCTCCATCCGTTCATTTGGCCAATCGATCACCTCCATATGTTCGTTTACCCATTTTGAGGAACAGCTGCGAAGAGTGATTTCACTTAGCCATCCTTGTGACACTGCCGTGATTGGAGAATCCCAACCTGTACCTGGAATCTGCTGCTATCCCTGTTCATCACTCGTTCCTCAAAAGACGAGTCTTCTTTGAGCTCTTTTCACTGACTCGTAAAATATGAAAAGTTTGCCGAGTTTTGGCCTTCCAGCTCGTTAAAGCGACCGGAAAGCTATCCCTCCTCTAAATTTTAATCTTTTTGGACCTGAGGGATTATTGCACAAAAAGATCGAGCGCTTGTTTGTTCGGCTCGTTAAAGCAACCGAAAATTCATCCCTTCTGTATTGTTTTAAACTTTTTCGGACTTAAGGGATTAGATGACGAAAAAGGAATTTTGGAGTTAACTTTTCGTACCTTTTCAGACTCTCTAAAAATGAAAAGGACCGAGTTTTCCTTGTCGTTAGACTCGTTAAAATGATTAAATAGTGACAAACTTGTCTTTAGACGAGAACGAGTTTCCCTATCGCTAGGCTCGTTAAAACATAGCGATGGGCTTGCCCGAAGGGCAGGTTATAGAACAAGCATATGTTATCCTCCTCAAGCTTGACAAAAATAAAGAGGTACTGGTCAGCAATGACTGGGGAAAAATTGGGAGAACATCGAAGCTTAATGGTAGCAAGTCGCTCTTGAACATGACACTTTTCTTCCGTACCACATCGGGTTGGGTTGTTTCATTCACCGGTCTCATCACCATGGTCTCCGCCAAACCATCCACATTTTGGGGTAATGCTACCGATCCATCGCATCAGTGTCGTTATATGTTCAAGAGAGGTCATTCTGAAAGTGTCAACCGTGTCCCATCCACTGCCATACATTATCCTTCATCCATTCATGATCGCCACCCTGAATCATATATCACAGTTTGTTTTCACCTCCACTAAAATCATTAGCTCCGTTCCGTGTCATTGATGTGGGATTCATTAAGGCCCTCCTTTGACGGATCGCTTCTTGTCGACTTCAGCTCATTATCCAAGAAGTTGATCTAGGAACAACCCCATCAGTACTTTGAAGCTTGCATGCCTCAATGGCAAGTTTCTCACTTCCGGCGACAGGTATACATCAATGACCTTCGACCAGAAGATTTTGCGTGGCGTTCGACGCCAAGTCCTTTATTCACGCCACGTGAATTGTACTGCAGTACCTTGAGGGTCATTATCATTATCGGTGATTCCTCTCGCGCTTGTTAACGGTTTCATCATTGACCGGTAATCAAGCGATGTCTTTCCATGTTCGACTTCAGCGAAATTCTCACATGGATCGACTTGTACTTAGAGTGAAGATCGAACGAGTTTGAAGACCCCGGATCTAGTTTCATCCATCCAGGCTGCGATACATATTCAGGAAATATAAAAGCATTTGTCATGTACATCATTGCAGCAGATGATCATCCTACTCAAAGGATGATAATTTCAGCAGAGAATTATCAGTCTACCATCAGACGATCGTCTGTTCTATGTACCAAAATGTATTTATAAAGCTGAGCATGGGAATGCCCGCCTCAGCTAGATCATGAAAACAAAATGAAAAATAATGTATTGTATTGTATTGTATTACGGGGCGCCTCCTCAGCACTGGAATGAACTTCAGACCCTCTAGATAAAGCATTTCACCCGATAAACGGCCTCATACTTTAGGGGGCAACTGTTATAGACATTTTTGTGCCTCGCAGCATGGAGCATGAAATTTCAATAATTACAGGGATCCTCAGTCCCTAAACATGTTGTTCTTACCCCTAGAAGAACAAGGTCAGCAAACCACAGCACTTCCCATCAGTTCTCCACCTGAAAACACTCAAAAACAGGCTATTTTTGGATCATGTCAGCTGCTCCACTGAGCATCTGCGCTGGAATGCAACTGCTCCTCCTTGTACCTGCGCTGAAAGTCAAATCTAATGAAGGCTACCTGCGCTGGGCGAGATTGGCCAAGTGGCACAGTCATTCTGCAAGGTGTCAATTGCCCAGGAAGCTTCCAAACTGACACTTGGTTCAAGGGATTCGCCCTGTGATGAGTAAGAGGTACTTGATCTCCATGTGTAAGCAAGGATCTCCAAGTGGACTCAAGAACTGAAGTTTAACTGAAGAGGGAGAGGACACAAGGCAGCTTTATGTCAGTCTCAAGCTGACTCATCCTTTCTTCTTCTATCCTATATATAGAGCTCTTCTATGAGGTCTAAGGAGGCTGGAATTTTGTGTAAAGCAAGGAGGTGCTGTTGGTTTACAGTTAGAGCTATTGGGTGATTGTTTTACTAGAGGTGAAGAGGAGAGTTCTTGCTGCTGGGGAGGTGCTGCTGGATTGGAGCCATCATTGGTTGTAACCTTCTCAGAACCCTGTTACTTCTATCAATAAAGTTTTGCATGTTCTCCTATATACTTGTATTGCATTGATGTATTGTATTTACATGTATATTTGATTCACTCTAATCCATGTATCAGTTATGAGTACTTGTATCTTGTAGTTTGCTCTCTTGTTTTGTGCAGGATCTGTGTGTAGCTGGACCGGCAAAGAGAGCAAGGAGCTGGGAACAAGAGACAAAGAGAGAGGACAAGGATCGACTAAGCGAAAGACACCAGGTTGGTTAATCTTTCTTCATTCTCTCTGTACTTTCATAAAGGAAATCATCAAAACTTTACTTTCAGTTGTTGCTAAAGACTGTCACCTTTAGAGTAGGGATAGGGTCATCTGCATCGGATACTTTTCCCCACAACAAGCTAGTGGAGCTTCTGAATTGATCCTGATTTGACTAGTTTTGAGCAGTTTCTGGTGGAGAGCTTCTGGGAGAAGTTGTAATTTGTTGACCTTGTTTCTTTAGGAGCTGGAACAACATCTTTAGGGACTTAGGATCCCTTGGTTCATGGACATTTCATGCTTATAGCTGTAAGGCACAAAAATGTCTATAACGGCCATCCACAAGATTCATGGGATTGGCTTTATCACTAAGAAGCTTCCATGAGAGGTGGAGAACTACTTCTCTTCCATGGAGATTCGAAGCCCAACTGAACTAACTCAAGATGGAATCAGTTCATGAATAGGTTAGGAAGAACCTTCGTAAGTTTGTTTGTTAAAAACTTTACCCAACTGGGCTGGCGCGAGTGCGACTCTGAGACAGAGCGCCAGCTGGCGTGCCCTCTTTGGAGGATTTCCCCCATTGGCGTGAGTGATACACAGTGGAACTGCGCCAATGGAAAAAGGGCTATTTTTATGGGTATTTTGCAGAAGGTGTCTTTAGGGAATATGAAATACATACTCAAGGGGATACAATGCAAGTGTTTTCAGGATATGTCACTTCTCACAGGTCGCGGAATAAGTCCTCCAATGTGCGTGAGAAGGGGTAACAGGGATGGTGAGAAATTACTGTGTAACAGATGCCCCCTAAAGCATGAAGCCGAGAGAGAGAGAGGGGTGAAATTCTTTACAAGAACATGCCCAACTGAAAACACTGCCGCCGGAGAACCTGCATGAAGAAGTACAACTGATATCTCAAGTACATGACGCATGTGGTATGGGCGCAACCATCCAGTAAGGATCGATAAGTAGACTCAGGCATGGTCATAGCCATCCAGTGAATGAGTCATGTAATGATCATAATAATCCACAAAATCACAACCTGGATCACAACAGACAAAATCCAGGGTCTTGCACTCCATCTCGACCCGAAAAAAGTACAAGTTCAAGCATGCGAATATGGGGGTCAAATTCGAACATGCAAGAACATCGTCTGATTACCAATCAATAATGAAAACTGTTAATAGACCCGAGAGGTACCACCGATAATGACAATGGTCCTCAAGGCACTATAGGTACAATCTACAACATGCGAATCAGTCAGCTGGTGTCGAACATGCATAGAATCATTCGATCAGAGGCCAATGATGAAAACCTCGTGTCGAACATGAAGAACCTACCATTGAGGCATGCAGGCTCCAAGTCACCTGAAGGGAGTCTCTGGGTCAACTTCCTGGATAATGAGCTGAAGTCGACAGGAAGTGACCTTGATTGAAGGTGGGCCATAATGTTTCCCACATCATCGACACGAGACCAAGAAGGATAAGATGTTTTGTGTGAGGTATCAGAGGGAGGTTAAGTATTCTACAGAGGTCAACTTCTCTTGAACATATTGGCGGTCAACTTCTCTTGAACATATTGGCGGCACAACAGTGGACTTGGCAGTATTTGAAATCAAATGATCAAGGGTCATGGTGACGAGGTAATGAGAAGATGAGAGGTCAAATAGGATAACCCAAACCCACGGAGGCAACTGTAAAAACAAGATGAGATGTCCCCACCCAGACACAAATGCAGACAAGTGCCATGTTCAAGAGTGACATACTGCCGACACGACAATAATTGTGGTTCCATTTTCCCCACCATTTTTGGCGAGTACCCCAGTTATTTTTATCAACAAGCTTGACGGGGATAGCATATGCTTGTAAGCCTCATTTCGACGGAATCCAATGTCATCAATTTTTAATGAGTCTGATAGAGGAAAACTCGGCGTCTTTTCATGTTAGAGAGTTTGAAAAGACAACAGAAAAGGAAACTCCAAGGGTGTCCTTTTTTGTAAAGTTGTGTCTCTCGAGCCCGAAAAAGTATAAAAAAATGTTCGAAAGAACCGCCCGACCATTACGATCGAGGAGTACTTTTCATGAGTAGTGATTTCGACTTGAAAAAGTAAAAAAGTGATCGAAAGCATGCCGCTTCGTAACTGTTAACAAACCTGAAACGACAAGGGTCCGACGATCTTTTCATTTTTACACGGTCGGAAAAGGGTTTAAAGACGACCACCTCTCATTTACATTTAACGAGTCAAGAGGAAAAACTCGGCAATCTTTTCGTCTTTAGACGGTCAGAAAAGAGCTAAAAGCAGACCTCCATTTTTATTCTCTTTAACGAGTCAAAAAGGGAAAAATACTCGGCAATCTTTTCATATTTTACGAGTCAGAAAAGAGCTTAAAGGTGAATCATCCTAGAGGAACGAGTGGTATAAAGGGTAGCAACTGGTTCCGGCAATGGTGGAACTACTCAAAACATGTAATGGTCAAGAGGCTGGCTAATAAAACCACTCATTGCTGCGGTTCCTCAGGAAAGGAAAAACAACCAAGTGAAAGCATATGATCAACCAAAGAGATGGTGGCGATGGAATGAAACAACCAAGGCTCATCTAACAGAATTTAGCGGATAAATGGCAATCACTAGATGTAAATCGGGTATGGGTTCATTTGTACAGAAGCTTGAACCATGGAGAACTTTTCTTGGATTCGGTTTCATGTTTACACAAGCTTGAAACAAAAAAATATGCTTGTTATGAGTTCCCATGCCCCTAGCATAATGACGCAAAATGAGGTACATGCCCCCCAAGCTTCATTGCATTCAACAAAGTGTATGGAATGAAGGTTCACTTTCGAGATCTTGGAAAGACTCGACTGGTATTTTACGAGATCTTAATCAAAAGACTCGATCGGGAAATGGAGTTGTTTCATTTTTTAATGAGGTTGATAGAGTAAAAGAACTATCCTCATAACCATTG
The DNA here is from genome assembly GCA_031772625.1 of Pinus tabuliformis. Taxonomy (NCBI): domain Eukaryota; kingdom Viridiplantae; phylum Streptophyta; class Pinopsida; order Pinales; family Pinaceae; genus Pinus; species Pinus tabuliformis. The sequence goes on along the minus strand of CM062812.1, from coordinate 899,535,439 downwards.
TTTCATTTTTTTAACAAGCTTGACACAAGATCAGGAACTCTGCTCGACCACCTTGTTTTGTTTTTTAACGAGGTCGACACAATATCAAAAACTATCCTCGGGACACTTTGTTTCGTTTTTTAACGATGTCGCGACAAGATCAAAACTATCCTTGGACACCTTGTTCCATTTTTTAACGAGGTCATCACAAGATCAAAACTATCCTCGGCCAGACCCAGTTTCATTTTTTAAGGAGCTTGACATAGGAAAGTGAACTATGCTCCGACCGGACCAAACCTTGTTTCATTTTTTAAGGAGCTTGACATAGGAAAGGAACTATGCTCTGACCAGACCTAGTTTCATTTTTTAAGGAGCTTGACATAGGAAAGGAACTATGCTCCGACCGAACTTCAACATAATGAATAGGAAGTCATTGCTTCCAAGAGTGTCACTCCCGGTGGCAGGAAAACATCTTGGAAGTCAGAACCCAATGCCCCCAGGACATCATGCATGACAGCATCATCACTGGATACCGACACGGGATAAGTAGCCACGTAGTTGACCTGCGGTGGGGCAGATACAACTGGTAGACAAAAACCAGGAGGGGATGCCAACGACGCAGGAGGCACCGGGGGACTAAAGAATGATAATTGATCTATAGTGACAATTATTCCGTTGTGTGGAAAACAAACCACACGGAAAAGTGAAGAGACAAGGGCCCCCATGGCATAAACATAGTCACAGCCAAGGAGAAGACAGAAATCTAGAGCACCTTGGGTAACCAGTACGTCTATATAGACGGTTTTGCCTCCCAAGGTAACAGGAAACTTCGGGAGGATCCCTAATGGTTGACTGGTTCCTCCATCAAACGCCAACAGATTCTGTGCGACTGGCACAAGTTGTGGGGAGCCCAAAGCTTGCCAAGTAGTGAAAGGCATGAGACTGACAGATGCACCCTCATCCAAGACACTGCCAGGTAATGCCTTATCATAGGCATGTACTGTAATCTGGAAAGGCACATGGGATGGAAGGTGGAATGTAGTCAAATGACTCCAGTCGAAGGAAACGACTGAACTACTTGGTGGGGAAATCATATGATTGCCCCCCTGTGCTACAAGAGATGAAGAAGGACCCTCTTGATCAACAAGGATAGGAGGGTCATTCTGAGACTCAGGAGAATCTCATGAGATGAGAAGAACATGAGCAGTAGAATCATCATGCTCCTCCGGAATAGAGTAATCAACAGGTGATGAACCCAAGTCGATACTCTCTCCGACCAATGGTTGGTCTGGAGCAGGCTTGGCACAGCCAGGTTCGGAAGGAGGAGGACAGACAAGAGAAGAACCTAAGTCAGAAGAGAGCCTCTGATAACCAGCAGGGAGTTGGGGTGAAGAAGCTGTCAGACTTTCCAAAATACTAGAAGCTTTATCCATGAGTGGACAAAGGTGAAGGGGATGATTGCCTTCACATAGTCTACAGGGGATTCGAATCTTCCCTTTCTTCTGAATGTTGTCAGTTGATAGTCTGGCATTGCCATGAGCTTCAGAGGACAATGAGGGACGAGCTGGATCACGAGACCATACTTTAACGATCCTGGGAATACCAGGACAATCACGGAGAAGATGGTCACCCTTGCACAATCTACAAGGAAATTTGACCTTCCTCAGAGGAGCAGAAGGTGGCTCGACTTGAGTTGTACTTTTAACCTCTCACCTAGGAGACTTCTTCTTCTTCGTCTTCTTCTTCTTCTTCTTAGCCACCTAGTTACTTGAATCCAGAATTTCACAAGGCAAAGTAGAAGATGAGGACGTAGAAACAGGTGAAGAAGGGGAGAGGTCCACCTTAGAATCAACATGATGTTGTTCGGGTGGAGGAACTGATTGACCAGCAGTTGAGATGGTAGGGACCAGAGAGGTTGAGAACAACCAAATAGGCAACCCAACAATTAACCCAGGAAGGGACAACGTTGCCATGTAAGGAGCACCAACATTTCCAAAAGGAGGGAAATGACCAGGATTCCCATCAGAGGGGATGCATGGGTTGGTAAACTCCGGAAAAGTTGCCATCACAAATGAGAAAGAACCCTACTCAAACTAACGCAAACAAGATCTAACCGGGTAAATGGGAATCGCGGCCGAATAAATTTTAAGACACAAGGACATAACTTGACCTTTTCATTTTTTAAGAGTCAAGAAAAGGACAAAAAGATGACTCTAGTTGCCTTCGAATGTTTAATGAGCCTGAAGTGACAAGTGCTCAGATGGACCTTTTCTTTTAGGGAGTCCGAAAAGGAACGAAAGTGACTACTCTGGAGAGCTAGGCAAAAGGGTTTACCAAACAAATCCGTAAAACTGCATATACACCTTGGTAGTCATATGAAAACCAAGGAATTTCTGTACGGCAATCAATCTTCCCGAACGCTGTGTTTGGTGCATTATGGCTTGTAAGTCGGCAAACACGGATTCCTATGGATAAAGGATGATAACGTAGTGGGGTCTCCCCATATACTCAACGGTACATGAGAGCTCAAATCCGTACTAGACCACTATTGCGTCACGGAAGGAGGAATCACCCAACCTTGAGTGAAACAAAAGTGACTAGGTTTAACAACGCCGGAGCACGTCTCTAGCCTAGACCTCTAAATGTGTGTGTTATGTTCCAATGCATTGTTAGATTCATTCAGTTCATTTTAAAGTTGATCTTGGATTAGGTTTCAGTTTTCAGGCCCTACCGTATGTAATCTCTCAAAATTCCCTAAATGCAAACTATATGCCAAAATATGTCATTTCATTCAATGAATGCTAGTTATGAGAGGGTTTGAGAGTTTTCACGCAAACGAAATGATCACAAAACAACAAAGAACTTCCCTAATGCAGCTAATGGAAATTAACAAACTTTTCTTTAAGATCACTAATCACTAATCAAAAAGAAAAGTTCTAATTCTCATTAACTAATACAAAGAAAAAGAGATTTTTTCTTTTATTGATACAAAAATGCACTAAACAACTTTGAGAAATGATAACAAAAGAGTAAAAACACAAATTTCACTCAATGCAAACACATTCAGTTCTCTAAATCAAAAAGAAAACCTCCAAAGAACGAGAAAAATCCCAAAGACACCAATGAGCTGTGTAATCTAGGCTCAAAGTGAGACGAAGCAGAGTTCAAGTGAAGAGAAAGCAAGTCACCCAAATAACACAACAAAACGATTTACAACCACCAAACAAGTGCAACGGAGTAATCAGAAAGTTGACTGGACTAATAGAAGACCAAAACTCCAAAGGAAGGGTTGACACACAAAGCCACTAGATGCCCTAGGGCTAGAAATGTGAAATCGATAGAAAATGGCAAACATCCAAAGGGTAAAGGTAATCTATGCACAATTCACTTGAAAAGTATGCAAATGTAATCTATGCACATTCTGAAAATGAGAATTCTAATTATGCAAGTGTGATCTATGCAAGAGAATTCTTAAACACAAGATGATTCTAATATAATCCAAGAACCAATCAAGTGCAAATCAAGAAAATTGGGTGAGAGTTCCAAAGATCAAAAAATAAAAACACTCAAAGGCGATTAACACTCATACACAAGGCGAATGAGGGGGAAATGTTTTTGCAAAAAGAAAAGCAAAAAGATGCAAAATTGTGAAAAGACTAGGACAAACCTCCAAGTAATGACCAAAGGAAATCAAATTAAGAATTTCTCAAAAAAGATACTCAAAACCAGTCAAACAAGACTCCAACACACTCATGTAGTTTAAAAAGGGTACCCAGAACAAAAACCAAGCTCAGGAGGCACAAAAACAAGCAAACTTCAAAAGTTCCCAGGCCTGGCACGACTGTCAGGGTGAAAATGACGCCTTTCAGTTATTGGCGTGGGTTGCGCCAACGGGCGTGACTGTAACGCTATAAAAGAGCGCCAGCCATGTTTGCTATGGAAAAATAAAAAACAAACGAGCCAAAGCTAAGTCAATAGTACCCAGGTACACCAAGGGGAAAGAAGCAACACAGGGACTCAACCCAGAAAGCTAGTCAAGCAGGAGAAACCAAGAAACAACCAAGAAACAAGGCAAGTTCCAAGCCGTTCAGCTCATAAACCAAACTAGAGATGGATTGAAGTGGCACTGATCTACTTTGCTAATTTAGAGAAATAGCATTTCGAAGGCTAAATTGTTGTGTCCGTACTTCAGGCTCCGTCTAAAGTTTAGAAATCAAACAACAAGACAAAACGAAGAACAAGACAAAAAGCCAACTCCTAGTGGAGTCGCCAAATTGTTGTGGAGGTAAATCCCCTCTGCGGACAGAGGCGATCCCTACTAGCCCAAATGGGGTCTAGCAACAATCAAACAACGCTAACACGCAAGTTCCTAATTTCAAATCAAAGAATGGTGATGAGGGCCTACCTGGATTCCAATGCTAGTACTTGTAAAAGAGTCGTCGCTCCCGTTCCTTTGCCCCGGCCAGTCACAATCCCCACGATCCTCGCGAACGGATACCTGCACATGGAAAGAACGACGCAAACACAAGCATAAAATCCAATAAATGCAACTATATATCAGTCAAAAAGGATATAACTCAATCATCAAATAAGAGTGGAACCATAATGATAGTCATCTATTATTGATAAACAACAAAGAAGGATACAACCATAGTTATGACGTCAAATCCTCCTTTGGCTGGGTGATCAGCAACACATGCCTTGCAAAGCTTGTTAGGAATGGGGAACAAGCCTCTCTCTCCTTGGTTGCTTGGACAAGAATCTCCTCACTTTATATTTAGCTTCATGGGAATGAAGAAGGCTTCTTGTAGCATGAGCTTAGCAATTCTCAAACTTTGGGACTTAGAATTTGGAACTTGGAGACTCACTTGTCAAAGGCAAAAGGACAAGCTTTTATAGATAGAGGAGAAGGAGTTAGGGTCATCCACAAGATTCATGGGATTGGCTTTATCACTAAGAAGCTTCCATGAGAGGTGGAGAACTACTTTCGTTCTATGGAGATTCGAAGCCCAACTGGACTAACTCAAGATGGAATCAGTTCATGAATAGGTTAGGAAGAACCTTCGTAAGTTTGTTTGTTAAAAACTTTACCCAACTGGGCTGGCGTGAGTGTGACTCTGAGACAAAGCGCCATCTGGCGTGCCCTCTTTGGAGGATTTCCCCCATTGGCGTGAGTGATACACATTGGAACCGCGCCAATGGAAAAAGGGTTATTTTTATGGGTATTTTGCAGAAGGTGTCTTCAGGGCATATGAAGTACATACTCAAGGGGATACAATGCAAGTGTTTTCAAGATATGTCACTTCTCACAGGTCCCGGAATAAGTCCTCCAATGTGCGGGAGAAGGGGTAACAGGGACGGTGACAAATTACGTGTAACAAGATGTGACAGAATACATGGGATGTAGGGCAACTCAAAGGAATTAGTTTAGATGTAATGAATAATGACAACTCATTAAGATGATAGTTCTCAGTATGGCAAGATAACTTTGCCATCAGGTCCAAAGGGCGAGATTGTTGGCATTATGATATAGGTGTTGTCCTTGATGGCAACTTACTAAGATGACAGATCATAGCTTAGGCTCACAGAATGAAGAAAAAGAGATATACACAGGTTACCCTTGATAAACTTGTGTATACACACAGGTTAGCTGACCAAAAGGTGCGTATACGTATACACACACTTTCATGCAAGGAAAGGCGCATACATTTGGTTTTGGTCTGTGGTATTTGGACCATGGTATTGTGGCCCATGGTATTGGTCCAAGGTATCTTGTCCGATGTGTTTATCCCAGGTATTTGGTCCAAGGTATTGGTTCTAAGTGGTTTTGGACCATGGTATTGAGTAAAGGCCTAAGACTATAAAAGGAGGAGAAGATCATTAGGCAACGACACCAAGTAAGTCTCAAATATCTGATGAAGTATGAGATCCAGTATGCAGGTTATGGGTTCATGATGCTTTGCTTGATCTGAGCTAAGGAGGAATCTCAACGGTTGATGGAGAACGAGATCTAAGGACAGATCGGGATCTAATGGCTTGGAATGAATCATCTCTATACGGTTTGATCGTGTTCTTCTAGATCTATATACTGACGCTTGTAATGTTTTGTAAATATTATGATATCGGTATAACTCAAGTTTGGAATAGCTGCAAATCATGAATGAATATTTACAGATGTATACACTGGTTGACTATGATAAAAGCCCATACATACGTAGGTTAGATACATCTAAGTAGCGTATACCATATGAGGTATGATGTTTGAAGTTACAGGTGGTTCTAGTTGTTGATGAGTTCTGATGACTCTTTACTGGTGTCAATATTCTGCATATCTAGTTTGGATGATTGTGTTTAGCTTCAATGTTGATGGATGAGATCTAATAATGGATCAGGATCATAATGACTTATCTTTATGTGATCTGATGGACTATATCTGGTTTCTAACACACACATTATCCTTGTATATGTAATGATCTGGGTATGTCTGAAGTCAGGAAGTGCAGCGAAGTTATAAGTAAGTAATTGATGACATATGCATTGGTTCACTTTGGTGAAGTAGCGTATGCACTATGATGCATGATTTTTGATGATACAGCCAGATCTAAACATTGTTGCAGAGTTTTGTGTTCTGCTCTGTGTTCTGGTGATTGCAGTTTGTTGACAGGGTTCAATGATTCAGTGTTGGGTGATTTAGAGATTGATGATGCTAGTGTTGATTGATGCTTCAATGATATTGATGGATCCAGTCTGAAAATTTGTAAAACGTGATACCTGGAAGAAAAAAAGAGAAGGTTTTAGCCTTCTGTAGGTCGGCACCTAGGTACTAGTACATTAGTTAGTACAAGAGCTAAGGGGGTTGTAGCTCCCTTCTAGGAGAAGCTGGAGAATGAGAGAAGGTTGTAGCATTTTGCAGGTAGAAGACTACGTACTGGTATAAGACTGCTCCCGTATAGAAAATATTGTAGAAAGAAGTTTCTTATTAAAGGAAGATAGAGGCAAATTGCAGCAGGTGGTTTTCACCCACATTAGGTTTCCACCTTACATCATGGTGTTCATGTGTGCTTCTTGTGTGTGATGATTTGTTCTGTTTTACTGCACCTGTTTACTGTTCATATGGTTAATAAAGTTTTGATGCACTAACTAAAGATCAACATTTAATGGATTCACTAAATCATAAGTTTTCTGGATATATGCTAGTTACATTAGACACAATTGTGTGTACACGCAGGTTCCCTTAACTGAAGTAGCGTATATGAATCTGAGTATGGAAATGAACAAGTGTTTGATTTGATAATACGGATTCACCCCCCCTCTCGGTATTATTTCCAACATTAGAGGGCTCTCGTAAGACACAATTTCAGACCTTGGAGTTCCAAAATTACAGAGATACAATATATTCAATATAAAACTCCCACAAACTAAAAAAAGTTGTCTAGTTCTTTTATAATTTTGCATAAGTTTGGTTGACAAAATCATTTGAAGGAATTCAAAGGGCATAACATTTTTATCATTAATTCATTCCCTGAAGAAAGAAAATGGAAACATATAGTAAGAAACCTGAAATCTCTAGCATGACTCATGAAGAAGAGTAAGAAATGCAACATCATATATCAAAATTATGAGACCAAGTGCAACAAAATTCACTCTCCCAAAAAGTAGCAGAAGCTAAGACGGATGGTTTAAATAAAGGCATGGAATCTAGGATGGATGGCGTGGAAGATAAGATGGATGGTTTAAAGAAAGATGTGGAAGCTAATATGGATGGTTTAAAGAAAGGCGTGGAAGCTAAGAGACATGGAAGCTAAGATGAATGGTATAGAAGAAAAAATTAAAGGCAACATGGAATATTTGAAGACAAATTTGACAAATTTGCTACAAGAAATGCTTACTAATTGCGAAAGGGTAGTAAATAAAACTCATAATGAGAAAAAAAGAAATGTTAATCATGATTTCATAGACTCTATTGTTGGATTGAAGACCCACCATGTTGCAAATATCAATATGAAGAAGTTTGATGGCAAGGATCTCGTAACATGGATACTATAGATGGAGAAATATTTCGATCTCCATAATGCTCAAAATACACAAAAGGTACACATTGCAACTTTATATTTGGAACCAAATCAATTTGTGTGGTAATGATAGCTTTTCTCTCGTAAACAAATTGTCACTTGGACGATTTTTATGGAGGAAATGATAACACATTATGAGGATACAAAAGTAGCACCTTTCTTAGCCAATTGATAAATCTCAAACAAAAGGGTTCAATGATGAAGAACATTGAGGACTTCCAAAAATTAAATATAAGGGTAAAAGATATTGCAGAGGAGCATATGATTGATGTGTTAATAGAGAATTTAAAGGATAACGTCCAACATGAGGTTGACCTTTGGGAACCTAATTCATTGGAGAACGCATTCACGTTGGCAAGAAAAATACAAAGAAAAACTATGGCAAAAAGGAAGCCTACTTCTCACAACTATAAAGATGGAAGTGTTGTTGTTCTCAACCTTTCACCACCTACAAGGTTGACACCACAACAATTGGAAGGAAAAATATTAAAAGGGATTTGTTACAATTGTGATAGAAAATACAATAAATGCCATAAGTGTGTTGAGAAGAAACTAATTTACATAGATGGTGAAGAGGAGCAAGAAAAGGAACAAGAAACGTGAAAAGAAGAGGATATACACCAGCGACCAATCCGAGAGAAAGAAGAAATGAATCTGACCATATCTTGTAATGCATTGACAGGAATTACCACTCCTCAAACTCTTAAGACAAAAGGGAATACCAAGAATAAAAAGTAATAGTGTTGATTGATTCGGTTAGGAGCCATAATTTTATTCATTCTAAGATAGCCAGAGAAAATTTTAGGGGCGAATGTTCGCCCTTTGGCGAAATTAAGGGGTTTTAAATTTTTAGTGGGTGAATATTTTGTATCGTAGTACATTTTTACAAATCACCTCAAATAGCCCACCTTATTTTAAGGGATAGGGTAAAAAAGGTAAATTTAGCCCTTGAAATTAGGAGCTACAACCTTCCATTCACCCATTTTCAAGAATAGGTTTTATTTAAGTGAATCATATGGGCCAAATACCATATTTATAAAAGAGGTATGGTAAATTAATAAAAATATAAATAAATGAGAAGTATGGTAAATAAATAAAACATTTTTTCTATTTACTCCATAAGTCACCTTATATACATGCAAGGGTGTAAACAAATAAAAATATAAGTAAAGTGGAGGTATGGTAAATAAATAAAATGTCTTTTTATACTTACTCAAAAGGTATGGTAAATAAATAAAAATATAAATAAACTAGACGTATGGTAAATAAATAAAACCTCTTTTTATATTTAGTCCATAACCCTCGTTCTATTTATGAAGGCTCAAGAAAGAGGTTTTATTTAAGTGAATCCTATGGGCCAAATACCATATTCGTAAAAGAGGTATGGTAAATTAATAAAAATTATAAATAAACGAGAGGTATGGTAAACAAATAAAACATTTTTTTATATTTACTCCATAAGTCACCTTATATTTAAGGACACTCAAAAAATGCGTTATATTTAGGTGAAACCTATGGGAAAAATACTATGGGAAAAATACCATGGACTAGATTGTTATTAATACCATGCAAACAAACATTATTAACCCTAATATTAGTATTAATAAAAATAAGAATGGCACATGGTATTGACCCATGGTATTCGCCTGGAATGTAGCCTATTTAAATGGGGAAATTAAACCAACATAGATCCATCTTTACTCTAGATCTACTAACCCCCGAGACGTATCAAATATTGTGATATGCAAACTACCATAGAGTGAAAAAATATTTCATCCCTCTTGGGGGATCAAGAGTAAAAATGGATGTTGTAATTTAACATTTTAGCTTGGTTAAAATAAAAAAATAAAATAAAAATGAACTATTAATTTTATTAATTTTTATAAATTACCAATAGTAATTTTTAAGCTCCAGGTTTATGATAACCCATGGTAATACCAAGATCTTACAAGATTTTATAATTGAGTAAAATATTCACCATGCCTGGTGAGAGATTCGCCAAAAAATTATATATACATATTATATTATTGATAAAATCGCCTTCCATTTTTCCTATATACCATGGAGATTCGCCCATTTATTATACTTATAAATTTAGCGGGGGCTCTTAAAATTTTCCCTGAAGATAGCCAAGGAATTGAATTGCTTCCTATATCCCGCACCAGAGTGTCAAGTGATGGTTACAAATGGAGCAACCATAAATTGGTCTGGAAAGTGGCATAATATCAAGCTCTCCATGGGAGAATATGTCTTGAATAGTCCAATGCTTTCCATTCCAATGGGTGGTGCGGATGTTGTATTAGGAGTCCAATGGCTGCAATATTTGGGTATGATAGCTTTTAATTTTTAAAAACTTTTCTTGAAATTTTTTTGGGAAGGAAAGGAAGTTGAATTAATGGGTATGATAGGGAAACCGAGAAAGATAATCAGCTATAACAGAATGACAAAGCTTTTAAAGAAAGAACAATAGGGCGTAATTGCACAATTATGTTCACTAGAGGTTCCCACATCGAAATCATCTATTTCTCCAAATCTCCAAAACGTTTTCAAAAATCATTCCAAGGTATTTCAGACTCCCGAAGGCCTCCCACCTATTCGCGATCATGATCATTCTATTCATTTGATTCTAGGAAGTGTTCCCCCAAACATCCGGCCTTACACATATCCATATGCCCAAAGGAGTGAAATTGAATGTATGGTTGCAGAAATGTTAGAGATTGGTATAATTTAACCTAAATAAAGTTCTTTCTCTGCTCCAATGGTATTGGTACAGAAGAAGGATGGATCATGGGACATGTGTCTAGATTATAGGGAGCTCAATAAGCTTACTATTAAAAATAAATTTCCCATTCCTATCATTGATGAACTATTGGATGAATTACATGGAGCAATTTACTTAACCAAGTTGGATATCCATTGAGGATGTCATCAAATCAAAATGAATACTCAAGAAATTCCAAAAAATAGGTTTAGAAGTCATGAGGGTCATTACAAATTTTTGGTAATGCTTTTTGGCTTTACCAATGCACCTTCTACATTTCAAGGTTTGATGAATTCCATATTCAAACCCTTCCTTATAAAATTTGTGTTAGTTTTTTTTCATGATATAATAATATACAACAGGTCTTGGAAGGATTATGTTCAACATGTTGATAGGGTGGTCAAACTATTGGAGAAAAAATTATATTCAAAAAGCTGCAAATGTTTCTTTGGAGTACAAAAGGTGGAATATTTGGGTACTCAGTTAGCTCATAGCTCATCTTATCATCCTCAATATGATGGGCAAACTAAGATAGTGAAAAAATGTTCTGAGGGATATCTTTGTTGCTTTGTATCTGATAAACAAACACAATGGTTCAAGTGGTTCCCTCTGGATGAATGGTGGTATAACACTTCCTTCCATACTACAACAAAAATGACCCCATTTATGATACTTTATGGATATCATCCACCGTCCATCACATCATCTTCAAAAGAAAATTCTAAGGTTCAAGCAGTCGAAGATCACATCGAGCATCAACAACAAGTTCTCAAACTCTTAAAAGATAACCTCACTTTGGTACAAAATAGAATGAAACAACAAGAATATCAACATCGCAACGAAAGAAGTTTTGATCTAGGTGACTGGGTATTTCTACGACTATAGCCATACAGAAAAATGTCCCTCAAGCAAGCTAAGAATGTTAATAAATTATCACCAAAGTATTATGGTATGTACAAGGTGTTTCGAGTGCACCAAGTTTTCCATGTTTCATGCTTAAAGAAGGTTATAGGTGAGAAGGTCCCATTTCAAACAATATTGCCAGAACTTGAAATGGAAAGAAAAATCATATTGGAACCAGAAGAATTCACAAAAAGAATAAATCAATAGCTACAAAATCAATCAATTTTAGAGTATCTCATCAAGTGGAAGAACTTACCTGTTGAAGATTCCACATGGGAGGATGTGAATTTTGTACAAAAGCATCTAGAATTACTCAAGCATTGAGGGCAACACTTTTTGAAGGAGAGGCATGTTAGGTCCTTATACTACTAGTGTAACCCCTTATTGTTATTAGTGCAACCCCCTTATTGTATTATTGTTCCCATATAGTCCCCATGTTGTTATTATTATGCCCCATAGAAGCCCACTATTGTTATTGTTGTGTCCCTACAATATTATTGTTATGTAGGATCTGATTTTATTGGGATCCCTTAGACTCATATATATAGAAAAGAGGTCCTTTCATTTGTATCATCCAATCATTTTTCATTTGTGTAATGTAAAGGAGGTTTCCCCATCGAAGAGGCCTATTTTTAACTCGTTTATCAATCTTTCTGTGAGACGGTTTCATAACAATTAAACTGTTATAATTGTTTATTCATGGATATATATATATGGAGGTACTTGACCCAATGCAAAATTTTGTAGGTTAGTTAGTTTTTGAGGATATACTAATACAAGTGTTCTTTTGTTAGTTCTCTACTACTTTTAGGTCTCTTTCCTCTTCGAGGTTATGCATGTGATGTTTTATTATTATGATATGTTCCACTCTACTCGGGACTAATCCATAATTTTCACTAGATTACGACACCATGTACTCCTACTATGCATCACACAAGACATTCAAGGGTACCTTTAGGTATTCCAGACATCTACTCATGTGAAAATACACCATGTGCATAGTTTTTCACATCATCCTTTTCACTTAGATTTCAATGATAACCTAACCTTAACGACTTTAAATTCCTACACATCTACTAAAAAATCCTAAACCATACTTTTCAATTGGATGGATCCCATTTACCAAGAGAATCCTCTCTTTCACCCTTTATTCTATGAGCACAATGTTCCACATCACCTCTTGTTGATGCAATGAGGTAGTATTATATTTTCTCAAAAATAAGGCAAGTAAACTTTATTCTTTGCTTATTGGCTTATTGCATTGATGCATATAGCTCCATGTAATTCAATCATCACAATAAGAACATTTATTTTTTTATCCACTCTCTTCATGTTCCATGCTATACAACATCCCATATCCCATCTATTGAGGGCACCATGCCTTTCCCATCTAGGTGATATATCCTAGAACTATATTTGAGGCCTTCTAACTCACGTATTTCCATTTTTCACACCCAATGCAAGGACTGTTTCGCATCCCTGCCATAGTTAGCTTCAACCATATTGGCATTTTTACTAATTTCTAGACTTCCTATCATCAAAGGAATGTTTACTATACCAACATCATCCATCGAAGGTTGGATTGATTCAAGAAGATATGAATATGACTAATGCCACACAACCCTCTCATATGAATTTACTCCTTAACCATTCTAATTAATCCACAACCTTCAAAACAAGGTTTCTAGGAAATATCAACATTCTCTGCCATTTTCCCCAATCATAACTATTTGTTATTCAACTAAGATCATAAAAATTTCAAATGAAATCCACTCATACATAGATATATCTTATCAAAACATTTCATATTTTCCTTAAATCATTGCTTCAGTGGATGTAACTAGAGCTTCTAGAAATGTAGTTCATTATTTCTTTCAATGAAATCTAAATTCTTGCATATGGACATATCCATAAATGTTTATCATGCATGCAAATATACTCATTTCACTTTTTCATCGTTTTGTTCTTCCTTCTTGATTTCATTAATAACACTAATCACATCATTCACACCCCTTTTAGTAGGCACCATCAACACAAAACTTCCTAAGCATGACTCTACTTTCCACGTAAGCGTTGTTTCTTTTACACAATTTCTCCAATCAAGCAACATAACCCCATATTCAATACAGTATACAAGTAGTACTACTATTGCGAAAAATCACCAATAGGTTTTTTTCTAGCTCCAACTTCTTCTCTATGATCTATATTTCATCCTCTAGGCCTAGTATTTGATCCATAATTCTCATACCAAATTGTAAACCACCCCATTTATTAAAAAATGGAAATTATAAATATAACCATGTATAAAATAGGGAATGAAAATATATAGAACATGGTAGATACTTTTTTTGTTATGATAGCATTGTTCTATTTAAGTACTAACCATTTTTTCTACCTTAAGGAGACCAAGTTATCAAAATGAATCTTCTTTCAATTGCCTTAAACTTCTTTCATGATATAATTTTCAAATTTTACTCGTTCAGATCTTTCTAGAGATATAAATTTCATTAAATTATGAGATTTAGACACAAATTTATGACCCTCATAAATTTTCACTTCCTAACCCATGTGATCATAACATACCATTGACACATGGCTAGCACAAGGTAATATGACACATGTATTACCAGCATAGTGCCACATGCACAAGGAAAACATCTCACTAGCCCATATCATATGTAGGTCTATTTATTTTTCTCTTCATTTATTCTTCTTCCAAATTCATCTATATCTAGATAATGCATATAATCAAATAGTCAATATTCAAGATATCTGATCTTTAAATATTGAAATTTTCCTAGATTCTAATTTAAAGAAAACAATAGAGTTCAAGATTCTTAGATTCCATGTCAACATACCATGTCAATATGCCATATTGGTATATTGCATAAACATGCCAAACCATCATTCCACACCATCAAATCCTATCCAAGCTACCATATCATTAGTGACACATCAATATCCATGTCACACTCCCAATGGGTTCATCTTACATTTTTCCAAATGTCCACCATGTGTTCTTTCTTGTTAGCATCTAGATTAAGGGTTTTCTAAAATATGTAGTTTAAGGATGTTCAAAATTCCTATTCTTGTGGATGTGGATAAACAAAGAATTTATGGATCCTATGGATATCAATATTTTTTCATAGGATGGGAACAATACTAGTATCTAACAAAATGTGGAGCTTTACTCGATTATAAGTCTTATAGATATTTTTATTTTGTCATCTTTCGAGGAATTTCTAAGTAACTTATGAAAAATTGTGATCTACCAAGACTCTAAAAGACATAGATGTCTTGATAACCAAATCCTCCAATTATTTTGGACATTTTCTAACCATCGCACTCTAGCCTTCATCCAATTTCCACTAAGCCCACATCCATGATCATTGTTGCCCCATGTGGCGAAGGGTTGCGGCTAAGACCTCTAATCCCAAGCTTTTGAAATTTCATTATAGAATTTATGGCTAGTTTAAATTGTGAAAAGTAGAGGGAAAACAAGATCAAGTACAATATTGAGCTAAGAAGAATCTTGTGAGCATGTAAAAGTCTAAGAAAAGAGGTAGAGCTAAAGTCATTTTTCCAATTTTCATATTTTGAGTGGGTTACCATTATTTTGGCCAATCTACACATATTAAACAAACTCTTGATAAGCATTTCACAACCCTTTTCTTGTTTATATAATATTATAGGGCTATACAATGTGTTCCTAAATTTTATTGATATATTCATCATCATGTAAGAAAATGAAAAAATATGGTGCACAAACCTTATATTTACACCAAAGGTGTTTATGAGGGGAAGTTCCTCTCGTGATTTTTGTTTCCTTTACAAAGCCTACAAAAATGTGGCACATGTTTGCATGAACCAAAGAAAACATTTTGCAATGTTTGGAGTAGATAGTCATCTCGACACTGCCAGCACTACACATTCCTCTCCACTCCATTGAGCTTAGTTCCACACTCACACTCTTATTACAAGCCACTCAATATCTTGAATGTCATCGTTGAGAACACCAATGGTTGTTGTGTTGCCAACATTCATGTCTCCACTTTTTCATCTACTTCCATAGGGCATTCACTTCTTATATTCAAACTCCTCAACTTAGTGATGCAACTCAAACACAACCTTGGGGGTGAGCAGATCCACTTCCTCATACCTACTAATTCATAGCTCTAGAAGTTGGTGGGGAGTGCCATGCCATCTCTTTTTTGCACACCCACACCTAAGATCACTATCATTTTAGGGTCAGTAGTAGATGAGTCCCTATTTGAGTGTGACAACATGGAGCCATGGAAAGGTGCACAGATACATGAAGAATGCAACAAAGATATGGATATCACCTCAACTCGGTTAGGAAACTCAAGCACAACCGTAGAGGTGAGTGGAGAAACTTCTTCATCCATGTTGATTCATGGATCTGGACACTCGTGGAAAGTGCCATGTTATCACCTTGTTGTATCCCCGCCATAAGAAACATATAAAATCTACACTTTGTTCAACATTCCATTCCCCCCCAACTGAAAGTTCAACATGGTAAAAAAATTTCTCTACAGTTAATTTGGTAGGTGAACATCCTTGCAATACATTTGATTTGTTTTAAATATATTACCTTAATAGTGGAATTCAAATAGTTTATCTTTACAAATGCACATTGTGATTGGCTTGCATAAATATTTAAATTATTTATAAATGCTTTAAGAAAAAAAATTAAGTTTGGCTTAGAGTTTACACATCTCGTTATGTCTACAATCGATATTTGCTCAAATCACAATTCCATATTTGATGACATGATTTCATTTTGTCGGATGATGAACATTGGCCTTATTAGTCCCTCCCAAGATAGGTCTCTAAACTATTATTTTAACATTGACTAATGCAATTTATAATGTTTAAGTTTGATTTTTTTTTTTAATATTATTAAAAAATATATTTCAAATAAGCATTTATGAAATATAATTCCATGTGGGTAACTGCCCCATACTTTTATCCCATAATTTATGGATATCGTTGTGATATTCATACCTGATTTTTACATATTTGTGTAGTGTTTTTTTATTCTTAAGATTTGCAAGAAAACCATTGTAAACTAAAAATTTAAAAATAGTTCATAGTCATGTAAATAACATAGTTACCAGCACTTACTTCCAACAATAATTTAAGAATGTATTTTCATAAAAAAATTATAGGAATAAATATATGTAGTATGAGTTACTGTCCACCATTATATATGTAGGAGTAAAATTGTAAATATCTAGACATCTTAATTTACTGTTTCGTGCCAAAACGAAAATATAAAATTCAATTTCTTATTAACCACTCTTAATTTAGCATTGACCAATGCAAGTTATAACGTTTTATACAAAATTTTTGAGGGAATAGTTTTCAACTTAAGAATCATGCACAAAACTACCTTATAGCACTCATTTTAAATGAATTGTTAATTTTACATTCAATACATTTACATATAGTCAAAATTTATCCCCTTCCTCTTTTGTGTTCCTTCCCTTACTTTGGGGGCATGCTAGTAGCCCTAACCCTTAGTGTATTTTAAGAATATTTGGTGTTGTTGTTGTAAGGATTATACAAACCCATGATAACTTATAGTGGAGGTAAACTTTAGGAATTTACTCTTGTCATCATAAGTAAAATATATAAACATATCTCAGTAATATGCACACAATGTAAGGCGAGCACATGCTTTAATTGGTATTTTAGAAACATTTATTCCTTATCAATGATTGATAATTATTTTAAAGAGAAGTATAAATAAATAACATGTTTTTAGATTAGAGTTAAGAAAATTATATGTGAGATATAATATGTCTATCAAAACCAAGTAGATACGGAAATTTCCACCAAACCGTAGGTAGTTCATTAGAGAACTTCACTCCCTATCAGGGCTTTGATACCACCAAGGTGATGTCAGGATAATGGTTTAAAGTTACGTCTACATGTAATTTGGCCAAGATAACTCATATTTCCAAGTTCTTCAAAGGATACAAAATATACCAAGGTGATGTTAGGATAATGGTTTAAAGTTACGTCTACATGTAATTTGGCCAAGATAACTCATATTTCCAAGTTCTTCAAAGGATACAAAATATACAACCTCGCACATTTACTTGTTTGTTGCAACATAACAAGACTTCCTTCTTTGCATCTAAGTCCCTCAAAAGTCTCTAATTCTTGTTCTTTCCAATGGAGCAATAAAGAGGTTGAATTGAAGTAACAAAACTTCTTGGAGATTATTTTTGGTTACATGACTCTTTCTCTAATTGTCCTTACCTATTATTGTTGTTATTACAATCTATATGTCCATTGAGAATTTTTCTAGACTATTATATTCTCTAAAAAAATTGTTTCTTGTCCATTTTTCATCCTAGGCCCTATCATTCAAAGTTTCCCATCCATTTACCCTATAGAGAAATGCCGCTCACTACTTTTTCTTCTCCAAAGAATGTAGGGGAGACACCTTGATAAAATATATGAGTGATGGCCCAACTCTAGGAAATGATTTTGTCCATTACTTATAACTTAAGTAAGGTGAATATGATGAGGTAGGATAGATATAGGAACAATTATAGACCTACTTACCTTGCCCCATTGGTGGTATCATGATCTCTATAGGTACTAGTGTCTATTCATCTTTGTCATTGTCATTTTATTAACTACAAAAGTAAAATTATCTACAATGATTATAACATTATGGAGTATGCACCTCATGGTGATTAGTTTAATAAAAAATAAACATATCCATTTAGAGTTGTAAATAAAATTAATAAAAAAATTTCCAAAGAGATAGATTTGGATGTCACATTGGTTATTAGTGTATAACAATTCCTTTTACCACTTCATATACTCTAAGGATATTACCATTTTAGCATATACCTAAAATAACCATCATGGTAAAAATGCATTCTATATCCATTTATATCCAATGATTATTCTAGCAATAAAAATTACAAATTCAAAAGGGAAGCACATATATTCACATGATCAAATACATTATAAAATTCCATCCCAATGCTTAGGTATACAAATATATATTCACTTAACATGGCTAATATGAGAGAGACTCGATTTATTATATCATGTGATGGATCCAAAATGCATTGTCTCTTTATCTCAAATAGCATTAGTCATGAATACTACATAAAAACTCGTGCAGGTAACCACTTCCTTTCATTTCAAACACTCACTATTATTGGCTTAGGCATTCCATTCCACCATAATAGTTCCATAGATAACCTAATATCTATGAATAGTGTCATGTATAAAAAGAAAAAACATCACTATATTCATATAGAGAGGAAAAATTGATTCGTCGTATTTGTGTGGATGCCAACCGCATGATCTACATTGCATGCATGGTGGTCCCTTGTGACAACCTACAACATCCCTTTCCTAATCTCTTCGTAACTATCAATTTTTTCCTCTACTAGTCCTCATGAGGCTCATATCATATGCAACAATATGATCAAGGCCATAAAATATGTTTACCACCACTCGTTTCATTCTTGCTTATACTACTAACAACATACTAACAACATACTATATTTAGATAATATATAAAATTATATATTCCCATGCATATCTATATAAAGATTCATACCTATACATTCTTTATTATTTTCACACATCCATATATATTCCAAATTATTTTATCTTTTTGTTTATCAATATTCATATGCTTTAAACTTGACCACATTCTTCATCCTAGAGAAATATAAGCAACGAGTGAGTTAATGAATACTCACTTCCAATTCCTCTTGGTAACATTGGATTCCAAAAGATTGCAATTAATATCCTCCATGGACATGCATCGAGTAAACAATAGATATCTAGCTTTAACATTCTCACCTAAATAAAAGTTCCCAACTCACAAAATAAAACTATTCTATTTTGAAAATATTAAAATTTTCTATAAACTAGATAGAATTTAGTATGACATATCACCAATTATCATAAATGCATGGTTGGCAATGCTCAACATTTCGCGTTGCCCCATTATCCTTCAATCCTACATATTGTAGCCCTCCTGCTATTCTAAGTACCTCCTTAACCGTAAATTAGTGCATCTTTTCAATTATATTGAGAGAGCTTTAAAATTTATCTAATTCTCAAAATTTCTTTACTTGGAAAAACCTCAACCAATCCAACTCCTTCTATGAACATTCCTAGCACGCTCGAGTGTTGCATTTCATTAGTTACTACTTCCAACAAAATTGAAGTTCATAACAATGTAGAAATATTAATTATTTTATTTAAATAGCAAAGAGCATTGGAAACTTTTACTTGTAATTTAAATTACACTTAATAGTTGTAGTCTATGCATTGCATGTGTACTTCTTATGGAACCAACAATCTTGATTTCCTTACCGTCGTCAAAATTTTAAATTATGATAAATGAACCATTTGTATTTATGGCAATGTAATTTGCATGTAACCAAGCATTTTGTAACGTATTATATGCTTAGCCTAATGCTCATCAAATAGTGCTACCATGTCTCCATGAACGCATCCACTATTAGAGGTGGGTGGCCATATAGCATGCTCATTTATGCCTATGTGCACTCTTATTTTCATGAGTCCTTTCTTTTAGTTTATGACATTTTTGATATATCACGTGATGTCTTCTTCAAAAGCCCATTGGCCACCTTGTGCATGATTTGTGATCACCATCTTTCAGTCCACGAAAGACTAGTCTCACTTATTTTGATTATTTTGATAAATAAAAGCATTCCTTCAATAACTAAACCTTCAAATCTATTTTCCTTTTGATTTACTCTTCGTATAACTAAGATTCACCTAAAGTGGATGTCAAGGCTAGAAGTTGATATAAATATCACATCCTATTTTGAGTCATGCTATTATGAGATGCAACTATGATGTTGGTCTATAGGAATGTGCACAGTTGAATTTTATTACACAAAAACTATTTTATTACACAAAAACTTAAGAACAAGATGCATATCATAGAAATTATGCTTGTCATACTCAAATGCAAATCAAATATAATTCTCTCTCCGTATGTCATTTTTAACTTAAGAATTGTTTCACGTCATTTTTGAGATATAGAAGAACAATATGAAGCTGAAGGAGGTGGAAACTTTTTCAATGGTACAATGCAAAGGCAAGAGGTACCAATTCATTAATGCTTTTGTGTGTTTTGAAGGGAATTTTATTAATTTCTTTTAATAAGTTAGAGACTTCACTAATTCATCTTGTTCTTCTTTTGCATATCGGATGAAAGCACATATTCATTTTCTCTAATATGAGAATCTAGCCTCCCTTGATTTAAATATTAAACATAGCATGTTGTATCTGCATATTTCTTTTGCACGTCTTATTGTGAAGTACAAGGTTTTTCATCTAGGCCCACTCTCTCATCCCTCTAATCACTCTATCTTCATAGAATTGTTTGCCCTTTGCATTCTTCTCTTTACATATTTACCTTCCACTATATCCCATATTCCTAAATGTTTTTCCACACCTTACTTATAAATCACATACCTTCACATATTTCTGCTCACGTAATTGCCTCCACCCAACCATGTGTACTAGATCATTTTTGTCTCTACCCTTGTGGCACACCGAATGTGGAATCAACAAACCTTCACCTATTTTCCCTTGTATCCATGATTGCCAAAATTTCCCATAACATGCATTGACATCCACACTACATGAATTTGTGTTATATGTTCACTCTACCTCTAAATCACATGCAAAATGCTAAATATAAAGATTCCAACATCACATAGCTTTGACCCCATTACATTCCTTTGTAACCTTATTTATTTATAAGGATTGGTCTTATCATATTGGGAGTTGTAGGTTCAGGGATTATGGAGAGCATCAAACAAGAATAATGCCCAATGGGGTTTCAAAAAACCTACCCAATTTGACTCGGGGAACTCCAAAGACAAGGGTTTTTCCTAGATTTAACAGTGCCACGTGTAGTAGTGGTTCCCCTTTTGAGTCACAGAGGGATACAAATGATATTTTCGATTTCATTTGAATGGCGCACCTTAATCTCAACTATCATGGCCCAACTCTAGAATTAGGGCTACAATCCCAAATGTTTCCGACTAAGAATTTTCCCCTCAATGAAAAATCTGAAGGTAGTCATTTGGAAGAAATAGGGCTTAAATAAGTACATGAACAAGAACAAGAGAATTGTGCTTCACTTGTTATGAATCATTCATCAGATCTAGAGATTGAGAATACAAAGGAAACAATATTTTGTTTCAAGTAGAAGAACAGGGTGTGGAATTGGTCAAGAATAAAGTTACAAAAAAGGAAGGAATTATTTTCAATAATAAGTAGATTTAGTGAAAAAACAAGGATCAATAGTCTTGAATTTGAAGGGTAGAAATGGCAAGATACTAGAGGCACTTTTTTTATTCTCTGTCAAAATTGAGTCAGCTCAATTCAATGTCTTCCATGTATAAATGAAGCTCCTTTCGGGAGGGTGAAAGAGAAGGAAATATACACTAGAGTAGCATAATTTAATCCTCAACCAAAGCAATGTTCAAACTTTTGATACATCAATTTTAACCCTCTCCTGGAAATTATAAAATTTGTGGCTCCCTTAGAAAGCAAGAAATGGCACTGATCTTTCAGGCCATGGTTTGTATACAAGTTTTTTGCATTTTAGTGGCCAAATTTAATCTCTGAAAAACTACCAAAAGGTTTATTACCACTGTTTATGTCCCTTTTCTTGAGAAACCTTAGTAAATATTAAGTCATAGCATAATTCAATTATTTCCTTAATGATTCTCTTATGATCTGAGACCGAATCAATCCTCCCCTAATTTATGGATTTGTCTAAGAATTGCATCTTAGAAATGATTCTTATGTGCTTATTAGATATAGGTATTGTGATAAACTAGAAGGAAATGAATTGGGAGGCACATTTTATGTTAGAACAAGAGTCAATACATAAGTGAGTATGCATACTCTTTCCTACAATTCTAAGGAAGCGACTCGAATGTCGCATACTAACTAAAAAGTGTCAAACATACAATAAAAAATGATTGTATTTCAAGCCAAAGACGATGATGTAGAAGCCTTGCTTGCATGAAAGAAAATTGCAAGGCTCACCAATTAAATATCTTATGTTGTACTTCGTTTATGTTGGAAAGGGTACCATCCATATACAAATTCATGCTCTTACAATAAATTTGTGGAGAAATTGTTACTATACCACATGTCACATTACTCGACAATCTCTTAAATGCAATGTCAACTAAGAAAAATATCTATAACGACAATAAATGAAGCCCAAATTAACGCCACAAGCAATGTGTATCATTTAGAAAACCTGAGTTATTAGGTGGAGAATCAACCTAAGCAGTAGCATATTGTAATCTTCTAAACTTTTTCAAGCCCTTCATCTTCAGATCCCCCAAGTTTTAGGTTCGTTGCACTAGAAATTGGATACAAATGCCTCTCTTGACCACCAAGCTTTTCAAATGAATTACCATACCAAATCATTCCAATCAAAGTTAGGAACATTCCCAAGGCCACGTGTGAATTCAACCCATCTTTGCAAAAAAGGATGAATCCCAATACAAGGAAAAATATAGTGTTCATATGACCAATAACTTGAAATGGGACTACTGTGAACCAGCCAATGCAAATGTATTCACTAAGATTGGTGCCAACTGGGATCAAGAAAGAGAGTGTAATCAAGAGTTGTACAACCATGACACACAAGATTAGCTTCATAAATCTAATTGACCTAACGATGGAGGAATACCATGTGCCCAATTTTTGAGCTTGTGATTTAGCTTATGTAACAAATAAACATAAATACTACATACAGAAAAATAAGTTAGGAATGATTCCATTTCCATCTTACCACATAAGTTATGGAATAATCATAAAGATCTACTACTTTTTCTATGAGCGAGTAATCGAGAAAAGGACCTAAAATGAGCAAGTTAGTTGCTTGCAATTGTGTAGTATGTCCAAGAAGATCAAAAGAACCCAATGCATATTTCTTCTGCAGGTAGTGAACATATTGTGTATACAACAACATAAAAGAGCTTTGTATCATAAAGTAGTGAAACATTTACTAGCCTAATAAAAACAATTGAAGTACCTCAAATCCAAACAAGAACAAAATATTGTATGTCTTTGACAATAGTGAAACATAGAAAAGTGTAGTCAAATGATCATTTTCAAACTTACATATTGTTGCATAGAAGTTCTCCATACTGTGATCTGAGCAGCTACAAAACCATTAGTATTGACACTGACACCTGTCACAGTACATATTGCTACACCAACTAGCACTACTATTATAATTAACTTGGTATCTCTTGAATAACAACCCTTGTGAAAGAGAACTTCAAAAATGCTACATATTGCTACACCAACTAGCACTACTATTATACATAACTTGGTATCTCTTGAATAACGAACCTTATCAAAGGGAACTTCAAAAAAGAAAGATATGGGTATCATACTCAACTTTTCTATCTACACAACAAATAGAAGCTCATATAAGAAATTAAATCTCAACAAGAACAAGGAATTACATTCAAAAAAACAAAATATAGTTATCATGCTCAAAATTGCAGTACAAAGTGAACCTTATAAAAAAGTTTAGATATTTAAATAATAAAATTCAATATGAGTGAGAGACTGGAACAAACGAGTTCTGAACCATTCAATAGACTCCACCAATAGGAGGCATGCTTACCTAAGGGCTATAATTTTTTATTAAAATATGATATATTCCAATTAGCAAGAAGCTGCATGAATGTGGGATTCGAAGAACATTGCATTAAAGTACTCCCAAAAATCTAATTGTTCAACTTATGGTTACAAATAGGAAGTTGTCAAATATTTATTTTCCAATATTATGAATTTTAAGAAGGATTCTAGGATCATAATAATTCTTTGATCTCTCGCACTGATCTTCTTCCTTTGTTGCTTGATTTTCTTTGTCATTTCTTTGATTGGTTCCTTATTTAATGTATGTTCAATAGGAAATTTCAATAATTTGCATCACATTTTTCACTTTGAAATTTTATATGTTCCTACAATTTTCCATACATTCAACACTTTTATTGGATGCAATATTTTTAGTATGTATTAGGTTCCATATAAAAAAATTCCAACAATTCTTAGTAACTCTCACAATAGCTAAACTGTTTATTTACATACAAATGAATATAAAAGGTGAGAAAGTGAGTGTATTGATTTAAATCCTACAAAGGAGTGTCATAATCTTTTGCAAAACAAAGAAAGCAAGTGTATCAATATTACTTGGTAAAAACCAAAAAAATTCCACATGAGACTCACATTCATGTCAACAATGGAGAAATTGGCATGGATCACAAGCTCGGAGAAAGGAAAATGGCAAGGATGGATATAACCCATAAAATGAAGAATAATTTTTGATGAGTGTGGTCAATCAAAAATGTAAGTCCACCAATGTAGTAGTTGCATAAAAATAAAACAAGAACTCCACTTAAGAGATGAGAGAATTCATCTAACAAAATTTGCCCATTTCCCCAAATTATGAGCAATGTTCTAACCTATAATAGAAATAAATGAAAATCGCTCACACCCTCTCTCTCACACATAGAAATGTGTATGTATTAGAATTCTGTATCAAAGAAAAGTTTTCGAGCTTAATGTTTTGTACATAAAATAGGTATAAAATAAAAAAGAGGCATCTAACTAGAGAATAAATATCAACAAACTCTAAAAATAAAAATTATTCAATTTGATGAAATCAAATAGCGGGAGATGTACAAGACAAGAAATGACCAAAATTGAATCCATATCTGTCCATGAGACCTTTGCTAACCACATTAATCCCAATAGATGCGATCACATTGAACACCTATGCAACCAAGTCAAGGGTTGCCTTTGTGGCTGCCTTTCTTGCAGATGCCATGCCTACCCAACATCTAGAATTACACACAAATACAGTCACTTCCATCCCATCAATTTACGCTATCATGTCTTGATATTGAATCCCCAAAATGCGAAGTGCCCAAAATCCATATGGTCCACAAAAATCATACAAATGACCTCAAGCATTGCAAATCCTCAACATAGCAATGAGTAGAGAAACTAATGTACAAAAAAAAAGAGAAACCCACATCACCAATCCCCCAAAACCAAAGACTCAATTCACTCGATGATCCTAAAAAATATAGAATTGAGAAACATAGAGGAAACATATCCCTTTACGCGCTATAAAGGCTCCTCTCCTCACTAAATGATTGTTTCCTAACTTACATATTGTTGCATAGAAGTGCTCCATACTGTGATCGCAGCAGCTACAAAACCTTTAGTATTGACACTGACACCTGTCACACTACATATTGCTACGCCAACTAGCACTACTATTATACTTAACTTGGTATCTCTTGAATAACAATTCTTGTGAAAGAGAACTTCAATAATGCTACATATTGCTACAACAACTAGCACTACTATTATACATAACTTGGTATCTCTTGAATAACGAATCTTATCAAAGAGAACTTCAAAAAAGAAAGATATGGGTATCATACTCAACTTTTCTATCTGCACAACAAATAGAAGCTCATATAAGAAATTAAATCTTAACAAGAACAAGGAATTACATTCAAAATAATAAAATAGAGTTATCATGCTCAAAACTGCAGTACAAAGTGAACCTTATAAAAAAGTTTAGATATTTAAATAATAAAATTCAATATGAGTGAGAGACTCTACCGAACGAGTTTTTAACCATTCAATAGACTCCACCAATAGGAAGCATGCTTATCTAAGGACCTGTTAATGCCTCAAAAATCACTGCAACAACATTGGGAGATAACCACTCTGTCCAAACCTTAAAGCAACTACTTTTCCATTTGAATTAGTGGCTCCGACTTGTTTAAATAGGTCCAATTACCTTTTCCCTATCACTATTGGTTTATGATGTATTTTCAACTGCCAATAGATAGGGATATCAGATCACTTCTTCTTGCTGATCAGGCAAGAGAATGACCCTTAAGGTGATTTGGGTTCAGCCAAGCCACAACTTAAATTTTTCCTATTTTGAGAAGAGGACTTAAAAGAATGCAGAAATTAATTTAAATCCAAACTTATTCTATAATACAAGAAAAATAAACTAATCTTAATCCTATCTCAATTAGGCAGATATAGATCTAACCCAACCAAGAGCAAGATATTTAAAGCATTGGGATTTAAATATGCATCATTTATAATGAATATCAAGTTAATGAAATAGTTCAACTAAGTGACATTATGGATACCAAAACACATCATATTGAGACCTATTAACTGAAATAATTAGTCAGAAACACTTAGGAAGAAATTCACAAAAATGATATTGATTATCAAATTAGTAAATCCCATAATTAAAGAAAAATATGCGAAATAGTTCACAACATATTACTATTTAATAAATCAGTTTTGTAAGATAGATTTCTGAGTAAGTAGTTACTTAGAAATTAGAATTTAAACCATAAGAACATAGATACATAATAACAACATTGAGACATATTGACAGAAGTGTACAAACATGAAAAAAATGAAACATTCTTATTACTGTAAAAATGAAATTGATATTTGAAACAATAGTATTAAAAATACCTTATTGCATCCATTTCTCTATCCGTGGTCTCCAACAGTCCTTTGCATTGCTTGAGCTTCTGCTTTCAAAGGTAAAGCCACAATAGTGCAAACTTTGCCCATCATGCATAACTCGAGATACAAAAGAAAAATCCTCAATAATCCCGAGATGTGAGATTTTCTCTCCTCTCTCCTATAACTCTAAATTCCTATTACAGAAACGCTTTAGAAGTCCAAAATTGCAGAGGAGAGTAGCCCCTAATTACATTATGCAATCTATTATTTATAATATTTGTAAATGAATTCTTGAGAGACAAGTTTTTTGAAGAAAAATTAGTCAAATCCAATTTTATTTACTCAAAATTCCAATCTTTAATTACTGGAGCATTCTAATTGATTAAGATCTTTTTCTCCATATTTCTTCTACTGTTTTCTGCAAAAGTAATTCAAAATAAATTAAGATGTAACAATAAAATCAAAATTTCATTTGTGGCATTAAAACAAATCCAATTAAATTCAATTAAATAAATAATTGAAAGTAAAATATAAGTTCTCTATTGATGCTTGAGAAGGTTTAATTAGCAAAGGATATCATTGACAAATGGATCTGCATTTAGAAGAGGCTTGGACAAATGAAAATGCAGAAAATAAAACTCAGAAAATTGATTTTGATTTAGAAATTCGGAGCTTGATCTTTTGCCCGATTTTCGACCTAATAAATGACCAAATCTATTAGTGAAACCTCCTCAGAAATGTTATCATTGATTTTATTTTTCCAATAAGTCGTCCTGGCCTCATTTGGCCAATTATAACTCAATCTATGAACTTCGAAAGTTGATGGGTCAAATCTGGCATAAATCTGGAAATTGTGTCGCTGGGCTAAAAAAATCAGAATTTTAATTAAAAATATAATACTAAATTAGACTCTAATTATCTAATAACTAATAGTAATTTAATTATTAATCACAAACTAAGCTAATTATTTAATAAACTATTTATTAATTAATATTAATCTAACATCTTAAATATTTATAAACAAATTGATCTAATTAATAACTAATTATAATATAATTAAATTAATTATATATTTTATATATTAATTAATTTAAAATTAATTATTTTAAATATATAATATTAAATATTTATCATAATATCAACTAAACTATCGTACCATTCTACTTTTAAGTCATTCGTATGAATGAGTTTAAAACTTAAAAACAAATGAGTTAGGGAACTTTGGTTAATGCCTTATGCCTTTTGTTTAATCGGCGATCGGCATCTAGAGGTGTCGGTGGAGGTGTCGGTGTTTTAAAAAATGTGTCATTTAAAAAAGCCCTGATGCGATCACCATCTTCGATCCGGTCTCCTGATGCGATTAAGAATTTTATATATATATATATATATATTAAAATTTAATTTAATTAATTTAATTATATCTCATATATTAATTAATTTAAAATTTAATATTAAACATTAATATTTATTTTGGATTTAATTTTATGAATTTAAGTTTCTAAACTACATCCACTCTAAAAATAGAAATAAAAATAAACTACAGCCACTTCGATGTTCTGGATTTTGGAGATTAATAATTAATTTGGATATTGGAGTAAATTTCTAAAATCCCGATGCTTCATGATTTAGCTGTATAAGTAAAAAAATGAAAAATGTTAATAATAACTAACTAGGGGTTAATATTTAAAACAAATGCATTATTGAACTAATTTATTTATAAAAATGAAATATTGTACATTTTATACATTTTTAACCCAAGGGATATAAATGATTAGACTTCAAAAGAGTGTCATTTACCAACCAGTTGACCAAATGAGGCGTAACAAGTATCAATGGTGTTACACAAAATTATCGTTACCATGATTATTTGCAGTCAGTATGGGTCTATCATCACTTGTACTGTCCTCCTAAGCAAGTCTCAGACCTCAGCTCTTCAAATCAAGTTTTGGAAATGAGAGAAAGACATTAAAAATCAATGTAACTCTGGTTCCGCACTTTCTCTCATAGTCACCTGCGGTCCCGCACCTTCTGTGTACAAAAGCTGCGTACTTGCCCGCTCTGTCCCTAACGGTGTAGGTGCGGACCCCTGTGAAAGTCAAAAGGCGCAAGTTTTATCTTAAAAAACTCACTTTGGGTTAATTCTAGAGGTTTCTAGAAGGAATTTTGACGTGGATTGTTCGCTCTGAATTGGTTCATGCATCCCAAAAGAAAAGGAGCTAATCCCTTGATGAGAGGAGTTATCCCTTTGAAGGAGGACCTAGTAACCTCCTTCCATTGCATTATAAATACAGGCATTGGGCTGGTTGCTAGAGAGGTTAGAAGCTGAATATTTTTTAGGGTAAATGCTGGTGAAATCAAAACTTTCTAGTTAAGCCTAAAGAGGAGAGATCACATACCTTTTTGGTTTCATTGGGGAGTGAGTGAAACTTGTCAAAGTAGAGGAGACTTCTTGCTGAACCTTGGGAGGAGCTTGTACAGCGTCAAGGCAAAGATTGTAAGGTTCTTCTTCTTTTGAATTAATACAATCAAACTCATTTTTCTCAACAAGTACCTTATGTTATTTGTTTCATGGACTCCTTGACTTTCATGTTAAATATGTTTTATGCAATTGACTTTTGAGGTGCTATTTAATTTGTTTGCCTTGTTTGTGTTTGCAGATTCGCGAAGAGGAGCTCATTTGGATCAAAGGAGTGAAGGCATCCACAAGCTAGCGTTGGACGTAAGGTAGGCCCTAAAAACACTTGTTTGCTATTGTTTATTAAAGCATATTTAGAGAAAGATAGTGTCTGGTTGGTTTGCTTGTCATTAGGTCTTCTTTAGATTCTAGGAAGGTCTTTCTTGTCCGCAAGATCGACTTATTCTATGTGACAAAATGGCGATCATACTAGGGATCGACTTGATTGTTTTCCTTGTTTATACTTTGACCTGAGAAACTCTATTTTTGTTTCTGTTTTTGGCTTGATGATTGTGGGATTGGGTGGATTTAGTTAATTTTGAGTTAGTTTTTATTTTTCATAGTTTTGGGAGAAGTACGCACCCTCTGAGTTAAGCACAGTGCGTACCTGTACGCGCTTTTTCTTTGTGCACAGAGCGTGAACGCACCTGTGTAAATAGGCTCCCTGCGTACCCTGTCAAGATTTTGAGAAATTTTAAATTTTTCTCTTTTTTATCAGTTTAGAATTTGTTTATAGGTTTTAGCCATTGCCCAGACCTGCGTGTATCCTGTCAAAAACTTTCCTTGGTTTAATTTCACTAGTGTTAGGGTTTTAGGTGAAATTCCTAGGAGTTTTGCTTGTTGGGTTTGTTTTTCATTTTGGTTGTGTAGTGGCTCTGAGATTAGAAGCTGTAGGGACTTCAGATCACCTTAGTGTCTACCAGCCCTCTTATGAGTCTGACCATGTACAAAATCTCCCCTTGTTTGAGGAATCTGCTTTGAGTTTTCTCTTTACAAAACTTCGAAAAGCTTGTGTTTGAGAGTTTGGATTTTCATTTTCAAAAAGAAAACGAAATTGGTTGTTCTTGACTGATTTGTGATTCTACATAAATTAGTCCTTAGCTTGCATCTAGCTGAGTAAAACATCCTTAAAAAAGACTTTTAGTAGGCTTTGACTTCAAATAGGTTTTTATAATTTGTAGATCTCAAAGTTAGTCATTTTCATTAGTTTTGAGTGTTTTGCAAAAAATATATAAAAAAAATCTCTTTTGGAAAAGTTTGTTTTTTGTAGTGATTGAGTAAGTTGAAATGAAAAAGGGAATTTTTGTGAAATAATTAGTTGTCTCATTTTGAGTGCTTTGGAAAGGAAAAGCTCTTCTTTTAATTTGTTTAATTGAGAGAGATTTGTGTTTACAAAGTTTTTGCGTTCTCAAACTCCTTCTCAGTTTAGAAGTTCATCGAAGAGAAAAAGATTGTTTAGAACATCTTAGGTGCATTTTTAGTGATTTTGAGTCGAGTCTTCATACCACGAGTTTCATCTCCACACCTTTGGACTTAAACAAAAACCACTAAAATTAACGCTTAAAGTAAAATTCACCTAGTAACATTTTTATTTCTAGGGCTCTGATACACCAACTTAGCTTAGGCTAGTGTCTTGGAGTAGGAGAGTAATTAACTCTCCAAGACAATAAAAACAAACAAGTAGCTGTATCTTGTGGTAGGGAAGAAATCCAATTGTTGCATTTATGCTCTGGGAAAGCTCCTCTTAAAGGAGAAGCACGAGATTGTGTTCGAACCAGTGTGGGAATAAATCCTTCCTCATTGAGAACAACGCCAGATATTCACGTATTAAAAATGGTAAACCTCGGATTAACCATTGTCGAGGAGCCTGGGGTCACCTGTTGGTAAACCTTGGATTATGTCAAGGAGCCTTCAAGGGGATTGAGCTTGCTACTCTGCCCTTGCGTGTGTATCGGATCGTAGACTGTTCCCCCAGGTGTATTTGTCTCAGTTGGTAACCTTAGTGGCCATATTATTTAGGACTCTTCCTGAGGTTACAGTGGTGGGAAGATCCCACTGTACCTGGAGCAGATGCCGGCTAGACTCACTTGGATTTTCTAGGGGGTTCACTTCACTCGAGATGGTTAAGTGGAGGAACTTGTGCCAGTCTATTCATTAAGCAGGTTGTCGGGGTAACTGTTCCAACCGCCATTTCTGTACTGAACTCTGTGACGTTGGATTTCATCACCAACTAGTTTGTTCGGTCCGGGAGTGTAAAATCCTCTAGGTGTTGAGTGATAAGGAGCATGAGGTGGTGAAAAACTTAACCCTGAGTTTTCTAAATAATTAGTTAAAGAAAGATACCAAGAACTACTCCTAGGTGGATTGTAAAAAATTGATTCACGCTCCCTTAGTTCAATGACAGGTTGATTTTCAGGGATAGGGATGCCTACTTCTTCTTCTTCCGAAGCAAGTTCTTCAATAGAAATAAGTCCAGAAGGAAGATCTTGAGTGATTACTCTTTCTACCCTAGGTGAACCAGGACCACTAAAAGTTGGAGAAACAAACCCCGATGTCGGAGTAGCAGCAAATTCACTTTCAGCCTCAGATATTTCGGGTTCTTCACCTATATCACTAGTAGATGAAAAGCTACCAGCGATTTCGTAGACAGACACCGACTGTGGATTATATTCTTCTACTGGCGTTTGAAAATCAGGATGTACTATCAAAGAAGATTCTCCTTCTTCCGGTGACCCAACTCTACTATCTCTAGGAGCTACGAGGACTTTTAAGCCTTCAAGTTGACTCGGTACTTCCTCAAGAGGTTGGCCCCGAAGTCTAAGGGACTTCCTTAGTAACTCAGCCACGTTTATAATCTCAGGAGACTGGCCCCAAAGTCTACGGGACTGTCTTGGTAATTCAGCCACAGTTAAATACTTTTAACTACTTGACATGCAAAAAAAGTAAAAACTCATTAAAAAGCACCTAAGGTCTCTAAAGAACCAAACAAATTTGAATCACACACCCAAAGAATCTAGATGTGGAGGTGGTTGATGCCCCTCTAGACTACAACCTTCTCTTGGGTCGAAGTTGGTCTTACGCTATGACAGCGGTCGTTTCATCGGTCTTTTGAGTAATAAAGTTTCCACACAATGGGAATATCGTAACAATAGACCAGTTGGCTTACTTTTCATCTGACCCAGCCTCTTCGGAGAGTATTCAGCATGTTGGTAAAACAACTATCCCATATAAGCATGTTGGAGTAGGATTAGTTAAAGATGCCGGTTTACTGGGAACTTTTCCTTTTCCTCCAATCAACGCATCATCTTCATTTGCAACCATTCATATGATTACATCAGACACCATTATTTATGATGATCCTTGGATCGTCCCTTCTGAATCTGAGATAGACTCATTTGGCAATTCCATGCCTTTGAGTCCATATGAAATTGCCTATGAAGCCATGAAGTCTTTTGCCAACCCGTGTTCAACCAAAAATGACTTAATGAATGTGGTCCGTGAGGAATCACTTTTCACGTCAACCTTGGATTTAACTACATTTTCTGAACTTGTTCACTCTGATGAGAAAATTCGTGAAATCCTATGCGTAGATGATTTACCATTGGAAGATCTCCATCACAGATCTTCGTTTTTACCTGAGGATGATCGTTTTGAAAATGATTTCTCATCAATTTTTACAACTGAATATGTCAAGGAACCTCAGAATCCAATGAAACATCCCGATTCAGAGTTAAATTTGGGAAACATCTCTCGAACTTTTCCTATTGACATTTCGGTCAAGCCCGGAATTCTTGAGAACATTCATATAGGTGCCTCGTGTACAGATGACGAAATTCAATTATATAAGGCCCTATTTCAAGAATTTTGTGACGTGTTTGCCTGGTCCTATGAGGAAATGCCAGGAATTGATCCCGCGATTGTTGTTCATGAGATCAAGACTTAACCGGATGCTAAACCCGTCCGGCAACGTTTGCGTCAGATTCACCCACAAAAAGCTGCTGCAATTAAAGCAGAAGTTGAAAAACTGTTGAAAGCAGGTTTCATTATCTGATCCCGTTAATGTATTGGATATCTAATATTGTTCCGGTTAACAAAAAGCAGGGAAAAATAAGAATATGCATCGACTATAGGGACATTAATAGAGCCTGTCCAAAGGACAATTACCCAACCCCCTATATCGATCAAATCATTGATGATTGTGTCGGCAGCGAAATATTCTCCTTTATGGATGGTTTTTCCGGATACAATCAAATCAACATTCTACCTACCAATCAACCAAAAACGGCTTTCATTTGTCCACGGGGGACATTTGCTTATTGCAAATTACCTTTTGGGCTTAATAATGCCAGAGAAACTTTTCAAAGGGCAATGTCTTATGCGTTTCATGACATCAAACACATTGTACAACTGTATCTCGATGATTTGCGTGCTCATTCATTACATCGAGCTGATCACCTCGTCCATTTACGAGAAATCTTTATGAGGTGTAGGCATTATCGTATTCGATTGAACCCACACAAATGTGTCTTCTATATAGAAACAGGTCAATTGCTGGGATTTGTAGTTTCGAAAGCCGGCATTCGCGTTGATCCCTCGAAGGTCGAAGCTATCATCAAATTGCCTCCTCCTTTGAGTCTTCGCCAACTCCAAAGTTTGCAGGGGAAAGCAAACATTTTACGACGATTCATTCCTAACTACACCGAGGTTACAAAGGGTTTTACCCAATTGTTGAAGAAAAACACTCCATTCTATTGGGATAAGATAGCTCAGAAATCTTTTGATGCACTCAAACATGCATTGACCCATGCACCGTTGTTGCATCCTCCCAACTACAACCATGATTACTTCTTGTATCTCACCGCCTCTCATTCCACCATTGGAATGGCATTAGTTCAGGAAGATGAATCAGGAACTGGACATGTGATATATTACCTTAGTCGAACGTTAAATCCAACTGAGCTAAAATACTCACATGTGGAGAAATTGGCATTGGCAGCCGTCCAAGCTGTCCAACGTTTTCGTCACTACATTCTACTACGTAAAACTACGGTAATTTCGGATTGCAACCCTATGATCTACATTTGGACCAAGCAATTGCTATGGGGCAAGTACTCTAAATGGATCGCTATCCTGTAAGAGTTTGACTTGGAATTTGAGAAATCTATGTCTAAGAAATCTTTAGTTTTTGCGGAGTTAATGTGTGACTTCCCGCGTGCTGACACAGAAACTGTGGCGGAGGAGCCCATTGCGGACGAATCCTTGTTTCTAATCAGCACTTTAGATCCGTGGTATGGGGATATCATCGTTTATCTCCAGACCCAATCCTTTCGGCCAGAAATTTCAAAGTCAGAACGTCAGAAAATTCGATTCCAGTCCCAACAATTCAGGATTATTGGAGATACTCTTTATCGCCGTGGGGCGGACTCTGTTTTTCGACGTTGCTTAACTCACGAGGAAGCTGAAAGGGTTCTAAATGACTGCCACTCTGGAGCGTGTGGCGGTCATATGTCTGGGTATGCCACAGCCCAAAAGATATTGCGCGCTGGCTACTTCTGGCTGTCTTTATTTAAAGATTGTATTACGACAGTCCGAAAATGCCACAACTGCGAGATTTTTTATCGTAAGATGCACGCTCCACCTGCTCCTCTCCACCCTATAATTGCCATTGGTCCTTTTTCCAAATGGGGTATCGATTTTATTACATGTAACCCTCACTCTGCTGGGGGCATGCGTATATCATCCTTGCAGTAGATTATTTTACTAAGTGGGCCGAGGCGATGCCTACATTCGAGGCAGACGACAAGACAACTGCAATTTTCGTGTTCAATCATATAATTGCTAGGTTTGGTGTCCCACAAGCAATAATCACTGATCATGGGCGTCATTTTCAGAGCGTTATGATGACCGAACTTACAGGCCAGCTTGGTTTACACCACGATAGTTCAACCCCTTATTATCCACAAGCGAATGGTCTGGTTGAGTCCATCAACAAATTTTTAGTTATCATGATCCGACGAATCATTGGGATTCATCGGTCCAATTGGTACAACATGTTATTTTCAGCGCTTTGGGCGTACTGAACCTTAGTAAAAACATCAACAAGGTTCACTCCTTTCCGACTAGTCTATGGTTTGGAAGCCATGTTACCCATTGAATGCGAAATCCCATCACTGCAAATGGCCATCGTGTTACTTCCATCCACTTCTGAAGAGGAAAAGCATTTGCTATACTTGGCTCAATTAGATGAGAATCGACGTGATGCTGCATTGGCGATCGAGACTCACGCAAAACGGATGGAAGCTCAGTATGATCGAAATGTGACCGCTCGAAATTTTTGGGAAGGGGATCTAGTCTTAGTTTATGATCAAGCTAATGATAAATTAGGCGCTAGAAAATTTGTTCCTATGTGGCATGGTGCCTATGTTGTCAAGCGAAAGCTAGCCAAAGGGGCTTATGAATTGGTAGACTTTGATGGGGACTCTTTGGGTAAACCCAGAAATGGCCTTTACTTGAAGAGGTATTATGCTTAAAAGAATGGGTATGGAGATTTTTAGTTAGGATAGTTTTTCTTTCTAGCTGGTGTGTTTTAGTTTAAACAATGTGCTTAGCTTAGAGACTGTTTTTTCGTCATTATTCCTGCTTATCTTGGTTTTACTCTTGATATTGCAGATGTCGATGCCTCTCCATACATACATTGGTTTTGTTGATGGTGCTTGTCGTAATACACGGAACATCTCTTCCGCAGCTTGGGTTATCTATTCGCCCTCTGACGAGTTAGTATCTATGCATGGGGATTCAGAGTTTGATAGTGAGGTTAGATTCTGAACTCGTTGTGTTACAGCTTAATAGAGTGTATGCCATTAGAAATCCAGTCTTATTAAGATTATTTTTGAGAGTGCATCTCTTGGAATGTGAATTTGATTACATTGAATATCAGCATATTCCGAGATCTCTAAATACGTTAGTAGATGCAATTGCTTCTCGAATGTTAAATAGACATTTGCAATAATCATACATGTAAATTTAAAATCATTCCATAACATGATCAACAAGATAAGCCGGTAATAGTGATATATATATATATATATGAGTGTGTCAAAAAATACATCGTCCTCGATCATAGGTTTAAAAACACCTTATGATCGGCAAAAATGATAAGTACAAAAAACAAAAATGTCACATGTGCCCACAATAGGCGATCATCCTATCACTGGTGATGATCTCTATAAGAAACCACTGCATGGGCCACCTTTCAAAGGAACCTCCTAAAAGGTCCCGGGACTCCAATCACATAGCGCTAAAGTCGACAAGGAATGTCGTCTATAGTGGTCTCAAGAATATCTCCTGTCAAGCGCTCAAGATGACCCTCCAACTCGGCCAAAACCTCTGCTGATTCGTCCTGTGGGGCTAGCGCGGGTGCAACTAGGTACCTCCTCTCGAAAGGCCGGAGAGTGGCTGGTCACTGTGGACCCACATCTGCGTTTTAAAATTTTTACTATCAGTTTTGAGACGATGGAAAAATAAAAAAAATTAAAATAGGAAAAATGTTGAAAAGGATTTTACCTCACTCGTCCCATTGCTCTCCTGGTGGAAGAACCATGTCTGGGTCACCACGAAAATCTATCCCAGCATAAGGGAAATCGTGAATGGAAAAGACCTGGTTTTCCAACCATTGGAAATACTCAAGTTTGAAGCGAGCAACCTCTGTCCTCTCGTACGGGTGACGGGCCATGACTGCGACCCATTGCCTCAGTTTTGGCTCTCGAGGAAGCCCAGCTCCAACAGTAAGGTGCTGTGGGATCAGCATAGGAACCCTCTCCAGGCAAAATCTCATGACCAAAGCCCCATAACCAAAGGTCTTTAGTCGTCCGTTCTTGGCCCTGGTCAGTTGGCCTTTCACATTGGCCAACACAGCATCGTACCAGTTTAAGATGGTGCCTCGAAAGCAATCAATTGCCATACACATCTGGGATCCAGTGGCAATATGTAATGCGGCAGCTCCGCAAAGTCTGGTGACAGTGAATGCAATCACCATGAGCTCAGGACGGGATATCTTCTTTATGTCTATCCCTTTGTCTCTAGCTTGCCTGTTGTAGTACTCTAGCCAGAGGCTATCGACAGACTGGCCACCTGGCCTAGTCCTGTGCAGAGTCAAGTCTTCACCTCTCTTAGGCAAACCAGTCAAGAAATAAATGTCCGTCGGCTCGATTTCGAGCTGGTGGCCGCCAATGAAGAAGCACTGGTCCTGTATGCTCCATCTGTCAACTAGCCACTGTAAGAAATCCACCTGAGCCCTCATGCCAGGAATGGCCCAGAATTTGTACAGTCTGCACGCCCTCAAAGCATCAAGTGAAGGCTGATGATTCCATGCGGTAGCATCCACGTCCTCGTGCTCTCGTTCACGCCAATCTAGCATGATTTACTCTCTGCATCAAGTATAAAGATTAATTAAATTGCTAGAAAATATTTTGATTGGTCCATTTTTGGGAATTTTTGGGTTCAAAACCCTTGCGGCAGGGTACGCACCCTCCGGGTTAGACACAGTGCGTGGGACCGCACTTTGTCTACATGGAAGGTGTGGACCCCGAGCTTTTTCCCAATGGAGAAAAAGTCGGGGTCCATGGGTCCGCAATGGTAAACATGCGGGCCCCCGCGCGCGGGTTTTGCGCCTAAAAACCCTCCCAAAAGTTAAAATAAAGGACTAAAACAAAAAATTAAACGGTTAAAAATGAAGAGTAGGATGATGTGGACTACTTGGAGAAGACAGCGCTCGATTCCGATGGTTGGATTTTCCGCAATCTTCACGGGAAGTTTTCTAAGCAAAAGCACTATTTTCTCACCCAAACTCAAACGGTAAAAATGAATTGACAAAGGCCCTTTTTATAAGTTTTTTGAGTAAATAAATCGCAAATTTGTTTATGTTTCACTTTGAAAAGGTATTTTGCGACATTTTTATCCATTTCAAATAGGTATGAGTAATGTTTGTGTTTTTGTGCAGAATAAAGGATTATTCAAGCGAAATCTATTATTTTCAACGAAAAAACATGTAGAGTCATCTTTAAGCTCTTTTCTGACTCCTAAAACATGAAAAGATTGCTGAGTGTTTCTTTTAGACTCGTTAAAACATAATTAAAAGACGGTCCACTTACAGCTCTTTTCCGACAGTAAAAACATGAAAAGATTACCGGATTTTTGTCGTTTCAAATTTGATATTGGTTTTAAAAAACGACGTGTCATGGATCGTTTTTTTACTTTTTCGGGTCAAAGGCACTAATAACGAAAAGTACTCCTTGGTCGTAAAAGATCAAGTGGTTCTCTCAAGTATTATTTTATACTTTTTCGGGCTTGGGAGACACAAATTTATGAAAAAGGTCAACCCTAGACTCTTCTTAAGTTTTTAAGACTCTCTAAAATTGAAAAACGTCGAGTTTCTCCTATACTGGACTCGTTAAAATTTCACAGTAAAGGACTTGTTCAATTACAAACAGGAACGAACCACTCCTTCTTAGGGTTCGAATTTAAACTAAGTTGGACTCATCCGAAGGATGAGCTTATAATCAAGCAAATGTTATCCTCCTCAAGCTTGTAAAAAATAAAGAGGTACTTGCCAGCAATGGTGGGGGAAAAGAGAGAAAAATGAGCCTGTTTGTCATACTTTGTAACCACTCTTGAACACGACACTTTTATTCATATGGGTTGGGAAATCCTTTGCCTAACAGTTGATCAAACCACACTGAAAGTCTTCAGCTGGTTTCTGGGTATTAACTTTGGGTCAATTATCACCAAACCATCTGTCGTGTCGTTATGTGTTCAAGAGGTCACTGCCAATAAGCCATTCATCTGCAAATTATTTGTCATCCATCTTGACCATCCCTGAGTCAGTTCTTGCAACTAAATTTCTTCAAGTTGATCTATGATTTCATGTTGTGGGCTTGCCTACGACGGATCGCTTTCTATCGACATCAGCTCATTATCTAGAAATATGACCTAGGAATTGTCAGTACCTTGAGATCTACATGCATCAATGGCAGGTTTCTCGCCTTTGACGACAGTTTACATCATTGACTTTTGATCAAAGGATTTTGTGACATGCTCAACATCAACACATTTATTCGCATCTCATGGATTGTACTGGGTACTTTGAGAGCCATTGACATCACTAGTGGTTTTTCTCACACTTGTTAACAGTTTACATCATTGACTGGTAATCAAGTGGTTTCTACCATGTTCGACATCAACACATTCATTCGCATGGATAGAATCGTACTGTTTCGGGAAGTAGAAATGAAGACCCTGGATCTAGTTTCCACAATCCAGGCTGTGAGGAATTTTGTATTCATTATATAATGGACTATTCATAAACAGATGGCTACGCCCATACTGTGTCCACATGAGTCTATACTTGTGATGTTTTACAAGATCATTCCTGTATCAGAAAAGTAGTTAGTTTCTAGTCAGTTTTTATCTGAGTATGGGAATGCCGACCTCAGCGATGATATGATCTCATATATATATCTTGCACTGAATGTTTTTACAGGTTCCGACCGGGTTCTCCAAAGGATGATCCTTGAAATGATAAAGTATTTCACTCTTCCTAAATGATAAGAAATCCTCCTCTACTACAGACTTCGCACTTTAGGGGGCAATTTGTTACACAAAAATGTCGTCGCCATGATTATTTGCAATCAGTATGGGTCTATCATCACTTGTACTATCCTGCTAAGCAAGTCTCAGACCTCAGCTCTTCAAATCAAGCTTTGGAAATGAGAGAAAGACATTAAAAATCAATGTAACTCTGTTTCCGCACTTTCTCTCATAGTCACCTGTGGTCCCGCACCTTCTGTGTACAAAAGCTGCGTACCTGCCCGCTCTGTCCCTAAAGGTGTATGTGCGGACCCCTGTGAATGTCAAAAGGCGCAAGTTTTATCTTAAAAAACTCACTTTGGGTTAATTCTGGAGGTTTCTAGAAGGAATTTTAACGTGGATTGTTCGCTCTGAAGTGGTTCATGCATCTCAAAAGAAAAGGATCTAATCCCTTGATGAGAGGAGCTATCCCTTTGAAGGAGGGCTTTATCCCTTTGAAGGAGGACATAGTAACCTCCCTCCATTGCACTATAAATACAAGCATTGGGCTGGTTGCTGGAGAGGTTAGAAGCTGAACATTTTTGAGGGTAAATTCTGGTGAAATCAAGACTTCCTAGTTAAGCCTAAAGAGGAGAGATCACATACCTTTTTGGTTTCATTGGGGAGTAAGTGAAACTTGTCAAAGTAGAGGAGACTTCTTGCTGGACCCTGGGAGGAGCTTGTACAACGTCAAGGCAAAGGTTGTAAGGTTATTCTTCTTTTGAATTAATACAATCAAACTCATTTTTCTCAACAAGTATCTTATGTTATTTGTTTCATGGACTCCTTGAATTTCATGTTAATTATGTTTTATGCAATTGGCTTTTGAGGTGCTATTTAATTTGTTTGCCTTGTTTGTGTTTGCAGATTCGCGAAGAGGAGCTCATTTGGATCAAAGGAGTGAAGGCATCCACAAGCTAGCGTTGGACGTAAGGTAGGCCCTTAAAACACTTGTTTGCTATTGTTTATTAAAGCATATTTAGAGAAAGATAGTGTCTGGTTGGTTTGCTTGTCATTAGGTCTTCTTTAGATTCTAGGAAGGTGTATCTTGTCCGCAAGATTGACTTATTCCGTGTGACAAAATGGCGAACATACTGGGGATCGACTTGATTGTTTTCCTTGTTTATACTTTGACCTGAGAAACTCTATTTTTGTTTCTGTTTTTGGCTTGATGATTGTGGGATTGGGTGGATTTAGTTAATTTTGAGTTAGTTTTTATTTTTCATAGTTTTGGGAGAAGTACACACCCTGTGAGTTAAGCATAGTTCGCACCTGTACACGCTTTTTCTTTGTGCACAGAGCATGAATGCACCTGTGTAAACAGGCTACCTGCGTACCCTGTCAAGATTTTGAGAAATTTTAAATTTTTCTCTTTTTTATCAGTTTAGAATTTGTTTATAGGTTTTAGCCATTGCCCAGACCTGCGTGTACCCTGTCAAAAACTTTCCTTGGTTTAATTTCACTAGTGTTAGGGTTTTAGGTGAAATTCCTAGGAGTTTTTCTTGTTGGGTTTGTTTTTCATTTTGGTTGTGTAGTGGCTCTGAGCTTAGAAGCTATAGGTACTTCAGATCACCTTAGTGTCTACCAGCCTTCTTATGAGTCTGACCATGTATGAAATCTCCCCTTGTTTGAGGAATCCACTTTGAGTTTTCTCTTTACAAAACTCCGAAAAGCTTGTGTTTGAGAGTTTGGATTTTCATTTTCAAAAAGAAAACAAAATTGGTTGTTCTTGACTGATTTGTGATTCTGCATAAATTAGTCCTTAGCTTGCATCTAGCTAAGTAAAACATCCTTAAAAAATACTTTTAGTAGGCTTTGACTTCAAATAGGTTTTTATAATTTGTAGATCTCAAAGTTAGTCATTTTCATTAGTTTTGAGTGTTTTTCAAAAAATATATAAAAAAAATCTC
This sequence comes from Pinus tabuliformis, assembly GCA_031772625.1. NCBI lineage: Eukaryota > Viridiplantae > Streptophyta > Pinopsida > Pinales > Pinaceae > Pinus > Pinus tabuliformis. Next base: position 899,493,130 of record CM062812.1, on the reverse strand, counting down.
TTTTGGAAAAGTTTGTTTTTTGTAGTGATTGAGTGCTTTGAAATGAAAAAGGGAATTTTTTTGAAATAATTAGTTATCTCATTTTGAGTGCTTTGGAAAGGAAAAGCTCTTCTTTTAATTTGTTTAATTGAGAAAGATTTGTGTTTACAAAGTTTTTGCATTCTCAAACTCCTTCTTAGTTTAGAAGTTCATCGAAGAGAAAAAGATTGTTTAGAACATCTTAGGTGCATTTTTAGTGATTTTGAGTCAAGTCTTCATACCACGAGTTTCATCTCTGCACCTTTGGACTTAAACAAAAACCACTAAAATTAACGCTTAAAGTAAAATTCACCTAGTAACATTTTTATTTCTAGGGCTCTGATACACCAACTTAGCTTAGGCTAGTGTCTTGGAGTAGGAGAGTAATTAACTCTCCAAGACAATAAAAACAAACAAATAGCTGTATCTTGTGGTAGGGAAGAAATCCAATTGTTGCATTTATGCTCTGGGAAAGCTCCTCTTAAAGGAGAAGCACGAGATCGTGTTCGAACCAGTGTGGGAATCAATCTTTCCTCATTGAGAACGACGCCAGATATTCTCGTATTAAAAGCGGTAAACCTCGGATTAACCATTGTTGAGGAGCCTGGGGTCACTTGTTGGTAAACCTTCGATTATGTCAAGGAGCCTTCAAGGGGATTGAGCTTGTTACTCTGCCCTTGCGTGCGTATCGGATCGTAGACTATTCCCCCAGGTGTATTTGTCTTAGTTGGTAACCTTAGTGGCCATATTCTTTAGGACTCTTCCTGAGGTGACAATGGTGGGAAGATCCCACTGTACCTAGAGCACACGTCAGCTAGACTCACTTGGATTTTCTGGGGGGTTCACTTCACTCGAGATGGTTAAGTGGAGGAACTTGTGCCAGTCTATTCATTAAGCAGGTTGCCGGGGTAACTGTTCCAACCGCCATTTCTGTACTGAACTCTGCGACGTTGGATTTCATCACCAACTAGTGTGTTTGGTCCGGGAGTATAAAATCCTCTAGGTGTTGAGTGATAAGGAGCACGAGGTGGTGAAAAACTTAACCCTGAGTTTTCTAAATAATTAGTTAAAGAAAGATACCAAGAACTACTCCTAGGTGGACTGTAAAAAATTGATTCACGCTCCCTTAGTTCAATGACAGGTTGATTTTCAGGGATAGGGATGCCTACTTCTTCTTCTTCCGGAGCAAGTTCTTCAATAGAAATAAGTCCAAAAGGAAGATCTTGAGTGATTACTCTTTCTACCCTAGGTAAACCAGGACCACTAAAAGTTGGAGAAACAAACCCCGATGTCAGAGTAGTAGAAAATTCACTTTCAGGCTCGAATATTTCGAGTTCTTCACCTATATCACTAGTAGATGAAAAGCTACCAGCGATTTCGGAGACAGACACTCACTGTGGATTATATTCTGCTACTAGCGTTTGAAAATCAGGATGTACTATCAAAGAAGATTCTCCTTCTTTCGATGACCCAACTCTACTATCTCTAGGAGTTACGAGGACTTTTAAGCCTTCAAGTTGGCTCGGTACTTCCTCAGGAGGTTGGCCCCGAAGTCTAAGGGACTTCCTTAGTAACTCAGCCACGTTTATAATCTCAGGAGACTGGCCCCGAAGTCTACGGGAATGTCTTGGTAATTCAGCCATAGTTAAAGACTTTTAACTACTTCACACGCAAACAAAGTAAAATCTCAATAAAAAGCACCGAAGGTCTCTAAAGAACTAAACAAATTTGAATCACACACCTAAAGAATTTAGATGTGGAGGTGGTTGATGCCCCTCTAGACTACAACCTTCTCTTGGGTCGAAGTTGGTCTTACGCTATGACAACGGTTGTTTCATCAGTCTTCTGAGTAATAAAGTTTCCATACAATGGGAAGATCGTAACAATAGACTAGCTGGCTTACTTTTCATCCGACCCAGCCTCTTGGGAGAGTATTCAGCATGTTGGCAAAATGACTATCCCATATAAGGATGTTGGAGTAGGATTAGTTAAAGATGTCGGTTTACTGGGAACTTTTCCTTTTCCTCCAATCAACGCATCATCTTCATTTGCATTTATTCATATGATTACATCAGACACCATTATTTATGATGATCCTTGGATCGTCCCTTCTGAATCTGAGATAGACTCATTTGGCAATTTCATGCCTTTGAGTCCATATGAAATTGCCTATGAAGCCATGCAGTCTTTTTCCAACCCGTGTTCAACCAAAAATGACTTAATGAATGTGGTCCGTGAGGAATCACTTTTCACATCAACCTCGGATTTAACTACATTTTCTAAACTTGTTCACTCTGATGAGCAAATTCATGAAATCCTATGCGTAGATGATTTACCATGGGAAGATCTCCATCACAGATCTTCGTTTTTACCTGAGGATGATCGTTTTGAAAATGATTTCTCATCAATTTTTACAACTGAATATGTCAAGGAACCTCAGAATCCAATGAAACATCTCGATTCAGAGTTAAATTTGGGAAACATCTCTCGAACTTTTCCTATTGACATTTCGGTCAAGCCCGAAATTCTTGAGAACATTCATATAGGTGCCTCGTGTATAGATGACGAAATTCAATTATATAAGGCCCTATTTCAAGAATTCCGCGACGTGTTTGCCTGGTCCTATGAGGAAATGCCAGGAACTGATCCCATGATTGTTGTTCATGAGATCAAGACTTACCCGGATGCTAAACCTGTCCGGAAACGTTTGCGTCAGATTCACCCACGGAAAGCTGCTGCAATTAAAGCAGAAGTTGAAAAACTGTTGAAAGTAGGTTTCGTTTATCCGATCCCGTTAATGTATTGGGTATCGAATATTGTTCCGGTTAACGAAAAGCAGCGAACAATAAGAATATGCATCGACTATAGGGACATTAATCGAGCCTGTCCAAAGGACAATTACCCAACCCCCTATATCGATCAAATCATTGATGATTGTGCCGACAGCGAAATATTCTCCTTTATGGACGGTTTCTCCAGATACAATCAAATCAACATTCGACCTGCCAATCAACCAAAAACGGCTTTCATTTGTCCATGGGGGACATTTGCTTATTGCAAATTACCTTTTGGGCTTAAGAATGCCGGAGCAACTTTTCAAATGGCGATGTCTTATACGTTTCATGACATCAAGCACATTGTGCAACTGTATCTCGATGATTTGCCTGCTCATTCATTACATCGAGCTGATCACCTCGTCCATTTATGAGCAATCTTTATGAGGTGTAGGCATTATTGTATTCGGTTTAACCCACACAAATGTGTCTTCTGTATAGAAATGGGTCGATTGCTAGGATTTGTAGTTTCAAAAGCCAGCATTCGTGTTGATCCCTCGAAGGTCGAAGCTATCATCAAATTGCGTCCTCCTTCGAGTCTTCGCCAACTCCAAAGTTTGCAAGGGAAAGCAAACTTTTTACGATGATTCATTCCTAACTACGCCAAGGTTACAAAGGGTTTTACCCGGTTGTTGAAGCAAAACACTCCATTCTATTGGGATGAGATAGCTCAGAAATCTTTTGATGCACTCAAACATGCGTTGACCCACGCACCGTTGTTGCATCCTCCCAACTACAACCAGGATTACTTCTTGTATCTCGCCACCTCTCATTCCACCATTAGAATGGTCTTAGTTCAGGAAGAGGAATCAGGAACTGAACATGTGATATATTACCTTAGTCGAATGTTAAATCCAACTAAGCTAAAATACTCACATGTGGAGAAATTGGCATTGGCAGCCGTCCAAGCTGTCCAATATTTTCGTCACTACATTCTACTACGAAAAACTATGGTAATTTCGGATTGCAACCCTATGATCTACATTCTGACCAAGCAATTGATAGGGGGCAAGTACTCTAAATGGATCGTTATCCTGCAAGAGTTCGACTTGGAATTTGAGAAATCTAAGTCTAAGAAATCTTTAGTTTTTGCGGAGTTAATGTGTGACTTCCCGCGTGCTGACACGGAAACTATGGTGGAGGAGCCCATTGCGGACGAATCCTTGCTTCTAATCATCACTTTAGATCCGTGGTATGGGGATATCATCATTTATCTCCAGACCCAATCCTTTTGGCCATAAATTTCAAAGTCAGAACGTCGGAAAATTCGATTCCAGTCCCAACAATTCAGGATTATTGGAGATACTCTTTATCACCGTGGGGCGGACTTTGTTTTTCGACATTGCTTAACTCACAAGGAAGCTGAAAGGGTTCTAAATGACTGCCACTCTAGAGCGTGTGGCGGTCATATGTCTGGGTATGCCACAGCCCAAAAGATATTGTGCGCTGGCTACTTCTGGCCGTCTTTATTTAAAGATTGTATTACAGTGGTCCGAAAATGCCACAACTACCAGATTTTTGATCGTAAGATGCGGGCTCCACCTACTCCTCTCCACCCTATAATTTTTGTTGGTCCTTTTGCCAAATGGGGTATCGATTTTATTACATGTAACCCTCACTCGGCCGGGGGGCATGCGTATATCATCCTTGCGGTAGATTATTTTACTAAGTGGGCCGAGGCGATGCCTACATTCGAGGCAGACGGAAAGACAACTGCAATTTTCGTGTTCAATCATATAATTGCTAGGTTTGGTGTCCCACAAGTGATAATCACTGATCATGGGCATCATTTTCGGAATGTTATGATGACCGAACTTACAGGCCAGCTTGGTTTACGTCACGATAGTTCAACCCCTTATTATCCACAAGCGAATGGTCTAGTTGAGTCCATCAACAAAGTTTTAGTTATCATGATCCGACGAATCATTGGGATTCATTGGTCGAATTGGCACAACATGCTATTTTCAGCGCTTTGGGCGTACCGAACTTCAGTAAAAACATCAACAGGGTTCACTCCTTTCCAACTAGTCTATGGTTTGGAAGCCGTGTTACCCATTGAATGCGAAATCGCGTCACTGCAAATGGCCATCGAGTTACTTCCAGCCACTTCTGAAGAGGAAAAGCGTTTGTTATACTTGGCTCAATTAGATGAGAATCGACGTGATGCTGCATTGGCGATCGAGACTTACGCAAAACGGATGAAAGCTCAGTATGATCGAAATGTCACCCCTCGAAATTTTTTGGAAGGGGATCTAGTCTTAGTTTATGATCAAGCTAATGATAAATTAGGCGCTGAAAAATTCGTTCCTATGTGGCATGGTCCCTATGTTGTCAAGTGAAAGCTAGCCAAAGGGGCTTATGAATTGGTAGACCTTGATGGGGACTCTTTGGGTAAACCCAGAAATGGCCTTTACTTGAAGAGGTATTATGCTTAAAAGAATGGGTATGGAGATTTTTAGTTAGGATAGTTTTTCTTTCTAGCTGGTGTGTTTTAGTTTAAACAGTGTGCTTAGCTTAGAGACTGTTTTTTCGTCATTATTCCTGCTTATCTTGGTTTTACTCTTGATATTGCAGATGTCGATGCCTCTCCAAACATACATTGGTTTCGTTGATGGTGCTTGTCGTAATACACGGAACATCTCTTCCGCAGCTTGGGTTATCTATTCGCCCTCTGACGAGTTAGTTTCTATGCATGGGGTAAGCCTCGGTCAAACAACAAACAACATTGCCGAGTATAGTGCAGTGATTGAGTTATTGTCTGAATCTATTTCATTTGGGATTCAGAGTTTGATAGTGAGGTTAGATTCTGAAATCATTGTATTACAGCTTAATAGAGTGTATGCCATTAGAAATCCAGTGTTATTAAGATTATTTTTGAGAGTGCGTCTCTTGGAACGTGAATTTGATTACATTGAATATCAGCATATTCCGAGATCTTTATATACATTAGCAGATGCAATTGCTTCTCGAATGTTAAATAGACATTTGCAATAATCATACATGTAAATTTAAAATCATTCCATAACATGATCAAGAAGATAAGCCGGTAATAGTGATATATATATATATATATATATATAGGAGTGTGTCAAAAAATACATTGTCCTCGATCATAGGTTGAAAAACACCTTATGATCGGAAAAAATGATAAGTACAAAAAACAAAAATGTCACATGTGCCCACAATAGGCGATCATCCTATCACTGGTGATGCTCTCTATAGGAAACCACTGCACGGGCCACCTTGCAAAGGAACCTCCTAAAAGGTCCCAGGACTCCAATCACATAGCGCTGAAGTCGACGAGGAATGTCGTCTATAGTGGTCTCAGGTATATCTCCTGTCAAGCGCTCAAGATGACCCTCCAACTCGGCCAAAACCTCTGCTAATTCGTCCTGTGGGGCTATCACGGGTGCAACTGGTTGCCTCCTCTCGAAAGGCCGGAGAGCGGCTGGTCGCTGTGGACCCACATCTGCATTTTAAAATTTTTACTATCAGTTTTGAGACGATGGAAAAATAAAATAAAAAATTAAAATAGGAAAAATGTTGAAAAGGATTTTACCTGACTCGTCCCACTGCTCTCCTGGTGGAAGAACCATGTCTGGGTCACCATGAAAATCTATCCCAGCGTGAGGGAAATCGTGAATGGAAAAGACCTAGTTTTCTAACCATTGGAAATACTCAGGTTTGAAGCAAGGAACCTCTGTCCTCTCGTCCGGGTGACGGGCCATGACTGCGACCCATCGCATCAGTTTGGGCTCTCGAGGAAGCCCAGCTCCAACAGTAAGGTGCTATGGGATTAGCATAGGAACCCTATGCAGGCCAAAACTCACGACCAAAGCCCCATAACCAAAGGTCTTTAGTCGTCCGTTCTTGGCCGTGGTCAGTTGGCCTTTCACATTGGCCAACACAACATCGCACCAGTTGAAGATGGTGCCTCGAAAGCAATTAACTGCCATACGCATCTGGGATCCGGTGGCAATATGTAATGTGGCAGCTCTGCAAAGTCTGGTGACAGTGAATGCAATCACCATGAGCTCAGGACGGGATATCTTCTTTATGTCTATCCCTTTGTCTCTAGCCTCACTGTTGCAGTACTCTAGCCGGAGGCTATCGACAGACTGGCCACGTGGCCTAGTCCCGTGTATAGTCAAGTCTTCACCTCTTTTAGGCAAACCAGTCAAGAAATAACTGTCCACCGGCTTGATTTCGAGCTGGTGGCCGCCAATGAAGAAGCATTGGTCCTGTATGCTCCATCTGTCAACCAGCCACTGTAAGAAATCCACCTGAGCCCTTATGCTAGGAATGGCCCAAAATTTGTACAGTCTGCACGCCCTCAAAGCATCAAGTGAAGGCTGATGATTCCATGCGGCAGCATCCACGTCCTCGTGCTCTTCTTCACGCCAATCTAGCATTATGTACTCTCTGCATCAAGTATAAAGATTAATTAAATTGCTAGAAAATATTTTGATTGGTCCATTTTTGAGAATTTTTGGGTTTAAAACCCTTGGGGCGGGGTACGCACCCTCCGGGTTAGACACAGTGCGTGGGACTGCACTTTGTCTACATAGAAGGTGCGGACCCCGAGATTTTTCCCAATGGAGAAAAATTCGGGGTCCGCGGGTCCGCAATGGTAAACCTGTAGGCCCCCGCGTGCGGGTTTTGCACCTAAAAACCCTTCCAAAAGTGAAAATAAAGGACTAAAAAAATAAAATTAAATGGTTAAAAATGAAGAGTAGGATGATGTGGATTACCTGGAGAAGACGGCGCTCGATTCCGACGATTGGATTTTCCGCAATCTTCACGGGAAGTTTTCTAAGCAAAAGCACTATTTTCTCACCCAAACTAAAACGGTAAAAATGAATTGACAAAGGCCCTTTTTATAAGTTTTTTGAGTAAATAAATCGCAAATTTGTTTATGTTTCACTTTGAAAAGGTATTTTGCGACATTTTTATCCATTTCAAACAGTTATGAGTAATGTTTGTGTTTTTGTGCAGAATAAAGGATTATTCAGGCGAAATCTATTATTTTCAATGAAAAAAAATCTAGAGTATCTTTAAGCTCTTTTCTGACTCCTAAAACATGAAAATATTGCCGAGTGTTTCTTTTAGACTCGTTAAAATGGAATTAAAAGACGGTCCACTTACAGCTCTTTTCCAACCGTAAAAACATGAAAAGATTGCTGGATTTTTGTCGTTTCAAATTCGATATTGGTTTTAAAAAACGACGTGTCAATGATCCCTTTTTTACTTTTTCGGGTCAAAGGCACTAATGACGAAAAGTACTCCTTGGTCGTAAAATATCAAGCGGTTCTCTCAAGTATTATTTTATACTTTTTCGGGCTTGGGAGACACAAATTTACGAAGAAGGTCAACCCTGGAGTCTTCTTAAGTTTTTCAAACTCTCTAAAATTGAAAAACGCCAAGTTTCTCCTATACTAGACTCGTTAAAATTTCACAGTAAAGGACCTATTCAATTACAAACAGGAACGAAGCACTCCTTCTTAGGGTTCAAATTTAAACTAAGTTGGACTCATCCGAAGGATGAGCTTATAATCAATCAAATGTTATCCTCCTCAAGCTTGTCAAAAATAAAGAGGTACCTGCCAGCAATGGTGGGGGAAAAGAGAGAAAAATGAGCCTGTTTGTCATACTTTGTAACCACTCTTGAACACGACACTTTTATTCACCTGGGTTGGGAAATCCTTTGCCTAAGAGTTGATCAAACCACATTGAATGTCTTCAGCCGGTTTCTGGGTAATAACTTTGGGTCAATTATCACCAAACCATCTGTCGTGTCGTTATGTGTTCAAGAGGTCACTGCCAATAAGCCGTTCATCTCCAAAATATCTGTCATCCATCTTGACCATCCCTGAGTCAGTTCTTACAACTAAATTTCTTCAACTTGATCTATGATTTCGTGTTGTGGGCTTGCCTACGACGGATCGCTTTCTATCGACATTAGCTCATTATCTAGAAAGATGATCTAGGAATTGTCAGTACCTTGAGATCTGCATGCATCAATGGCAGGTTTCTCGCCTCTGACGACAGTTTACATCATTGACTTTCGATCAAAGGATTCCGTGACATGCTCAACATCAACACATTTATTCGCATCTCATGGATTGTACTGGGTACTTTGAGAGCCATTGACATCACTAGTGGTTTCTCTCACACTTGTTAACAGTTTACATCATTGACTGGTAATCAAGTGGTTTCTACCATGTTCGACATAACACATTCATTCACATGGATAGAATCGTACTGTTTTGGGAAGTAGAAATGAAAACCCTGGATCTAGTTTCCACAATCCAGGCTGTGAGGAATTTTGTATTCATTATATAATGGATTATTCATAAACAGATGGCTGCACCCATACTATGTCCACATGAGTCTATACTTGTGATGTTTTACAATATCATTCCTGTATCAGAAAAGTAGTTAGTTTCTAGTCAGTTTTTATCTGAGTATGGGAATGCCTACCTCAGTGATGATATGATCTCATATATATATCTTGCATTGAATGTTTTTACAGGTTCCGACCAGGTTCTCCACAGGATGATCCTCGAAATGATAAAGTACTTCAATCTTCCTAAATGATAAGAAATCCTCATCTACTACAGACTTCGCACTTTAGGGGGCAGTCTGTTACACAAAAATATCATCACCATGATTATTTGCAGTCAGTATGGGTCTGTCATCACTTGTATTGTCCTCCTAAGCAAGTCTCAGACCTCAGCTCTTCAAATCAAGCTTTGGAAATGAGAGAAAGACATTAAAAATTAATGTAACTATGGTTCCGCACTTTCTCTCATAGTCACCTGCGGTCCTGCACCTTCTGTGTACAAAAGCTGTGTACTTTCTCGCTGTGTCCCTAATGGTGTAGGTGCGGACCCCTGTGAAAGTCAAAAGGCGCAAGTTTTATCTTAAAAAACTCACTTTGGGTTAATTCTAGAGGTTTCTAGAAGGAATTTTGACGTGGATTGTTCGCTCTGAAGTGGTTCATGCATCCCAAAAGAAAAGGAGCTAATCCCTTGATGAGAGGAGCTATCCCTTTGAAGGAGGGCTTTATCCCTTTGAAGGAGGACCTAGTAACCTCCCTCTATTGCACTATAAATACAGGCATTGGGCTGGTTGCTAGAGAGGTTAGAAGCTAAACATTTTTGAGGGTAAATGTTGGTGAAATCAAGACTTCCTAGTTGAGCCTAAAGAGGAGAGATCACTTACCTTTTTGGTTTCATTGGGGAGTGAGTGAAACTTGTCAAAGTAGAGGAGACTTGTTGCTGGACCTTGGGAGGAGTTTGTACAGCATCAAGGCAAAGGTTATAAGGTTCTTCTTCTTTTGAATTAATACAATCAAACTCATTTTTATCAACAAGTATCTTATGTTATTTGTTTCATGGACTCCTTGACTTTCATGTTAAATATGTTTTATGCAATTGGCTTTTCAGGTGCTATTTAATTTGTTTCCCTTGTTTGTGTTTGCAGATTCGCAAAGAGGAGCTCATTTGGATGAAAGGAGCGAAGGCATCCACAATCTAGCGTTGGACCTAAGATAGGCCCTAAAAACACTTGTTTGCTATTGTTTATTAAAGCATATTTAGAGAAAGATAGTGTCTGGTTGGTTTGCTTGTCATTAGGTCTTCTTTAGATTCTAGGAAGGTCTATCTTGTTCGCAAGATCGACTTATTCTGTGGGACAAATGGGAAGCTTATGAAAAATCTGTTTTAACAAAGCAACCAAAACAAGAATCCAAAGAAAATGAAAAATTAACAAAAGCGTAGGATAATCAATTAAATAAAGATCCTAAAAGGTGTTTAGCCAAATTTTTTATAGAAAGGGTCCCTATTATTTGAAGTGAACAAATCAAAGATGGGGGGGTTGTGTTTTACCACAACAATGGTGACACACAGGAGAAGAATTGGTTATGTCTATTTGACATGAATGAGATTTTCCTAAAATTAAAGTAAAAATAATTAAAGAGGAGAGAATTATGATTGAAATGTTTGACTAGGTTCATTAATTTGAATAAAAGCAAAAATCATCTAAATGTAATTTTTCTTAAAATTCCTCATAAATTAAAATATTTCAAAACTCTATATCGGTCCTTAATTAGTTGTAGAGATAAAACAGGGGTCAATTTACAGCTTAGCTTTTAAAATATACTCATTTTTCACAGCTAGAGCCACTGCTGCCAACAAACATCTATAGTATCGACACGGTTACCTATTAATCATGAATGATTCAAAATCCCATCTATTTAAGAATTAATGACTTAGAGATAAATCCATTTATATATGTTTATTTTCTTTGAATTTGTTTTTTATTTTTTTATTTTTTTATTCTTAAAAGTCATTGTCCTGGTTTGGTAGCGAGATAGTTGACAATGCCATGCACTGGTTATAATTAGATTGAATAAATTGGCTCGTGATGAGACCCCTTGTCTTATAATTGTTTGCAATCATAAGCCATTACCTTGGTTTGTTTAGCAGTGTTGGTAATGTCAGCATATTTTTCCCCTATGATCATGGTAAGCAGGGTCATGATGAGACCTCTTATCTTTTAAGTTTCTCGATTACACTCTAGAAAAATAATACTTTTTGAGACAGGGGGAATCATTGACTTCTTAAGGGTTAAGAATGACAATTTCAGAGTTAAAGGTGCTTTTCTGTAAAGTGTCTTTACTTGGTCAAAAAATAACTTTTCTTGATTGATAATAGAACTTTGAAAGATCTTAATAAAGTATTGAAATCTCAAAATGATTGCGATTTTGATGAAAAATAAATTTTTCAGATTTTATGATACTTTGTCAACTTCTCTTGTTTTGTAATTTATTCCTTAACTATGTCCACCTTTATAATAAGAAAATCAAACTTTACTAAGAGATTTAAAAAAAAACTAATAAGTGACTATTAACAATTTTTCCCTATGTATGCCAACCATTGTAAGGTATTAAGAAGGCCTTCCATATAAATCATGGAAAAGTCACCAAAATAAAAAATGAAAACTAAAGGGAAAGAATTCTTAAGCCCAAGTGAGAAAAGAAATGAGTAAAAATAAATAAAAATGAAGAAATTTTAAAAATGGAAAGAAAAATCCAAGTTTTGAAATACAAACTGTAACAAGAATGGTTATACCATTGTCTCAACAATATGTAGTAAAAGAAAATAATAATGTAATCATTCCTTCTTATGTTGAGATTCAAAAAGATTATACGTTGCATGTTTGTAAATATTTGAGACTTTAGATAGCAGTGATGATAAAATTCAGCCACAATGAAAATTTTCTATCTGATGTCAACCTTCTTGTTTCAAAACATCATCTTAATCATTTGCTAAAAAAAAAAGGGAGTGCTTAAAGAAACAGATTAAATGTTCGAAAACTTCCTAGTGTAGCTGTTTCAATGAAGATTATTGTTGCTTCTTGAAATAAAACCAAGAGAAGAATATAGGACTTCCAAAATACGATTTGGCGAAGGATTGAAAGCTTTATGAAGAGCTGCAAAACAGATTTATATGTCAGAAAAACAAAATTCAAACTAAAATAATGAAATGGAAATTAACAAAAGTGGTTATATGAATCTTACCATTGGATAATTCATTTGATCTTACGTGAAAGGTATCAGTTTCTCCAAACTAGCTCACTTCTTATTTTAATTAACATTAAAAACATGAAGAAGTCAAACTAACCAAAATCCTATAACCGAAAATCATTATTTATTTTATTTAAATTAAAGCAAGCAAAAAAATGTAAAAAAGGAATGTTTTGTGTTCAAGGGAATCAAAATTAAAACAAATTCATCAGAAATGAGAATGAGAATTTGCAGTAATGAATGTTTCTCAAAATATTATAAGTTTTTTTTTTTTAGCTGAAGCAAGAGTCAGACCTTCAATTTCATTAATCATATAATAAAATACATAAAATAGAACAATCCATGAAGAGCTGTGGACCAAGGAAAAAGCCCATCTCAATCTGTTAACGGGCCAAAGGCAAAAGCCCCGAACCCTACAAACCAAGCCTCAAAACTTTCATACGAAAACAAAGCTGAAGCCGGTTAACGAGAATAAAGAATTGGACCCAAAGAGGAACAAATGTACCGATCTGAAAGGATTTCATGTTCGAATAACTCACAAACCTGCGAACCTGTAGAATGTACAAAAAATGATGATTCCTGCCAAGAACATTTTGCTTATCGCTAATAATAAAATGCATTAATGCCTCTTGTCGTCTGCCTGACATGCATCATTAGTCTCAACCATCGAACCTCCTCACCCGATCTAACGTCTGTGGCCGATTTAGCAGTACTTAGAAGCACAACGGTTACTGACATGGACCCCCTAACATGCTCGATCGATCCCAACCGTAGATCCGCCTTGCTCAATTTGACGGCTGAGGATCATATCGCACATGTCTACATCACTGAATAATAGCACATGATGAGGGTGGTATTCTATCCAACCCCACAGCCACGTCTAGCTCACTGAATGGAATCGCTCCCAACTCGGGAAAACCACTTCCCGCTTACAAGGCTTGCGATCACTGTAAAACCACCCTAGACGCAGTATTGCGATCAAAGAAGGAAAACCGAGGGTTTTGAGGCCTCTGAGAGTTCCTGGATTCCGGCCTCTCACTGTATCTAGTCTACCTAAACGAATGAAAGGAGTAACTCCCGCCATCTTGCCGATCATCCAAAAACTAGGGTCTCCTGGGCTGCTACCACCTGGCACCTCTATGAATGTACATACCCAGGTTGCGAAGGCCGAAAATGGCCTGCAACCCACTAAAGACGTAAGTGTGAAAAAACCATTAATCGTAAAGCAACTGAGTCATTTGGCCCCATCTCCATGGCTCTGTTCTGAAACACCATCCTATCTTCAGTTGCCTGGTCATAACAATTCACCTTTAATCTGTTCTGGGGCAACTCTTGCCAACTCATCATAACCCTATTTTCTTCGCACATGTTTAAAGCTTATTGTTCGAAGGCTCTGGAGGTGTCACTGAATTCGTGGAAACATCTGTATCAACCTCCAGTTTCTTGAGGCTTTTTCTGGCTTTGTACCCCAGCTGATTCTCTTGACCGAGTTAATGATTAACTCTGAATCAGCTTCAACAATCACATTTTGGTAGTTATCTTGTTCCAGGAAATCTAAACATTGCTCCATAGCCATTAATTCCACCATGTTGTTGGTGGCTCTTCCTAAATGGAAATAGAATATGAAAAGAATACTTCCATTCTCATCCCTTAACACCCCTCCATAACTAGCAGTCCCTGGGTTGCCTTTTGAAGCCCCATCAATGTTCTATTTCAAAGAACCCTTAGGGGTGGAATTCCAGAAATCTTGCTAAGATTCCATTGTTATTACCTTCCTATCTAGGCCCTGATGAATAAGTCCCTGCAAAACCATCTTACTGAGAATCCTCAATTATGCTGCTGAAGGTGGGTTCTTAGGGAGACTTCGCACTATAGTTCCAACCGTCTCCTTAAGTTGTTTTAAGATCTGCTCATAAAGGTGCTGGGATGGTTTCTTTTCGTTCTTGAAGATTCTATTGTTCCTTTCCTTCTAGACATTCCAAATAATGAAGCTTGGTGTAAGAGCCCATGCTGAGCCAAGAACTTCATAATCTGAAAAGTTTCTTCTCCAGTTGTTTAGGGTGTTGATAATACTTCCTTTGCCCCTGTCAGTCTATTGGAAAATGGTGGCAAAAGAATCCCACAACCTGGAGGTAAAAATGTAGTTATTGAGGAGGTGCTCCATTCTTTCCTCTTGGGCTTCATAGAGTTGGCATTTGGAAGGCCCCAGGACCCCTCTCTTACGAATGTTATCCCAGGTCAAAATTTTCCTATGCTGAACTAGCCACGTGAAGAGTTTAACTTTCATCCAGCCTTAATGCCTCCATAGGCTTTTCCAAATCCTATCCAGAACCTGGGAATCCAGTTCAAGGAGAATTAAAGGTACCCTCATTATTGTTGCCCAATCTCAGTTGGTCATGCCCCAATGAAATTAAAATCTTCTTTTGATCTAACATTTTCATTTGTGTCTCAGCTTTAGGCTTCACGGGGCTATCATCCCTAAAATAAAAGTTCTTCCAAGTTCTCCATTTTCCTATACTGTTGGTTTGGTCCCAAAAATATTTAACCTTAGATAACCCTTTAGAATCTATCACTTCCATGAGGTCCCCCAAGTCCTCTTTTAACAATATAGATTCTTTTTTCCATTTATCCTCCTAGAATAAAGCTAAGTCTCCCTCTCTGATTTCCCAGAAGCTGTTTTCTTGTACTAAGCCCCTACTCTCCCAGGCCTTATTCCAAATGAGTGAGACTTTTATATTTCCAAACATCCTTATGTGATCATTGTTTTGGCAAGTGCTGGCATATTTTTCTTTCCAACTAATAGCCCACTAAGCCTCTTGGTCTTTTACCCAGCACCACCAAAGTTTTGGCCCTAAAACCTTGCTTAGAATCTTATGATCATCCAATCTAAGACCCCCATGGCTTTTAGGTTTGCAGATTTTTTCCCGGGCTACTAAGGCCCATTTCTTTTCTTCTTCCCCCTTGCCCTAAATAAAGTCTCTTTGTATGGTTCTCAATTGTTGTAAGACTCCTTTTGGTGCTGGGAGAGCTGATAGCATGAAGACTAGGATTGATTGAAGGACAACTTTTGTAAGCACCAACCTACCTGCCAAGTTTAAAGATCTAATAGTCAATTTCCTGATTTTATCTTACAACTTATTAATCACCAACTCCGAGATGCTCTTGTGTAAAGGTGTGGAAGTTAGAGGAACTCCCAAATATTTTGATGGGAGGATCTCCCTTTGAAAGCCTAGAATTCTGGAGATATTTCTCTAAATAGCAATATTAGTATTAAAGAAAAAAATCTTAGATTTGGAGAGATTAACTTCCATACCTAAAGCCATGGCAAAGTCACTTAGGATTTGCTTATACGCAAGAGCTTCTTTGACCGTGGGGATTATCTGCAGCATGGTATCATCAACAAATTTTTCATGAGTCAAGGCCTCTCATTTTTCAGAAAGTTGGAGACCTTTGATCTTACCAACATCTTTTGCATACATGATAGAGTGTCCCAGTCCTTCCATCATGAGGATGAAGAGAAAGGGAGAGAGTGGGTCTCCCTGCTTGAGGCCTCTTGAAGGAATAAAAGTCTCTGAGGGAGAGCCATTAACTAAAATTGAAAAGCTGGAAGAAGTAACTAGAGCCATGACCCATCTAACCCAGTTGTGATCAAACCCAAAAGCAATAAGAACTTTCCTGATATAGGTCCAATTTAGCTTATCATAAGCTTTGGCTATGTCCAATTGCATGATCATTTCAACCTTATTATTGATGGTTAGAGAGTGCACCACCTCATGTTCTTGAATGATGTTATTGAGAATTTGTCTACCTTCCACATATCTAGATTGTTCCATAGAAACTAGCGTAGGAAGAAGAGGTTTGAGTCTATTGGCCACAACCTTGGATATTATCTTGTAAACCACATTGCACAAGGCTATGGGTCTAAACCTGTCAGCAATTTGAGCCAAATCCTGTTTAGGGATCATGGAGATAAAGGAGGTGTTTAGTGCCTTCAAAATAGTTCTATTCATCCTGGAATTTTCTACTACATTCAAAATATCATGTTTGACTAAATTCTAACAAGATTTAAAGAAATCTACATTGAGACCATCTGGGCCTGGCGCCTTACCGTTTTGCATTTCTTTGAGGACCTCACTAACCTCCTATCAGTCACTGGCCTATTAAGGTTGAAATTGTCCTCTCTAGACACCAGCCTAGGTATATGTCTTGTTAAGTCCCTAATGGAATGTTCTCTATCTGAACAGGTTTCCTTTGATATACCTCGAAAGTGATGAACTAGTATGACTTCTATTTCTTGATGAGAATTGAGAAGATTACCTCCCTTGTCCTTGATCGAAGAAATCCTGTTGTGAGCTCTGTTTGCCATAGTGGATCTATGGAAAAATCTAATGTTACGTTCTCCTTCTTTTAGCCATTGAACTTTAGATTTTTGTCTCCAAAATATTTCCTCTTGTTTACATAAATTCTCCCAGTCTTGATGATATTTGGTGACTTGATCACTTATCACTTTATCAAAGCCATCCGTGATAAGGGCTTGGTTGAGTTCTTGCATTTTACCTTCAACAGAGTTTTTTGCTTCAAAAATATTGCCATATTCATTCCTGTTCCAATCTTTGAATGTGTGTTTGATATATTTTAGTCTTTTTTGAAGAAAGAACATTATTGTGCCCTGAATATTCAAATATTCTGACCACCAGTTGGCAATGTTGCTAACGAAATATGGGTGGGAGAGCCAAATATTCTCAAATCTAAAAGGTTTATTCCTGGGGGTACAAATGTCCTGAACGTCTAGTTGAACCGACCAGTGATCAGAGCCTCCAAAGGGGAGAACTCTTGCTAGCATTTCCTTGTCATTGAGCATAAGGTCCTCTGAGATTATGAATTTGTCTAATTTTGAGGCCACCTGCGACTCTCCTCCTCTTTTATTGTTCCAAGTAAAGATACCATTACTCGTTACAATGTCCACTAACTTCATATTGTCTATAAAGGTTTGAAAAGCCAAAGAGTCTTTACTTAGGATTCTGGTTCTCCCTTTTTTCTCTGAAAGTGATTTAATCATGTTGAAATCACCCCCCAAGATCCATGGTATCCCTGCATGTCTATCTTTGAGATCCTCTAGAGAATCTAGAAACTTGAGTTCATCATCCATTCTTTGGGGGCCATACACACTCATGACCAGGTAGGTTTCCTTATATCCCACAGGATGAATGACCACTGATAAATAATCCTTAAATGCCTCAGCATCTATAATGCCAATTTTTTGGAGGTTCCAAAGAGTGAGTATGCCTCCCGCTTTATTCTCTGCTTTGACTTCTAGAAACTCAAATCGATAGAGCCATTTGCTATGAATTTATTTTATTTTTTGAATGGAACATTTAGTTTCCTGTATGAAGATCACATCCGGTGCTACTTGTTTCATTCTATTACTACATAATCTTTGTTTTCTTTTACTACTTAGACTCCTAATATTCCAAGAAGTGAACTTTACTATTAAATATTTGTAAAGGAGTAGCTAGTTAGGTCTTTCATCTTACCCGAATCTATCATTAGCTTTCCACATTCCATCAATAGCTTGTTCTTCCTTTTCCTCCCTTGTTTCTTTCCTGGGTTTCTCGGTGCTAATCCTGGTGTGGTTTTCATCATTTCACAACTTCGTTGCCCTGCATTTCCTTGTTTCTTTGCTTCTCTAGCCCTTTGGTCTGAGTTTTCCATATAAACAACAACTGAACTCTATTGAACTCCTTTGGAGGTAACGAGTCTACCCCCTCCCAGTTTCCTTGTTTCAAGAATCCTTCGAGATCTAGGTTATCTTTATCAAGAATCTCTTGTAGTTCATGGTCCTCCATCTCCATCTCACTCTGTGTCATTTCTTGGTCCATTTCTAGTTCTGTATCACTCATCATAGTTTCTTTCTCTTTATTAATATCTTGTGTTTATTCACCATCTTCTTCATTCTCCTCCTCCACTGGACTTCCTCCCTTTGCCTGATCTACTTTTGCTATCTCTCCTTCTTCTTCTAGTACTTGGAACCTGTTCTCATTGGCCTGTTGCCCTTCTGTTTGATGTAGCTTCGGCCCCCTTTTGCCTCCTTTTCATTTATGTACCACTTTGTGAAAGCTTTCAGTATCTTTCATGGTGTTTTCTTTACTCTTGTTCTCTATTTTACCGAGAGGGCAGTCTCTAAATAGGTTTCCATGCCCATGACATTTGCGACATCTGAATGGAATATGTTCGTAATCCACTGTTTGCACCCATTCTTCATCAAACACTTCCATGATTACCTCATTCGATAGAGCTCCAGAGAGATCCATCTCCACACATATTCTTGCAAAGGAAGTATATTTTCTCCTTCTAGTGGCCTCAGAAGCTTTGACAAAATGCCCTAGCTTATTTCCTATGGCAGATAAGGATTTCGTTTGACGGTAAACAAGAGGTAAAGAGTAGAGTCTAACCCAAACCGGGACCAAGGTAAAAGTCACATGCTCTGGGACAAAATTCATAATCCATGATTGCATATAAAGGCCTGCTGCTACATAAAAGTAGGGCCCTCTTTCAAACACTCTGTCCTTATCTTCAATATTTGCAAAGACCACGTAAAGAATCTCTTTGACCCAAGATGTAGGTCTATGCTTCCTTTTGGTTTCTAATGGTATTTAATCCATGTTTGTAAAGCTTTTTGAGTGGGACATAAGCCCATGAATTTACAAATGATTGCATATGTTTGCATGTGGTCCCTGTGAGCCTGCAGAGCAGGATCATTTAAAACTACTCTAGGTGTGATCTTAGCTTTGGGTTTACATGGTCCCTTTTGTGCTTTGTATGTTGTTCCCTGTTCCTTGCCTTCTTCCTTATTATCTTTAGTGCTGTTATTCTCCCTTGATTTAGTACCATCTTGCTCCTCTTCACTGTTCCTTTTCCTTCCATCTGAAATACCTCTATTATATTCTATTGGTTTTTTACCTCTACTCACCACAGACTACTAGGAGGGAGTGGAGCTCCCTCCTTTGCATCCTTCCATGGAGAACTACCTCTACAAAAGCCTCTAACCCTAGATAATCGTCCACGTGCACCTTCTCTAAAATGAAAATACATTCCAAAATATTATAAGTTTCATATAAACTCCATGATTTTTATAAATTGTACAGAATTAAGACCAAATCAAAGATAATGAAATTTAAATACCAAGATAGAAAGGTCTTGAATTTCTTATTAAATTATGGAATTATATATTTAAAACTGAAATGTATGAGAAATCGAAATGATTTGAATATGCTGCAAATTTGTTATCAATCGCTTTCTTATCACAGTAGTTACCCAAGATTACTTTAAAATATTCCATACAACGCAATACCTTATCATATGATCCCTATTGCATGTTCCTTCACTATGCTTAGAATTCGATTTGCAAAAATTTCACCTTTTGTTGATATGCCATATATCGATTAAATGTTAATGGCATAGAGGCATGTGTTGGAGTCTATCACATCAGAAGTTACAATAACAAATTGCCGATATGAGATCATGCGAAAAGAATATGTGCGATGATATGGAGCGATCACACCATTGAAGAAATGTTATATTGAGGATCGGGGAATAGCCACATTGTGCTTTGCACATCACACAATGCACATCGCACATTCGGAATTGTGATGTGAACATAGAAAAGGCGATGAAGCGATTGCGATATTGGTGATGCGATGAATGACGTGGCTAATCAGTGATCGACGATCTTAAGCACATGAGGTAACAATTCTTGATATGTTGATATGCCGTGAAGAGTGGACGAGATAACTTTATGATGAAAATTTAATAACATATCAGATCTGAGACATTGGCCCTTTTAAAGTTATGCTCCTACCATTATTACAATTGAGCGGACACAATATTTTTTATGAATTTGATTTGAATTTCATATCGGGTCCAGAATTATGTGGTCGTTGTAATATTGGTAAAGTCGATTACCGGAGATCAGTGATTCATGATAATGGAAGTAGACTTCAATTGCAGAACTCTAATATGTGAAATGCAATATGGCATATGAGTGAGGTGATACATCGGAGATCTTTTATGAACAATTTGTTATAAAAAATGCTAAGAGCCACCTCCAATGAAATCTTATGATACAAATGGTTGTGATATGGATGATGTCATATCAGAATGAAATGATTGACGAAGATGAACAAGATTAAAATATTGAAAATATTTTCACTGAAATATCAGCAATATGAAAATCAAGTTGAATCCTATGATATTGCTTGAAATTTCAATTCGGTTTTCTGATGATTGAAAGCAAAGTTAAAAATGCTCAAATTCTAAGGAATCACAAATAAAATTTCCATGAACACGTTGCAAATTTGAAATAGGTTTGCCGCTTACTTCAAGGTTTGAAAACAAATGAAAACCTGCAAATAAAACAAAACAAAATGAAAAATAAACTAAGGAAAAGAGAAACTAATAATAGATGAGAATGAACTTGTGAATGCATACCTCGAAGGAAATTCTTTGTAGTGTTTACCTCATGAATATTCAAATTCTTCCTTCGATTTATCAAAATTTTGCCTTTGTTCAAAATCATCTCATTATTTATTCTAAATCGGAGTGAGCAATAAAATATGCTTATTCATGTTCAGGAAATATAAAATTTACGAGAAATAAATGTGAAAATAGTCTTCCCTTTTGAATTGAAAAAGAAATTTATTACCTCTGCTTATTTCGAATCATTTGAGGAGAATTTATATTGTTATAATGACTGTTCAATAATGTCTTTAGTAAAATAAATATGATGCATATTGCAGCATCAAATAATAAACTAAAGATCATAATGGGATAAATCCACTAATTATGGAAAAATATCAAAATAGATTTGAATGTGTGCACACAACAAAATGGATACCCTTTACGTCATCTTTAACAAATAAATTTTAGAAGAAAATATTATAAGGACATCTCGAAATGGAGACAATTGGCTTTGAAGTAATTTGTACCAAGTGCAACCTCAATTGGATTTAGTCAAGAAATTATTCAAAATAGGTAGAGTAGAGGTATTGTTGCAAGAAATTTTGATTTAAAAATGGGAAGCAAGAATTAAAAGTTTCCGATGAAGATAAAATGTTTCACTGAACATGCAAGAGAAGGACTAATTGCTTTGCTTTATTTATATCTGCAGAACTGTTGAAAATAAATTAACTATATTAATTCTACCCCTATTCTAACTATATACATGAAAATGACTAGGTATAGTCATATTTCCACTGTAACCATTCTCTCATTTTTATTCTTGCATATATGTATAGTTTAAATGTTAATAATGAAAATACAAATCTAACTAAACTCATGAAAATAAATTTGTAAATAGAATTTCTAGTTATTGTTAGCAACTTAATTAAAATCTCCTTCTCTTGAAATTTCTTTTCCAATTGGATCATAGAAATATAGATGGATTTCTATTAAGGATTGGGAAATGTTCAAAAGACGAGATAACATACGAGATTGTGGATATGAACTTTTACATACAAAGGCCTCGAAAAAATTGTTAGTGTTATGTACAAATGTTAAACTATTAACAATATTCCTTGAAGGAAAAATTTCCAAAAAGATTTCAAATAAGCTAATGAAAAATGGATGGAAATCTTTCAAATAAAATGGAAAATTATTAATTGAATTGGATTGCTGGCCAGATTGTAAAAATACATTCTCTTGTTGACATTGCCTTTGAGAAGATAAAAGGTTTTGATGAAACATTAGCGTTGATTGAAATTTAAATGTTAATAGCTTTTGATGCTCATGATTATAATATGAAACTTCAATTTTCCAATAGGGTAGTGCATCAATTGAATGTTTGATAGTAAAGTGCTTAATATGCCAGCGTAAAGTATCAAAAATATGAAAAATAAAACTAAAAATAAAATCTGATTTTCACCAAAAGAAGTGAGGAAACAAAAATAAAAGTGAAATCACTATTGTTACAACTAATGTTATAGTAAAACTCGGATCGTTTTCAAATAATTTCTTTTTCACAAGGATTGACTAGAATTATGAAATTTGAGTAATTGCCAATTCCAACTTGTGAATTAGAAACCAAATTATGATTATGAGTAAGAATGAGAGCTTGATCATGATATGAATCATAAATTGGAAATTTTTCTTGAATAGTGGAATTATGAAGATAATTTGTTGTTTTAAGATGAAGATTAGCTGGAATAATTTCAAAATTGAAATGTCGCTCATTCTTAGATGTTATTTGAATTTTCTCATGAGGATAGTAATCAACATCCTCAATGTCAGTGTAATTATCATAAATGGCTTCACAATATTCTCTAGAATTCCCTTATATCTCATCCAATATATCAAAACAAGGAAGAATAAAAATTTCATGTTCATTAATGGCAAAAGAATGATCAATAATTATTTCTCTATCTTGATAAAAACTTATTAGTAATTCATTTAAATCATCCTCTTTATTTTGTGAAATATCATTTATACCAAGAGAAGAAAAATTACCATCATTAAAAATATTAGGATAAATGGGAAAATGTGAATTTGAAATAATGCAATTAAAAATGTCTATGTTTGAGAACTCTTGTACATTATGTTGATTGTAAATTTCAGATTCTAAATCATTCCTTTGTGTACTCATACTTTCTTGAAGAATGATGTTTTGCTGCTCCAATTTTGGCATTTGTTCATCATGGAAAAATTTAGAAATTCATAGAGAAGTTTACATTTTATTATTTACTTTGATTGCTCTTTGCACTTACTGATTTGCGATCTAATTTTCTGAATTTAATACAGAGTAATTTTTAGATTCCAATGCAACTCTTTCTCTAAAATTGCTGTTGTTGTCTTCTTACATTTGAATAGAAATATTTTCCAAGCTTTGTGAAACCACTTCATCACAATTTATTTGCACATCCATCTTGAAATTCCCATTTATGTTGAAATGGGATAAAACAAAACTTGAACTAATTTCATATGGATTGGGAATTGGAAGAAGAGAACAAATATATTCAAACCAATCTAGTGATTCTTCTTCTATAGGTTCATCTTTTATTTTGATTTTTAAACAATTTAAATGAAATCAAATATTGAAATCAATAAAATACTCATTTTCAAACCTTCGTAGATATTCAATTTCATTAGATACCTGTTCATAATCATAGCCGTCAAATTTACAAATGAAAATTGTAACAAATTGATCCCAACTACGAATTGAGGCAACTGGAAGAGTTCTACACCAGTTTCTGGCTTTTGTCACAAATGTGAGAGTAAAATTTTTGCATAAAATGCCTTCATCAATTGCTTGAAAATCATAATTTGAAACATTTTGAATAAATTGAAAGACGTGATTAAAAGCAAAAGAATTTCTCTTACCATTAAACTTTACCTGAGACAAGAGTCTTACAACTTCGGGGGAAGTGAAGATGCACATCCATGGATACAACTCCAAATTGGAAGCTTGAGAGGAGCCATCATGATTTAAATAAAGTGTTAAAATTGGAAATACTCTAATAGACAACAAGTTTCAGGCCCTTCCTCTAGCGCCAAAAATGTTGATGCCTCGAAAATTGCTGCAACAACATTGGGGGATAACTACCGAGTACTAACCTTAAAACAACTCATTTTCTGTTTGAATTAGTGGCTCCGATTGGTTTAACTAGGTCCATTTAACTTTTCCCTATTGCTATTGGTTTATGATATATCTTTAACTACCAATAGACAAGGATATCAGATCACTTCTTCTTGCTGGCCCCCAAAGAGAATGAGCCTTAAGTTTATTTGGGTTCACCCAAGCCACAACTAAAATTGCGCCTCTTTTGAGAAGAGGACTTAAAAGAATGTGGAAATTAATATAAATGCAAACTTATTCTATAATACAAACAAAATAAACTAATCTTAATCCTATCTCAATTAGCGAGATATAGATCTAGCCCAACCAAGAGCAAGATATTTAGAGTATTGAAATTTAAATATGTATTGTTTATAATTAATATCAAGTTAATGAAACAGTTCAATTAACTCACATTATAGATACCAAAACACATCCTATTGAGACCTATTAACTCAAATAATCAGTCAACAACACTTAGGAAGAAATTCACAAAAATGATATTGGTTGTCAAATCAATAAATCAAATAATTAAACAATAATATGCAGAAATAGTTCACAACATATTACTATTTAATAAATCAATTTTATAAGACAGATCTCTGAGTTAGTAGTTACTTAGAAATTAGAATTTAAACCATAAGAACAGAGATACATAATAACGACATTCAGAGAAATTACCCATATTGACAAAAGTGCACAAACATGAATAAAATGGCACATTCCTATTACTATAAAAATGAAACTCATATTTGAAATAGTAGTATTAAAAATACCAATTTATTGCATCCATTTCTCTGTCCCTCGTCTCCAACGGTCCTTTACATTGCTTGAACTTCTGCTTTGAAAGCTAAAGCCACAATAGTGCAAACTTTGACCATCATGCATAATTCAAGATACAAAGAAAAATCATTTTTCTCTCCTCTCTCCTACAACTCTAAATTCCTATTACAGAAATGCTTTAGAAGACCAAAATTGGAGAGGAGAGCAACCCCTAATTACACTGTGCAATCTATTATTTATAATATTTGCAAATGAATTCTTGAGAGGAAAGTTTGTTGAAGAAAAATCTGTGAATTCCAATTTTATTTGCTTAAAATTCCAATCTTTAATTTGGAGCATTCTCATTGATTGAGATATTTTTCTCCATATTTCTTCTACTGTTTTCATGCAAAAATAAATCAAAATAAATTAAGATGTAACAATAAAATCAAAATGTTATCATTAAAACAAATCCAATTAAATTCAATTAAATAAATAATTGAAAATAAAATGTAAGCTCTCTATTAATGCTTTGGATGGTTTAAGTGGCTAAGGATATCATTGACAAATGGATCCGTATTTAGAAGAAACTTGGACAAATGAAAATGCAGAAAATAAAACTCAGAAAATTGATTTTGATTTAAAAATTCGAAGCTTCATCTTCTCCCTAATTTTTGATCCAATAAATGACTAGATGTGTTAATGAAACCTCCTTAGATTGATTTTATGTTTCCAATGAGCCATCGTGGGCCTCATTTGGCCAAATATAACTCAATCTATGAGCTTCAAAGTTGATGAGTCAAATGTGGCATAAATATAGAAATTTTGTTGCTAAGCTAAAAAAAATCAAAATTTTAATTAAAAATCTAATCCTAAGTTACACTTAATTATTTAAAAATTAATACTAATTTAATTGTAATCATACACTAAACTAATTATTTAATAAACTATTTTTAATTAATATTAGTCTAACCTATTAAATATTTATAAACAAATTAATCTAATTATTAACTAATTATAATTTAATTAAATTAATTATATATTTTATATATTAATTAATTTAATTAACTTAGAATTAATTATTTTAAATATATAATATATAATATTGACTATATTATCCTACCATTCTACTTTTAACTAGTTCTTATGAATGAGTTTAAAACTCAAAAATAAATGAGTTGGTAAACTTTGGTTAATGCCTTATGCCTTTTGTTTAATAGCGATACGAAGGGTTTTAAAAAATGTGTCACTTAAAAATGTCTCAATGGGATTATCATTTATGATACGATCTACCCATGCCATTAAGAATTTTTTATATATTTTATGTATTAAATTTTAATTTAATTATATTTTATATATTAATTAATTTAAAATTTAATATTAAATTTCAATTTTTATTTTGGTTTTATTTTTATGAATTTAAGTTTCTAAACTACAAACACTTTAAAAATAAAAATAAAAATAAACTACAGTACTTTGATGTTTTCTAATAAATAATTTGGAAATTGGAGTAAATTTCTAAAATTATAATGCTTTATGATTTGGTTGTATAAGTAAAAAAATGAAAAATGTTAATAATAACTAACTAGTGGTTTATATTTAAAACAAATGCATTATTGAACTAATTTATTTACAAAAATGGAATATTGTACATTTTATGCATTTTTAACCTAGACATAAATGACTAGACTTTAAAGGAGTGTCATTTAATAGCCATTTGACCAAATGAGTGTAACAATTATCAATGGGAAGCTTATAAAAAATCGCAATCAAAACAAGAATCCAAAGAAAATGAAAAATTAACAAAAGACTAGGATAATCAACTAAATAAAGATGTGTTTAGCCAAAAATTTTATAGAAAAGATCCCCATTATTTGAAGTGAACAAATAAAAAACAAATAAAAAATAGGCTAGTTGTGTTTTACCACAACAAAACCCTAATTTTTTATTAAAACATGATACATTCCAATTGGCAAGAAGCAGGGGGGATGTGGGATTCGAAGAACATTGCATTAAAATACTCCCAAAAATCTAATTGTTCAACTTATTTCATTTACAAATAGTAAGTTGGAAAATATTTATCTGCCATTATTATGAATTTTAAGAAGCATTCTAGGATCATAATAATTCTTTTATCTCTTGCATTGATCTTCTTCCTTTGTTGCTTGATTTTCTTTGTCATTTATTCAATTGGTTCCTTATTTAGTGTATGGTGAATAGAATTTGCATCACATTTTTCAGTTTTAATTTTATATCTTCGTGCAATCTTCCATACATTCAACACCTTTATTAGACACAATACTTTTAGTATGTATTAGGTTCCATATAAAAATTCCAGCAATTATTAGTAGTTCTGAGAGTAGCTAAGTTGTTTATTTACATACAAATGAAAAGAAAATATGAGAAAGGAAGTGTATTGATTTAAATCATACAAAGGAGTGTCATACTTTTTTTCAAAACAGAGAAAGTAAGTGTATCAATATGACTTGGTAAAAACCAAAAGAATTCCACCTGAGACTCACATTCATGCCAACAATGAAGAAATGGGCACGGATAGCAAGCTTGGAGAAAGGAAAATGGCAAGGATGGATGTAACCCATACAATGAAGAATAATTTTCATGCCTGTGGTCAATCTAAAATGTAGGTCTATCAATGTTGTAGTTGCATAGAAAGAAAACAAGAACTCTACTTAAGAGATGAGAGAATTCATCTAACAAAATCTTCCCATTCCCCTAAATTATGAGCAATGTTCTGACTTCTAATAGAAATAAATGAAAATCTCTCACACCCTCTCTCTCTCACACAAAAATGTATATTTATCAAAATTATTCATCAAAGAAAAGGTTTCAAGTATAATGTTTTGTATATAAAATATGTAAAAAATAAAATGAAGACATCTAACTAGAGAATAAATATCAACAAAGTCTAAAATAAAAAATGCTTCAATCTGATGAAATCAAATAGCATGAGATTTACAGGACAAGAAAATGACCAAAATTGAAGCCATATCTATCCATGAGACCTTTGTTAACCACAATATTTCCAACAGATGTGATCACATTGAACACCCATGCTGCCAAGTCAAGGGTTGCCTTCCTGGCAGCCTTTCTTGCAGGTGCCATGCGTACCCAATGTCTAGAATTACACACAAATCAATTTAGTCATCATGTCTTGATATTGTATCCCCAAAAGGCGAAGTGCCCAAAATCCTTATGGTCCACAAAAATCATACAAATGACCTCAAATATTGCAGATCCTCAACATAGCAATGAGTAGGGAAACTAATGTACCAAACAAAGAGAAACCCACATCACCAATCCCCAAGAACCAAAGACCCAATTCACTCGATGATCCTAAAAATTATAGAATTGAGATACATTGAGGAAACATATCCCTTTACGCGCGGTAAAGGCTCCTCTCCTCACTAAATCTTTTACTTAACATAACAAGCCTATTATTCTAGAGTCAACGTTTCGTCATTTAAAATGTTACGAATATTTAGTCACATAGCATTGTATTGATCATGTAGGTTCACTCTGTTTGAGAGCTCTTGCTAAAATTTCATTATGTTCAATGGTTTTCAGTGTTAATAAAATATATATCTCTTTGCATTGTGAATTTGTAAGAAGTAGGCCATTATCATTATGGTTCAGAAGGAGTTCTAAAAGCTTTAGGAAATTGATAAACAACATGACATTTTCACCTGACACAACTGAGTAAATGCAAGAATCTATAGAGACAATGATTACAAGCTTCATTAATTGTTCTTCATTTATGCTACTTGATCTCTTCATTCATTACAACTATATTTTTGTCACATAAAAGGTATACCTCAAAAAATGACTACCACTAGCATTCTTGATTTCCATTATTGGACTACTCATGAGCTAGAGACTTCTTGTAGAATAAAAAAAATCTTGTGAAAACCACATACTCCCTTGTTATTCTCAAAGGATGATATGGATCAACCAACTTTTATTATGGCCGAAAATGGAGAAATTGAGTTGAAGCAAATGAGCCACGTATGAGACAGTAACACTCCAGCCAAAATGTTGGGATTTGAAGAGACTAAAAATCTCATATAGAAATGGGGATTGAACAAACATGTATTTAAGAACTCTTCCTATAGCTTTGATCCCATTGGTAATTTCTCAGATAAATCCATGAAGAAATAGATTAATCATCTGCCTAATCTAGGAGATGGGTTGGGCTCGCATGTGATAGATGTGCAAACCAGAGATGGAGGCATGATTGCTTCAATGAACCTTGTGCACTTTCGGTCTGGGGGCGATTAGTAATGCGCATACCAAATCTTGTAGTATTCTCGGTTGAAATGGGTGATATTGTTGAAGAAATTCTTCATAATATGGCAGGCATGGGCACAACCCATATCACTTTGGAAGCCACGGACTGCATGTCATTGGACAACGTTGCAGGAAACACTGTGGAGCATATTTCCTTCGAAGGGATGGGCAAGACTATTACTAACATCGGTTAAAATTAAAATAACAATCTTATTTTTATTTTATTTTTTTAACTAACAACGTATCAAGGTATCATAGATTCGAAGGATGGTTTAGTATTTTCAGATATGTTCGAAGGAATTTCTGGGATACACCATATCACCCAACACAATATCCAATTTTCTACTCTAAAATTCCTACTTTTTCTCTTCTTAAATCACTAGTTCTCCTCTTCAAAGGCTCTATGAATATCACTGACTTGATCACCCTTTGTATTACCACCCGATGTTATTTATTTCCCCAATCCATCACTCCACATAATATACTCATCCCATGGTATCAATGTGAAGAAAAAGAATTAGATTGAAGCAGACTTGGATGATCCAAGACATTCGAAATTTGATTTTTTTGTATGGTTTAACCTTGTAAGGCATTCAAAATCCATGTCCAATTTACTTTTTATACAAATTCAGAGAGTAGGGCTAAAAAAATAATTGTTAGGATATCAAAAAATAAAAAATAAACAAAACATTGTTGTTGTTCTTCAAAGACCTAGCCAAACACCCAACATAGTTCTTACACTATTGAATGGATTTCCTTGTATAGCAGAATTTTCCTAATAAGGTATTAGCTAGCATCTTTGAGGTGATCTTCCATCCCATCAATTCAAGCCTCACTTGTATGCCAATTTTCTTACACTAGGGAGGGTTCTCAAACAGAGAAAGTGATAACTTTCCAACATCAAAATAGATGAATCTACTATTGAGAATGCCCATATAGATACAGTTAATTAGAAACCATATAAAAATCTCTTATGCAACAATGCTTGAAAGCCCTCCAATATGACCATATATGAGACTACCCTTTACAATTTTCCCATGGTGGACATCATTCTCAAACTTCCATAACATGGATTATCCAAATAAACTTCGAAGTTCTCTTATTCCTCCACAATAAATCTCTTCAAAACATAGGCCTTGAGGAAGTGTGTTACCAAATAGGCGAGACAAATGTGAGTGATTTTCCACCAAGGAGATGACAAAATGTCTTTTAGATATGGACAAAATTATAGCTAGTTGGACAGTTGTTTTTTGAAGTAGTTGTGGCCTAATGTAGGCCTCATGGCACTTTTAACTCCACTTCAAACTACCTAGCCTACCTCTTTCTTCACACTCTTCCTATCAAATGTTGTATCTAATTTCAATAGAATACTTTATATTTGAGTAGAAGCTTTGTTTGTTTTTAAACACCTAGAAATCATCTCCTGGATAAATATTTGAATTAACATAATGAGCCTCTGATTTTAGAGTCAACAATTCCTACTATGAAATGTTACCAATATTTAGTCACATAGCATTGTATTGATCATGTAGGTTGACTCTGTTTGAGAGCATAGTTTCTTGTGATGTCAGTACTTACTAAAATTTCATTCTGTTAAATGGCGTTCAATACTAATAAAATCTATAAGCCTTTTCATTGCCAATGTGTAAGAAGTAGCCAACCAAAAATATAGTTCATAAGGAATCCTCAATGCCTTAGGAAATTGATAAGAACATCACATTTTACACCATGCAGTTTTAACAAGCTCAATGTTCATTGAAGAGCATCTACCAATTGGATCTTGTTCTTTCTCAATAATAGAGGAAGCCATCCAATGGGTTAACCTTCAAACCACTCCTCTTCCTTTATCATCCAGAGTATACCAATATTAACCTTTATACCAATATTAACCTTTATAATTGTTGCATATCAACCATCTACGCCAAAAACCAATAATTTTAACATACTATTAAATATTGTGTTTGATAAGAGATAGAATGTCGCATATAAGGCCACATCTTCTGCCTTTCTAGGCATTTCAAAGATTCTATGACATGACACTGAACCTATGGGTATACTTCATCCAGTCCCCGCGAAAGAAAGGGGAATATTGTGTGAACCCCCTTTGGATCCTTGATGTATTGTTCTCACTCATACATGTACGGTGTATTGATTTGTATTTAAAAAAAAAATTAATGCATTTTCGAAACGTACAAAAATTAGTAAATCCACATAGGGTTGCAGTCAATATGGGTGTATGCAAAAAAAATATATTCTGTTAAATAGAGAATTGAGTTACACTAATAAAAATGACCAGGTGATGAATTCTTAGTGAACTTGCTTCTTGTAAAAGAAGCTCAAAAAAGTATTTTCATCTTAATGCATGTTATATCATTTTTGTCAAGCTGGTCTCATTGAAAAATTTCATCTTTTCTTCAATCATAACATTATTTATCCCCTTCATAGCTTAGTTCAGTGAAACCTGTAAGAAGGATTGAAGATCTGATATCGAACCAAAAGTGCTAGGAACATTGCAATTTTAACATATGGTGGTTGTTTCATGATTTTTTTCTACATATTCATGAGGCAATCCACCATTGTTAGATTGAGGAACAAGAATGAAAATAGCTCTTCATGGGGCCATAGGTCTTGAATACATTCATGACCATATTACTACACAAGTTATACATCGATATTTTAAGGCCAAAAACATCCTACTTAATAAAAATTGCAATGTCAAAATGTATGATTCTCGGCAAGAAAAACTTGCTTCTGAGAAGTTGAATGGTGAAATATGTACTCAGATTTTAGTAACTAGGGATATGTTTCCCCGAGTAAGTCTTTTAATGTACATTAAAAGATATTCCTTAACATTAGCAGCAGAAAATGGCTAAAGGTACAATTTTATTCCCTCGCATGTCATCACTTGATACAAATTTCACTGCATGTATGCTTTGACAGGACACCTCACAACAAGGTCAGATGTTTACAGTTTTGGTGTTGTGATTTTAGATCTTTTGACAGGTCGTGTACCTGTAGACATGAAGAGACCTCCTAGGAAAGGCATACTCATCTCTTCGTTATTGATTATTTATCTATCTTGTCCTCTTCTATTCTGTATTTTGTTATCATTTTTCGATGTGCAAAATTTGAGCCCAAATTATTCCTTTAATGGAAAAATCATTCATAGTTTAGTTGATGAGTAATACAACTTCTTGAGGCAACTTAAGTTTTAATATTTTTTTCAACATGCCACCCTTGAAAATAAGCAAATATGACCTTTTATTTTGAGCTCGTGAATCCTGGGGATCGAACATAAGCCCATGTCTTTACGAAATTGTGTTCATTCCTGCAAGGTTGGCACTAAAAAATGAAAAGCGCCAATCAGGCCTTGTTTGTCAAATAAAGGACTTGTGTGCCCATTTCAGTGCCTTCATTGACTACCTGCAATATCTCAACTAACCAGTTAAATCACATGGAACCTTCCCTGCCATAAGAAGACCCACCTGGTTGAATTTAAAATTGGATGAGTTGCTTATATCAAAGCCCTTGGAATCTAAACTAATCCTAAGTGCATGGGATAGAAACAAATTGGTTGTAGCCAAATCCATATATTAGCTTGCTACCAATGTATGATTTATGGTTGGTTTTACTATTCAGACATTCAATGAACCTTGAAAGACATTGATGTGACATTGCACCTTGTTGAAGGTTTCAATTAAACGCCACAGAATTCTCTGACTTTTGAGGAGAGTTCTAACTAGATGATTAGAGCGCTCTGTTGGGTAAGAAGTCACTTCCAAATACATTTTCTCTAGCATTGTTTAACCATCTGAAGGCCTAACATTCTATTGCTAGAAAGAATAATTCCACTCTATTGATCACTTCTAGATACCTAGTTTTACTTTTTAGATATACTTGGTTTTTTTTCATACTTTCTTTAATGAAATCTTTTATTTCTTTTACCAATCTCTTCCCTACCTCAGTGTTAGAGAGAAGTACTCAAGGAAAGAACTAATATAGGTACCTAAATTTTATTTTAGAAAACTCAATCTCTTCATGTTTCTGTGTATTTTCTTGATGTGTGAGAATGACTTTGTGACTTAGAACCCTATACATTCAATTTATCCTACACATTGCACCCATTGCAACAATGTGTTTAATAGGAAGCACCAGTGCTCCTCTTCAAAGGCTCTATGGAGATCACTCACTTGATCACCCTTTCTATTAGTGAATGAGGTTATTTATTTCCCAAATCCATCACTCCACACGATATACTCATCCCATGGTATAGGTGTGAAGAAAAAAAATTAGATTGAAGCAGACTTTGATGATCCAAGACATTAGACATTTTTTATTTTTTTCTTTAACCTTGCATGGCATACAAAATCCATGTCCAATTTAATTTCTATGCACATTCAGAGAGTAGAGCTAAAAAATCATTGTTAGGAGATAAAAAAAAAAAAAATTAATCACAACTTTGTGGTTGTTCTTCAAAGAGCTTTCCAAACACCCAACATATTTCTTACACTATCGAATGGATTCCTTGCACGATTGTGAGTTATACCAGAATTTTACTAATAAGGTATTGGCTAGCATCTTTGAGGTGATCTTCCCTCCCATGAGTTCAAGCCTCACTTGTATGCCAATTTTTTTACAGTAGGGAGGCTTCTCAAACAGACATATTGGTAAGTTTCCAACATCAAAATAGATTAATCTGCTATTGAGAATGTCCAAACAAATGCTCCTAATTAGAAACCATATAAAAGTCTCT
This sequence comes from Pinus tabuliformis, assembly GCA_031772625.1. Lineage (NCBI taxonomy): Eukaryota > Viridiplantae > Streptophyta > Pinopsida > Pinales > Pinaceae > Pinus > Pinus tabuliformis. The sequence continues at coordinate 899,459,264 of CM062812.1, read as the reverse complement.
TATGCAACAATGCTTGAAAGCCTCGAGTATGACCATATTTGAGACTACCCTTTACAATTTTCCCATGGTGGAACTGATTCTCAAACTTACCATAACATGGATTATCCAAATGAACTTCGAAGTTCCCTTATTCCTCCACAATATATCTCTTCCAAACATAGGCCTTTGGGTAGTGTTTTACCAAATAACCTAGACCAATGTCAGTGATTTTCCACCAAAGAGATGACAGAATGTCTTTTAGACATGGAAAAAATTATTGCTAATTGGACACTTGTTTCTTCTAGTTGTGGCATAATGTAGGCCTCATGGCACTTGAAAATCCACTTCAAACTGCCTAGCCTACCTCTTTCTTCATACTCTTCCTCTCAAATGTTGTATCTCAATTCAATGGATGTAAACTCAAAATAATAATTTATATTTGATTAGAAGCTATGCTTGTTTTTAAGCACCTAGAAATCATCTCCTCCCTAAATATTTGAATTAACATAATGAGCCTATTATTCTAGAGTGAAAAATTCCTGCTATTAAATGTTACCAATATTTAGTGGTATAGCATTGTATTTATCATGTAGGTTAACTATGTTTGAGAGCATAGTTTCTTTTGGAGTCGGCACTTACTAAAAATTTCATTATGTTTAATGCCTAGCAATACTAATAAAATCTATAAGCATTTTCATTGAGAATGTGTAAGAAGTAGGCAACCACAACTATGGTTCATAAGGAATCCTCAATGCCTTACAAAATTGATAACAACATCACAGTTTACACCATGCAGTTTTAGCAAGCACAATGGTCATCTAAGAGTATCTGCCAATTCCATCTTTTCCTCTCTCAATAATAAAGGAAGCCATCGAATGGGTTAACCTTCAAACCACTCCTCTTCCTTTGTCATAAGGAGTATACCAATATTACCCTTTCTAACTCTTGCATATCAACCATATAAGCCAAACACCAATAATTTTAACATACTATAAAATATTGTTTTTGATAACAAATAGAATGTGGCATATAAGGCCACATCTTTTGCCCTCATAGGCCTTTCAAAGATTCAGTGACATGAGACTAAACTTATGGGTACACTTCATCGAGTCCCTACAAAAGAAAGGGGAATCTTGTGTGAACTCCCTTTGGCTCCTTGATGTATTGTTCTCACTTTTCCATGTATGGTGTATTGATTTGCATTAAAAAAATAAAAAGTTGATGCATTTTCAAAAATACAAAATTTAGAAAATCCATAAAGGGTTGTAGTCAACATGGGTGTATGCCAAACATAGATTCCGTTAAATAGAGAATTGAGTTACACTAATAAAGAAGACCAGGATATCACATTTTTAGTCAGAGAGCTTCTTGTAAAAGAACCTCAAAAATGTATTTTCATCTTAATGCATGATATATCATTTTTGTTAAGCTGGTCTCATTGAATAATTTCATATTTTCTTCAATCATGAAATTATTTAGCCCCTTCATGGCTTAGCTTTGTGAAACCTGTAAGAAGGATAGAAGATCTGATATCGAACAAAAATAGTGCTAAGAACATTGCAATTTTAACATATGGTGGTGGTTTCGTTAATTGTTTCTACACGTTCACGAGGCAATCCACCATTGTTAGATTGAGGAACACGAATGAAAATAGCTCTCGATGGGGCCATAGGTCTTGAATATCTTAATGACCATATTATTACACGAGTTATACATCGAGATTTTAAGGCCAACAACATTCTACTTAACAAAAATTGCAATGCCAACGTGTGTGATTCTGGGCTAGCAAAGCTTGCTTCTGAAAAGTTGAATGGTGAAATATCTACTCAAATTTTAGTGAGTAGGGATATGTTTCCCCAAAGTAAGATTTTTATGGTACATTAAATGATATTCCTTGACATCAGTAGCAGAAAATGGCTAAAGGTACAATTTTACTCCCTCACATATCATCACTTGATACAAATTTCACTGCATGTATGCTTTGCCACACACCTGACAACAAAATCAGATGTTTACAGTTTTGGTGTCATGATTTTTGAGCTTTTGAGAGGTCGTGTACAAGAGACCTCCTAGGAAAGGCATACCTGTCTTTTCGGTATTGATTATTTATCTATCTTGTTCTCTTGTATTATGTATTTTGTTAAGTATCATTTTTTGTTCTGTAAAATTTCATCCCAAATTGTTCATTTAATGGAAAAATCATTCATAGTTTAGTTGATTAGTAATATAGCTTCTTGAGGTTACTCAAGCTTTCATATTTTGTTCAACATTTATTTTGAGCTCGTGAACCCTCGGATCAAACATAAGCTCATGTCTTTAGGCAATTGTGTTCATTCTTGGGAGGTTTGCTCTAGAAAAATGAAAAGCGCCAATTAGGCTTCGTTTGTCAAATAAAGGACTTGTGTGTCCATTTCAGCTTCTTTGACTACCTGCATTATATGAACTAACCAGTTAAATCACATGGAACCTTTTGTGCCAAAATAAGACCCACCTCGTTGGATTTAGAATTGAATCAGTTTCTTATATCAAAGCCCTTGTAATCTAAACTAATCCTTAAGTGCATGGGATAGCAAGAAATTGGTTATAGCCAAATCCATGTATTAGCTTGCTGCCAATGTATGCATTATGGTTGGTTGTACTATTCAAACATTCTGTGAACCTTGAAAGACATTGAAGTGACATTGCACCTTGTCGAACGTTTCAATTAGATGGCCACAAAATTCTCTAGCTTTTGAAGAGAGTTCTAACTAGATGATTAGAGTGCTTTGTTGGGTAAAAAGTAGGCCGAACTTTGTATTGCCAGAAAGAATAATGCCCCTCTATTCATCACTTCTAGATACCTAGTTTTACTTTTTACATATACTTGGCCTTTCTGCATACTTTCTTTAATGGAATCTTTTATTTCTTTTGTGAGTCTCTTCCATACCTCATACCTCATTGATAGAGAGAAGTACTCAAAGAAGTAACTAATACACGTACCTAAAATTCCTTCTAGAAAACTAGACCTCTTCATGTCTTTGTGTATTTTTGTGATGTGTGAGAATGACCTTGTGACTTTGAACTGTGTACATTTGGTTCATAATGTGTGTTCAATGAGAACCAAATTATCCATCTCTGATAATTGATGTATTTCAGTCTTTGATTTGAAAGACCAATAAAGAAATAAAATTGCATGAAATTATTATTTCTTTTTGCTATGTTGTTTCTTATGCTACTTCCTTAACACTTTTCCTTTGCAACATATGATGCTTTTGCTAGTTTAAGTGACATTTGCAAGAGATGACATAACACACTTGCATAAATAGTATGCCATATTATTGTGCATCATAGTGTAATAGTTTGTACCAGTATCTCATAATATAAAACTATCTTAATGGGTGTGGATTTTGACTCACTTTAACATATTCTTGATGATATGATCCCACTATTGGGTAAATCATTCTTCCATCCAATACCTAAGAACCTAGATTTAGCTGAAGAAAGTAGTAACAACAACAACAATAAAATAAAATTATAGTCACACTTTAACATATTGATGATGATGATGGATAGTCTCTATTAAAATAGACATGGTCTACTAGACCTTAAGAAGGTAAGAGATTAGTAGGAATTTTTTAAGATGGATAATCTAAGACAAAGCTCTTTACATCTTCAACCTTATTAGCCTCACAAAAGTGATAAACTCTTTCATCCCATATTGTTTTGATAATCAACCAATGCCTAGTTTCAAGATGAAGATCATAAGAATTTCTTCTTATTTTAAGAATATCCATTTTCTTCTTAATTTTAGTCAAGAAAGAGAGATGATATTGATTTTTGAGATTGAGGGTGATGAAATCATCACAATATCTCAGTTTCTTTTTTACTACAACTTTTTATCACCCCACAATATTATATTTCTAATATTATTCCCTCCTCCAGAAAAATTGAGAGCTTTGAGTATAGTTAGAAGAATTTTATGAAAGTATTGGCTTAGATGTTGTTTAACTTCTTCCTATAGATTTGCTTCACCTAGGAGAATCAAATAAGAAGTATTTCCTTTAATCTTGAGATTGTAGGTTTTAAATTGGTTTTGGGCTTGTTCTATCTTCTTCCATGACTCTCTAGAGATAGTACAACCTAGAACATTACATCTAAGATTGACTGTAGTCTCATAGAAAGACATTTTTTAATCCTAGATCAAAACCAATCCTACAACTATTTTCAACCCCATAATAATCTTTTCAATTTCCGTTTATCATTTTTAAAATGTTATAATTCTAATTGAACTTGCAAATAAATATTGATTCCAAAATATTTGTATAGAAAATCTCCACCAACAAACTACAATAATATATATAGATACATATACATACATTTATATTTCCAAATATTTAATTTTTATAAAAATATATTTTATCTGCACCTCGACAATTTGCTTTATGCAAGGTTGGTTCACTCTTAACTATTTTCTCAGTGAAGTTCAAAAAATGAAGTATAAAAACCATTTCATTGATTTAATAAATTTTATTTAATATTATAATTATAATTATATATATATATATATATATATATATATATATAATTAATTTTTATCATTTATGTCAGGATGAAGGTAGGTTAAACGTATTATGTTACGACACATTTTAATGGTTTACAAATTGATTGTTATCGACATTTTTCAGTTCATGTAACAACCGACAAACAATCAACGTACCGACACTGCCTTAAACCAAAAATTGAACGCACACCAAGCAACCAGTAAAACTCAACGACCATACAACAAACTTCATGTTGTGTCAATCGCTATGTAAGATTGAAATGAACTTTCATATAGAAAACTTCATGGCGCGAACACCTACTTCTCATCGGCAGAAAGATAATAAAGCACTCCGTAGATTTCTTATTATTTATTGAAATTCATTTGAGTTCATAAGTTATTAATTGCTGAGGGCTTTATTATGTTTTACAGATATATAAACATTTCTCAACGACCATACAACAAACTTCATGTTCTGTCAATCTCTGTGTAAGATTGAAATGAACTGTCATATAGCAAACTTCACGTTGCGAACACCTACTTCTCATTGGAAGAAAGGTAATAAAGTACTCCGTAGATTTCTTATTATTTATTGAAATTCATTTGAGTTCATAATTTATTAAATTGCTGAGGGCTTTATTATGTTTTCAGATATATAAACATTTCTCAACGACCATACAACAAATTTCATGTAGCGTCAATCTCTATGTTAGATTGAGATGAGCTGTCATACTGAAAACTTCATGGCATGAAATTCATTTGTATTCATTATTATTTATTAACTGTTGAGGGATTTGTTATGTTTCTGAGATACATAAACATTTACGAAATATAATATTTAAGGAAATGTTTTATTTTAGTTGATTTAATTACTGTGGGTATTTAATAAATGTGAAGTTTAGGATGGTTTAGTGATGTGCAGTTTAATTGAAAATAATCATACATACATAGGCTTTAAATGTAGGTTTTTTTTTAAAATTTACTAGATCACCATTATAGTTTTAAAGATATATTTTAGAAAGTTATATGAATATTAATGAAAAAATAATTTTAAATAATGGAGAATGACTATAGTACCAAATTAATAGAATTTATTTAAATAATAATAAATATTGCAATAAAGATTGTACTTTATTTGTTTTTTTTCTTCAAAATTAATAGTTACTTTCTCCAAAGTCACATGCTTCAATTTATTGAGAGAAGTTGAGATAGAGAGAAGTTCATATTAATATGAAGAAGGCATGGAAGCTAAATACACTCTTTAGTAGTGGGACACATCCAACCTTTAGTTTTATCCCAACATATAGAGAGAAGTTGAGAGTAATATGAAGAAGGCGTGGAAGCTAAATAAACTCTTTAGTAGTGGGACACATCCAACCTTTTGTTTTAGATTCTCACAATTTGGAATCTTGCAATTGGACATGTTTGAATGATATGATATCCTATGAGGTCCCTAACCTTTATGTTCATTTAAGAAGCTAGGTTACCAAAATTTCATTAGCTTCACTACCAATATCATCATTTTAACTTGGCTATGGTGTGATGGTTATAATGAACTTTCCAACAACTTAAACCTTGATTATTTTCAAGCTATGGGCATAAAATTATTGATCTCAATTGCATCATTATATTATTTTTCTTTTATCTCCATGCTTTTCATAGTGGAAAGAAAAGGAGGAATCAACTCATGAGACCATTTTTACCCGTGGGACGTAGTTTGCTAGTTTGGGGTTTGAAACTTTGTGGGAGCATTTTGAGCCATGAAATGGTGTTTTTTGGGGGTAAAACTTTGTTCTCTTAGTGCCACACCTCCTTTTCATATTCTACGGACAAAGAAATTTCCAACCAAAAAATAATCTCCTGAATTGATGTTCTTATGCAAAATTTATGCCACTTGGATGTTGGCTTTCTTGTTTTCACCACCATAATTCTAGAGTATGCCACACTATCCTCATAACTCATAGAAAAGTGGCTAGCCACATGATCGTGATGAAGAAAAATGGATAAGAATCCATATTTTAATTCTAGTTAAGAGTTGGGGGTGTCAAACCTAACCACTAGTAGGCTATCATGTTGTGTCATAACCATGCCACTAGGAGGAAAAGGGGTTCCATTATTTTGGAGGGCATTTGTTCTATAAACGAGTAGACTAGTTGAGAGGGATAGTAAGAAAGAAAAATAAGAATATGTTTGCATTGCAGTAGCCCATGGGCCACAGGCCTTACCTCTTTGTATTCAAAGCCATTTTCTATTTGGAGAAAGAGAGTAAAGTGACCTCACCTTGCAACTATATTTTCTCTCTAAAGAGTTTCCTAGGCTATATCTTGTGTCAAATTGTGGTTTGTGAGTTTTTTTCATTTTTATCTATTTTCTGCTTAATTATAATTTGTATATGTACATGGTAAAAAATATTTTATATATCCATAAATCTAAGGACAATTGATTACTCATAGTGTAGATTTCAAAATTTTTCACTATAATTTATCTTATTTCTTGTGATGAATTGTCCAGTGGAATATCTACAATAGTTTATGAATTTCATTGGTATTAGAGTAGGTTTATTTGTGTATATTCTCGATATTTGTGAGGAATATTTGTTAGCTAAGAAATAATTCATAAAACCCTAGTGATGGGTGACAAATCTCTGGATAACCCCCATAATCCTACAGAGGAAAGGTTTTCATAGCTAGAAGTAGAAGCTGCAAATATTAGCCATAATGTGAAACTCTTCATGTCAACCCTCAGGAATAAGCTTGGTATATTTAAAAATATAGGGATTCTAACACATAGAAGCAACCAATGAAGATGTTAAGAGATAAAAAAGAAACAAAGAACGAGCCAAAGAAAGGACTTGAAAGATATCAACCCATTTTTTAGTGTCATGAACCATTCACACTCCACATTCAAGACGGAAACAAAGGTCTATATCGATTCATATGAAAGTGAGATTAATGTCGTGAAACTAAATTACTAGTTTCAACAATTAGATTTTTATTTTATTGTTGATCATATAGATGAAGAAAAAAGTATTTCATTTGCGCAAATGAAGTTAGAGACCCATGTCCTAACCTGGTGGGAAAATTACATAGAGACCTTCAAGTTCGAGGGAGATACTCTAGGAAAAAGTGGATGGAATTCAAAACCCTCATAAGGTAGCAATTTTTCTCTATTGTGTATGTAGAGGACTAGTGGATCTAGTGGAAGTACTTTAGTTATAAGTAGGGGAAATTTTTACAGAAATACACGAAAGAGTTAAGAAAGATGTCCATAATGATGGGTATCTCCCAAAATAAACCAAATATACTCCTCAAGTATATGGGGGGCCTACATAGTCATATGTGAAAGAAACTAATGTCGCTCAAGGATGAGCCTTATGTACATGCACACCACCTAGAGAGCATAGGGTAGAAGAAAGGGAAATAAAGTGGATAAAAGTAGGAGTAATGGGATAGCTCCAAAATGGGGAAGAATACATGGAAAAGGGGAAAAGATAGAAATATGACAATGAAAATGCATCCGTTCGAGAATCCCAACATCCACTACAACGATTGTAACATAGATGGTCATACAAAAGAGATTTGTTGGAAGTTGCATCAAGATCTTAACTAGAAGAAAAAACAAAGATAATAAGAAGAAGAATCTCATGGCCACTAGCTATAGAAACCATAATTAAGTAAACTTAGAGATTGATATAAGAGGATTGTATGTACATTAGTGTAGAATGAGGTGAATCTAAGTAACATTCAACAACATGAAGAGAAGGGAATGGCCAAACTTTTCCACATAAAGATACAGGTCAAGAAGACAAAGATTGGTGTTCTGTTTCACTTATGATTGAAGGAAAACCTTATTGTAGTATAGTTGGTCAACAAGTTTAGATTGTGAGTTCATCATTATCCCATGCCATTTCCATTATGATGGGTGAGTAAGGATGCAGAGTTAGAGGTAACAAAACAATTTAAAATCATATTTGTTATTGGTGCTAATTTTATTAATGAAGAAAAACTAGATGTGGTTTTCCTTGAGGTATGTGGAGTGGTGCCAGGAAGTCCCTACATGTATATGGAGGATGCAGTATCATGTGGAGAGCCAAAAAATGTTGTCTCCTCGAGGATGGAAAATAATTCATCATCAAAATACACAAAGGAAAGTAAAAAAAATCATTGGTAAGTGCCAACCAAGCTTGGTTGAAATTTTCACTAGTAAGTTCCAACCAAGTAAAGATATTGATTAGTTATTGTAAGAAGTATTTTTTACTGTTTTTAAGAGAAAATAAATCTATAGAAGAGTGAGTAAGAAGAAAAGAATCCCTGTAGGTGTGTACTAAGAAATAGAAATAATGATTGCAAGAGTTACTAAAAGGATATAGGGATAAGTTCCAAGAAAGTAAAGGGTTAGTGCCAAAGAGGGATGTGGAACATGAGATCAAGTTATTGCTAGACTCCCCATTGCTAAACATTGCATTATATAAGAAATCTATTACAAAAGTAAGTAAGGTGAGGAAAGAGTTGCAACAACTACTAGAACGTGGTGTTATTCGAAATAGTACTTTATCATGTCAATCATCCATCATCATTGTGCCAAAGAATGATGAGACTTGGTGAATGCATATACATTACAAGGCATTGAAAAAAATCACACTCAGGAATAGGTACCTCCTACCCAGGATTGATGATTTTCTAGATTAGTTTCAATAAGTGAAACACTTCACAAATAGGACTTATCATCTAGATATCACTAGGATAATTTTAGACAAGGAGATACAAGCAAGGTTTTTATGAGGGACTAGCTATGTCATTTGGCCTATTTAATGCACTAGCTACACTTATGATATTGATGAATAATATATTATAACATTTTATAGATTCATTTGTTATTTTTTATTTCAATGATATATTGGTATATAATGGTCCTCGGATGGAGAAGATCTCACACTTGATGGAAGTGCTCGAGACATTAAAGAAGCACCAACTTCTAGTGAATCCCAAGAAGTGTGAGTTTCACCAACATTATTCAATGTATCGAGGGTATGTGATAGGTGAAGGAGAGCTAAAGATATATCCTTCCAAGATGGAGGCCATCTTGGAATGGATAGTGCCTACTAATGTTTCAAATGTTAGGATTTTTGTTGGGGTGGCATAGTACCTAAGGAGATTCATAACCTCATTTTCAATAATAGAAACACTACTCCATAGCATAAAAGTAAGCGGAAAGAGTTTTAGTTGGTAAATGGTCATAAATTACTTGTTGAGGAGTTAAAGAAGAAGATTAGTCAAACATTGATTTCAGTATTAACAAACTTGCAACAACCATTTGAAGTGGAGACATATTCGAGTGGGTATGTTATGTGAACAATCTTGATGCAGCGAGAAAGGAAAGTATGCTTCCATGCTAAAGTATTTCATGGGGTAGTTATTAACTACCCTACCTAAATCAAGGATCTCTATGACTGTAACATCCCCAGTAACGTCGAATGAAAATGCTTGAATTTAGATTTTTTGACAACATTTACGAAGGTCTAACTTTCTGAATTACTTTCTGTAGAAATTCAATGACCAATAAAAACCACATCGTCTTTATATTGAGTATTATTTAGTAAAGGAATAATAAGTTACACAACCATTAACTCCCAATCTTGTAGCATATTAACTTAAACTTATTTATTTATCCATGCATCAACTCCATGATTATTTTAACTCAGTTAGTTAATCACATTTCTGATAATATAAATGTTACATCATGAAGGTAACCAACATAATAAAATGGAACAACAAGCAAGCACATCATTATACATTGGTATACCCTCAAAACCTAATAAGATAAATACCAAAAAATGTTTAATTTTATTATTAAATGCTCATGAGGGTGTTCAACCCTCACTTAATGATTGTAAGGGAGTTCATCCCTTAATCATTGGCATAATATATGATGAATAATATCATTTCAAAAATAAAATAACTAGATATAAGTTATTACAATCATCATGACATCATTTACTCAAAAACCCTTGAGGATTGTGTCTTTGGGGCCTCACTCTTTGCTTCATTGGATTTTCCTATAGATGTTATTCCTTCAATCTGCATATACCACTAACATATTGTCTTCCATAATGGTAAACATAATCCATCCTTGCATATTTTACGATCTATTCGTACAACTGCTACTGTCAGCAAACTTTGATATCATAATTATATCAAGTATTAATCAACCGAATAATAAATCTATACTTGTGATGTTTCATCGTTTGTTCATGTCCCTTCACAAAATGTAAACAAAATATTGTGACATGATTCCTTTAACAATCACTCCATATGGATTAATCATAAGAATATAACTATTATAACATGGCTATAAATAAATACGACATTAAATAATATTCTCCTCACGCAAGAACACGTTCCTTCCAAGACGAAAAGCACTACACCATTCCTTATTATTGTAAAGGAACCTTAGCATATTAGCCATGGTTTTTCATGCGAATACACAAAATTTTCACATTTGCATGTAGATACATAATCTTTTCTCAAAAGAAAGTTAACATAATCTTACATGCACGTACATAATCATTCCAAAAGAAAGCTAAAATAATCTTTCATGCAATTGCATAATCTTTCTAAGGGAAAGCTAGCATAAAATATATTATTCTTGTGCATGTAACTACCTATCCTTTCCAAAAGCAGTTTTTCTTAGGAGAGTTCATGTAATACCTATTGTACATGAAAATACATGTTCTATTCCATGTAAAGGTAACGTGAAAATTATTATTTCTTGTGTGCAGATACAAATACTTATCCAAAGGAAAGCTAACATATTTATTGTGTGTAATTGCATATTTCTTCTCAAAAATTCTTAAACGATAGTTATATTCTCCTTTGAATCCATACACAAATGTACACACACACACACACACACATATCTTTATTTTGAAGAAATCTATAATAATGAATTACTCTTTTCATTCAAGATCAATATAAATAATTGATGACAAAACAACAAATTCTTTTCCATGAACACTAACATATAACCTATCTCTATATGTGCATAAACAACTATTGTTTTCAAGAGTACTATAATCATCAACATTATTTTTTGCACATCTACATATATTATTTTCTAAAATAAATCATAATATTTGTTCTTTCCATGCATGAAAGGACACATATTTATTTCTCAAGCAATCTACCCCAAATAATTCTTATATCCATGCATAAAAATATTACAAATTTCATGCATTCTTTTCACTACAATAACATGGGTCACAAAGATTCATGGAATATTTTCAATAAATTACTCTACTTAACGTTTCTTTGTTTGCAACTGCCAAAAATACTTTCAAGAACCCATGCAATCAACTCAAGAATATTGTACACATCCACCATATATTGTATGATTAGAATCTTCACAAAACTCTTTGACCACTGTTGCAAACAACTTTGTATCACAATGTCAAATGACACCCTCTTAACCTATCTTCATTTTTCAAGAGCTTATGCAAATCTTTTCAAGTTTATTCTCATTAAATTGTCTTCGTTTTTCAAGAACTAATGCAAATCTTTTCGAAGATTAGTCTCATTAAATTATCTTTTTTTTTTCAATCATTCATGCAATATTTTAAACAAATCTAACTTCTAGTTGCGTGACAACTATTTTTTTCCATGCAAACATATACTTCATTGCATGGTAGCTATTTTTCTTACATGTTAACATATATGTATTTTCTAAAATAAATATAGCATAATATATGTTAATCTCATGCATATGCAGTTTATTTTCTAACATAAATATGGTATAATAGATATTTATTGCAGACATATGCAAATTCTCTTAAGGCATTGATCCACAATTAGCTTATCTTTTAATTTTGGGAATCCCTTAGCTCAATGAGAGTCCTGACGTGGTATTCTATGTCGAATTGATGATTTTTGCCACACTACTATAGCCAAAAATGACAAGGTAAGAGATGAAACAATCATGTGCTCACTTTCGGAGAGGATTGAATTTCATTCAACAATTTTTTTACATATGATTATTCAAAAACCCTCATTCCTATCTCTTGTTGTGATTCTACATGCATTTGGCCATTAGATGTGGTTTCCCCATAGGCCTACAATAAGTAGAATTAGAAAAATGAAACAACTTTTATAAATCGTAAAAGAACTCCATAAACTACCCATAAATCACTCCTTAAATCATGTTTTCCTAAATCCTAAAATCACCCCATAAATCACTCCATAAATCATATTTTTATAAATTCTAAAATCACTCAATCTATCCCTAGAATCTCTTAGTATTTTCAAGGTAGACTTTATTTTCCTTTGGGGACAAAATATCACCTATCCATTGATTTTGTAAAACTATTACTCATTAGTTCTAAACTTATAAAATAGACCGAGTTGGAAAATACAATTTATTTACATAGAAGGATATAAATTCTTCTCAAAAATTAAGACCCCATTTTAATTTTTTTTTCACAACGAATTTTTAATGGCTTGGAGGATGTAATGCTCTTGCATCAATAGTTCTTGTGAATCACTTTTCAAGAATCGATTTCCCCTCTTCACCCTTCTATTTTCATAGTCATTTTGGATTCATCGATATTAAAACTAGTTTTACAATGAATACTATCAGAAACATTTTCTTGACTTGCATCCACGTATTTCATTATATATATTAAATTAAATTAACAATATTTTTTAATATGTAATACATGAAATTTACAAGAGTTTCTATGGTAGTTTATCCAAAGATATTACATACCCCCACTTTAAATATAACATTGTCCTTCGTTTTCCTCTCCCATTGGAACGTTAACTTTTACTCATAATATAAAAATCTAAACAACCAAAAAGGGAATCCTTTCACTTTAGAATGAAGGAATTTTATGCTCAATAAGTAAAACCAATTATCATAATCATGTACAACTACAAAAATAAATAAGTTCTACTTTCCTTGACTTAGCCATTATTCCATTCTTTTGAGATAAAAACAAACATATATACCAACTTATTGTTACTTACCAATTACTCTTGGAATTCATGGTCACTTTATGCAAAAACATTAACTATCGGTGGTGCCATGACCTTCATCAAAATCACGGTGTAATATCTAAGCAACAAATTCAATCACATTATTGACAACATTTTCAATCAAATGAAATAATTTTAACTATTAATCAATTATCACAATACTTCTATAAGTACTTAGAGAGCACCCACCTCTCTAATGATAAAAGTGATAAATCACTGCACCAAGTGCACATTGTCTTAGTCCTCACTAAATACATTCATAATATTTGAAATACAATAGAGGAACATACATTTCGAGTAATACCTTTTTGTGCACTAGGCTCCTTTCCTGTCAAGATGTACATATAATGCTTAGACAAATATATAGAAAAATAATATTTAACACATCATTTCTCTGATTAATTAATTTTTTCTACCATGAGAACCATAATGGATAATTAATGTTCCTCCGATCCAATGGGAATCAATTTCCACAAGCATATGTCACTAATTACAAATAATGAAAATACATCCTTGTTGTCTAACTATCTACTACTATCTACACTATACTCCTTTTCGGTTTGCATGCAACTATTATTTATATAACAATATATCTTAACTCAACATAGAAATTATGCAAAAAAAAAAAAATGAAAACATAGTTCAACTATATTTCCATATCAATAAATTATAATGAGAATGCTAACCACAACTATTGTCTGGAAAATTCCTCAGGTTTGAGCACTTTCCTCCCAACCACGAATTGTATCCACAAGTCCCCCCAAAGCTAAGATATTCTTTCCATTTTAATCAACAACCCCATTGATTTATTGGTGGTTTACATCATAAGTTTTCTTCTTAGTATGTTTAGCACGTTCCCACTTTTGGGTCTACTAACCATTTTATCCTAGGCCTATTTTTTTTTGCGAAAAGGGTTCTTCCTTTTTTCTTAAAAGTTTTCCTTTTTCTCTCACGGTGCTTTATTCCACCCTCAATTAGCATATTTCTCCAACTAAGTTATTTACTATGATGTTTCTCTCCCATCATATTAAATCCATTTACATCTCATTATTTTCTCCTAGGGATTTTTAGGAGCTTTTTAGGGAAGGTCCATATTGGAATTGACCACCAATAATTGTTGCCTAGATGGCTAGAAATATCCAATCTCTAGTGCTCTTTCCTTAATATTTTTCCAAAATGTTTATTTATTATGCCATAAAATAGTTACATTACCATTAAAGTCCAAACATGGCTTTCGTCGCCATTCAAACTCATAATAGTTTCATGTCCAAAATGTTAAATGTTAAATATAGAAAATGGACATTCATCTATAGTTATTTTTCTCTGGTGTGTGAGAAAATTAGAGCTCAACAACTCACTCTTTGGGCGTCCTTGGCCTTTCACAACTATCCTTAACTCTTTGGCATGTGAAATTCTCTTTTAACACATTGTTCCACTGTAATTTACATAACTGGCCATATGCACATTATCATTAAAGAAAAAGGAACATTTATGTATATCATGCATTCATCCTTGACCCTCAACATGGGTCCCATAATTTATAAAAGTAAATTTGACAAGAAATCATAACTAACATCTCATATCATACATGTGGTATTCATTTCAAATTTTCATATAATTATCAACATGTGGTTTTAATAAAACAATATCAATCTTGCATATTGTAACATTAAACATTATACCTTCTCATATGAAGTTTAAATCCACATTACAAGATTTTACCTCTCACAAGTACTTAGGCTCAACTAACCCACCCCTCTTAATCACATCAACAATACTAGTCACAACAATTTTTAATAAAACCATACCTTCTATCACCATATGATTACAGATAAAAATTTTGTCAAATACACATAAAATCCATTTCACTTTCACATGCATCTATGTTTTCAATATTTTGACATGTAGAGAGGCATTGGTCCTATTAATTTCCATAAGCAACATTCTACAATATCACGTTGTAACAACATTTTGTAACATTCTTCTATACATTGAAAGTAATAGAAAAATTAAGGATAGATCCTCGAGATGTTAAAAAAAAGTTCCAATAAGTTGGCTTTCAAAAAAATAGCTAAGGAATAATACTTTAATCATTGTCATTCTTACAGTTTCTAACTCATGCAACATGTCATTTCATTTTCACATATGCCTCTAATCTGAAATGATTTAAGGACACCTCTAGATTCAATTCATTCACACAAGCTTCTCCTCGTCAACCAAACTAGTAAATCCAATAGATTAAAACACCATCAAAATTTTATTTTTGCAGTGAGAAGTGAAAAACCTATGTTTCCGAACATGATGGATTTTTCTGATTAGATTTACTATGTTTTGTCACCGCAGTATTCATATGCACTCGATGGATTTCTAAAATATGTAATTAACATATCTTTAAAATATAATATGTAAACCAACTAACATCATCATACAATCACTAATTCATAATGTTGTGTGGTTTAAACAAACAAGGTAACCAACAACATTTTATTACTACTAGTTATAATATTAAGCTAGTAGAACTATCAAGTCAATCACTTTTACAACACTATTTTGTCATGATCCAAATTGTTTGTCACCTTCAAGGACTTTCAATCATAGGTATGCATGGTTAAACCAATATTCATTTTCACAATCATTGCAGTTTTCTTCCATGTGCATAAAAGTTTTAATAAAACTCTAATCATTTAAAGTCATTGGTTTATCATCAATGCATAAATATCAATAATAATCATGGTAGCAATCCAAACATTCCAACTTACACAATGTATTCTTTCCACCCGACCAACAATATGAACTAAACTAACACAATCACTTGTTTAGATATTGCAATAAGCTTTAATCAAAATTGATTCATGCATTATTACCAACCATCTTAAATTGAATCATGATAGGACCCAATCATCGATTAGCCATTACAGTCAAGTTTTAACATCTCAATCATTTTTCATTTTTAACATCTAAACAGGTTATTTCAATGTCTTCTAAACCATTCTATTATACTCTTCAAGGACAACACCCCACCTTTTACAATCCCGCATTCATTCTTTACACATAGTGAATTTTAACTTTAGTCATGTTCATTAAATGTATCATTAATATCGTAATATTTGTAAAGGATGATAGCCAATCCTCATTATCTCTAGGGATCACTCATGATTTTTCATAAATGCAACACAGGTTTCATTGTCTTTTATCCTGATGAATATTCAAATGTCATGAGAATAGTTTTGCAGCATTGTTTATTACTTCCTTCTCTTCAATGCAGTTATAAAGATGCATCATGCATCTCATGCCAAAAATAGTCTATTTCATATATCATTATGTAGTTTGTTAAAATAATACCTGAGTTTATTCCTGCTAGTATAATAACTCTACTTCTTTTCTGCTTACCAATTCCCAAAACACATTAGTGATCCAACCTTCAACTATTATACAACTCGAACGTCCCCTCGTAACCTTGCATAAAAATTCGTGGAGTTCAAATTTTTTTACAACATTTATCAATGTGTAAGTTTCTGAATTACTCTGTAAATTCCTTCAATCACCATTAGATAAACCATCATGATTACATTGAGTAATATTTACTAATGGAATAGTAAGTTACAAAACCATTAACCACCATTGTTGTAGCATATTAACTTGAAATTCTTGATGTAAGCTTGCATCAATTCAACGATTATTTTAGCCGAGTTAGTTAATCACATTCTTGATAATATAAATGCCACATCATGCAAGGAATCAATGCAACACCCCTCCATTGTATGTAACACTATGCTAACCTAAGCTAAGAAAAGCTAGGTCCAATGAGTAACAATGAAAGTAAATACTTTCATGTTAAATAAATCAAGATAATATAAAATGCTTTGAAAACGAGACACCAAGAGATGAAGTTCTTCCCAAATAAATCCCATTGGTGAATGGGAATGGATAATTCTTTCATGATAAGACTTCTACATCTAATTATAGATAAGCTTAATGAATTTGGAGATAAATATCCTTTAATCTACTTAGCGAGAGAAAGATGCTAAGCTAAGAAAAACATAAAGCGTTGTGGGAGAGAAAGGAAAGATTTTATGAGGAAAAGCCTCGTGGTAGAGAAAGGTGATATTTTCTTGGAAATGACTAGGAAAAGTGATCAAAAAGGGCCATAAAAATGGGATGCTACTAATGGAAACCATATCATGAAAGAGGTTATTAAATACCCATGGTAGCGATTGACATGGAAGTTGATCCATGGCAAGAACTCTCGGCTCATGGGTTAACTAGACGAAGTCACTTCTAGGTTGGGTGGTGGTGCTCATTTTTCCAAGTGATCTTCTCTCTTCTACTGTGGTTTGATTCAATTTCTTGGATGCACTGTATGTGACCCCTTACTCGTTATGTTGTCACATCTTTAAACTTATGTGCTATCTTAGGTTTCAAGGTGGTGAATATTTGTGCATGAGACAACTATGAGGAATAATTATGTTTTCATGGTGTTAAATTGTATAGCCTGTGGTTCAGGTTGTTTATGCTATGCATTATGCATCATGAGGCTTGTTTTAGCTATTTATTCATATTGCATAAGATATATGTGAGCAATACTATCGACTATACCAGTAGGAGTATGATCATATGGCAATGGTAGCTATAGTGTATTCATGATAATGCCTTATTCATGGTTGTGTTGGGTCATTAAAGGAATGAGATCGGAATGCAAGAACTTTTATTATGTTAAATGCACATGATTGATTATTTTCTCCAAGTTGTAATGTATGCATAACAGTTGATTCAGAATCTAAAGTTGTCAATTGAACCTTAAATTCCACATCATGGATGCATTAGAGCATAGTATGGAATTTGTAGTATTGTGCCAAGGGGTATGTGGCATGGTATTGGAGTGCTAATTTTAAATATTTGGGCCCAAAGGTCACCCCACATTTGCAAGATATGAAGGAGTAGTAGGGTTCAATTATAAATAACTATAAGGAAAGTATTCCACAATCCATCAAGGGTGAAAATAAATCTTAAAATGATTTTTGGAAGGAATATTTTGTAGCAAGAACATATATAATATAATATATATTGTATATATATTAATTTCTTACAAGTAAAGGTAATTCTGATTAAGGTTGTTTGAAATAATGGATATTGAATAAACAGTGAAGTCTTCCATGTTGCTGGACAATCATGTAACGAGTTGTGTTTCCCAATTGTTTAAAGGGATCACTTAAAATAGAATTAGCCATTGGATCATTAGATAGTGAAGGGAAGGTTTATGAATTATTTGAATAATGTACACAAGATCATTAGTGTAACGGTATTCTCCTTGATTAAATATAAAAATTTAAGAGTACCTTTACTCAAATCTTAGTTAAGGTACATGAAAGAGAGGATGAAGGGAGGCACAAGATTCATCAGCAACAGTCATCATTGAAAAATTATTGTTAATAGTTCTTCGATGAAGGAGGTGTTTCCCTTTCCGGTCAGATACTTTGAAAGCAATGCACAATTTTCCACGGTCGTAACCTTGTCAACCGAGCTGGACACCACGTGATCATCTCCTTCCTCTCAGTGGCCTCCTACAAAAGAAAACCATACCCTAACAAGTGTTTATCATATTCGAAACGAGTAGGGATTTTGAGGCACTAGTCGTGACGTAATCACGAGGGCCAACCTTGTCGTTAAGTCTTCCAAGATCATCAAAATTTGACGAGAAATTTTTAAATTTTAAACGATTAATTTCTCGATTGGAGTTTGGTTGGTCCTTCCTTTTTAGGAATTAACATTCAAAAGATTACAAATTTTGGTTTCTTACATCCGAGAAAAAAATTGAAAAATTAAGTGGGTAGTCATGACATTCACCTTGCCTAGTTGGAAATGTGTGTAGGAATTTTATGATAATCAAGGGAGTTAGGTAAATTTCAAACCACACGCACCTGCAAGGCAGAGTCTGTGATGACTTTTACAGTCTATTGCGCTCACCGTAATAATTATCAGTGGTAGTCATGAGTAGTTGGCTCCAGCATTGGGAGCCCTACCAAAGGATGTGAGACAATACCAGATCTAATCTAATTGCTACGGATGGTGAGGACAAGAAGATTGAATAAAGTATGGTGGCATTGTGGATATGGAGGACAAGCCAATCGTCGATAAGTTGTGTGCCACAGTCAGTGGAAAGAAAGGGCACGAGTATGAGAGAGCGAAGAACTCCCCATGAATGCCTGGCCACTAGCCAAATAATGGGCTTTCTACTTTACTCCCCAAAACAACCATGTGTAGATATTTTAGAAGTTTTTTTGTGTGTTGATAATGACTATTGAAATTATGTTATGGAACCAACTCACAAAAAGATAGGAAAGAGAGATCCACACCTTAGAATTCAGCCTCTTCGAGGGGGCAACCTCCCTTACATTACATAAATGAGCAATTCTTGGACGATACAAATGAGAAGACCTCCTTTCTATATATAGGAGTCTAAGGGGTCATAACATAATCAGAGCCGACATAACAATAATAATGTAAGGGCACAGTAATAACAATAGTGGGCTTCTATGGGGCACAATAGTAACAATATGGGCACTACATGGGTAGATCAATATAATAAGTGGGTTGTACTAATAAAATTAAGGGGTTACACTAGTAGTATAGGGGCTTAACATGCCCCTCTCCTTCAAAAAGCGTTCTCCTCAATGCTTTAGTAGTTCTTGATGCTTCTGTATAAAATTCTTGTCCTCCCATGTGGAATATTCAGCGGCTAAGTTCTTCCACTTGATGAGATACTCTAAAATTGATCAATTTCGTAGTTGTCGGGTTCTTGTTTCTATGATTGCTCTAGGTTCCAATATGATTTTTCCTTCCTCTTCAATTTCTGGCAATATTGTTTGAATTGGGATCTTTTTCAAATTTTGAATAAGTGGCCAAACTTGTTCATCCTTCTTCCATTCATCCCTTGCTTCGTTTATCCAATCTGGTTGGATAATAGAAATAGTACAAAACGATGCTTCCACATCCTCATCCTTGAAGAGTCTTCCCATTCGATAAGGTCACCATTTTTTAAGTGCATGTAGTATTGCCAACATTTTCTTCTCATAAATAGCTTGCTTGAGATGTAGCAGTAAAAATACCCAATCACCTACATCAAAACATTTTTCACTACGATGTTGATCTAATTGTTGTTTCATTTGATTTTGCACCAAAGTGGTGTTATCCTTTAAAAGTTGGAGAACTTGTTGTTGATGCTCGATGTGGTCTTTCACTGCTTGAACCTTTTTCTTCTTGATATGTCCTTCTATCTCTAGAGTTTGAGGACTGGCAATTTCTTCCAATCCTTTACAAGATATGGTCGGATTCATTTCTTTATGCTCGATGTGATCTTTCACGTCTTGAACATTTTTCTTCTTGATATGTCCTTCTAACTTGATAGTTTGAGGAGTGGTAATTTCGACCAATGAATTACAAGATATTGTTGGATTTAGTTATTCTTTCTCAATGTGATCTTTCACATCTTGCACCTTTTTTTTCTTGATATGCCCTTCTATCTTGAGAGTTTGAGGAGTGGTAATTGTTGCCAATGCTTTACAAGATATGGTCTGATTCATTTCTTCTTTCTTTGGGGTGGGGTCCTGGAATATATCCTATTATTTTGATGCTTTTTGATCCTTTTCTTCCTCCTCCTCATATTCTATGTAAAATAATTTCTTCTCAGCACACTTATGACCTTTAGTGCATTTGCTATTACAATTGTAACAAAGCACTTTTTCTCTTTTTTCTTCTAGTTGTTGTGGTGTAACCCTTGTAGGTTGTGGAAGGCTAGGAGAAACAACACTTCCATCTTTATAGTTGTGAGGGGTATGCTTCCTGGTTTCCATAATTTTGCTTTCCACTATGTCGCAAAGCCCTTTTACTATTTCCAATTGTTGTGGTGTTGCTCTAAAGAAGGTGTTGCTCCTTGTATCCTCATAATGTGCTACCATTTCCTCCGTGAAAATTGACCACGTAACAAGTTGTTTATGAGAACAAAACCCTTCATACCATAAAAATTGATCCAATTCTAAATATGAAGATGCAATACATACCCTTTGTAACAGTGGTACACCATGTAGATCGAAATATTGCTCCATTTGAAGTATCCAATTTACCGGATCCTTGCCATCAAACTTCCTCATCTTGCTTTTTCTTGATTTTAGGAGCTCGATCTTGAAATGACTGTAACTTTGTACTTTCAAATCTTTAAGTTCTGAAATTGCAACCTATAGTAGCTGTCTGTGTCCTCTTTCCAATGCTACCACTCTGATCCAAATTGGACTCTCCAAGGAAGAGTTATGCACAATCTCCCAAGATGACTTGATTATAGACCTTTCTAGAAGAGCAAAGTTGTATGAAGTGTCGCATCTCACTATTTTGACCTTTGGCTTTGAGAAATATATACAAGAAACTACAGTCTGTCCTCTTTCTGTACCTTCTTATGAAATTTCAATCCGATGCTCAGAGAGAAAGTTATGACGATTTTCCCCAGGTCACCTATTTGGAATGTAATTCAGGAGTCTACAAAAAGACCAACTTCCTCAGATCATATCTCCGCAAATATAGCGCAAAAAGCTCTGAAATTCGGACCTGAGATTCAGCATGATGTCTTCTCAAATGGTTTTTTTTTTTTAGTTTCTGAAACGTCGTAGAAAAAAAGTTATAGTGCAAATGCCACAATGACCTGTTTGGAGCAGGGGAACCCTAGAATCCAAAGCTCTGATACCAAATGTTATGAAACCAGCTCACAAAAATATAGGAAAGAGAGATCCATACCTTAGAATTTAGCCTCTTTGAGGGGGAAACCTCCTTTACATTACATAAATGAGCAACTCTTGGATGATACAAATGGAAAGACCTCCTTTCTATATATAGGAATAAATCTAAAATTGGTATCACGTAGGAAGATCCAGGAAAATTATGAAGTTGTCATAGATCAATCACTGTAATATTGATGTTTTACAGTTGGTCTCTTTTGATAGATTTTTTTTTAATTGAGGGATTTTTAATTCAAATTTATCCTATCCACTTGGCTACACGTATGCTTGGCAGAATGGAAAAATGTGAAATGAAGAATTATGGTTGCATGGTAATTTGTTTCTTAAGATTATGGATGAAAAAGAGTGAAAGCCCCCATTTATTTGAAAATTCTGATCAGTTGTCTGCGTTTTAATTTCAATTTTCTATCTATGCAAGACTCTAAATGCTTCCCATGGAGAAGAAGAATATGGAAAACTGTGAGATCTTGTCAAGGAAGCCAAGAATTGTGAAGTATTGCATGCCATATTCATCATTGTATTTGCCAAATTTCTATCACTGACAAGAAATCAAGCTTTTTTCAACATTCCACTATTGATTCTTATAATTGAAGCAATCAAATATTTTTTCTTGGAAGTAGATTTTTGGATGAGGGTTCCTATTCGTCACGCATCTCCTCTTTCTCATTTTAACCATAGACAACAATCTCATATTGATCGGCTTTTTTTTGCCTCCACTGGTCTCAAAGAAATGGAAGAGGAAAATTGATTCTACAGTCATTGCAACAACAATGTAGGAGTTTACAAGGAATATTGTACAAGATTTTATTATACATTGTGGTATTCTCAAATTACTCCAGAGCAAGAATTTCTTCATCATATTTGTTTATTTATCAATGATCTACTTCAGGAAGTGTCTCACCAGCCGAAACGTATCAATCTCATTGACTTACTCATAAGAGATATGGTGGATCTGATAGGGAGTCACATATAACACAATAGAAGAAACCAAGGTTGTACAAGTGTTGATGTTATCATGACCCTCTCTTATGAATAAAGAGATCAAAGGTTGAAGCACTACTTGGTTGCATCTAAGGAACTGCACCTTGCCCTTATATCTTCAGATGTTGAGTGCAAGGTTTTCCAACGGTTAAGGGGAGGAGTAGTGGCAATTGTCTTAAGGCAGCAGGATGTTGAATGCCCTATTTCTTGATGCCTTGCTCAAGATCTTCTTGCATGTGTAGTTATGCGACAAATCATGAACTTTGCAAGTCCAATGTTAGTTTTGATGGAACTTCAAACTCCGTCTACCTACCAATGTAAGAATATCACTATCTTCAATTTCAATAAAGTGCCAATTTTCTACATTAATTAATTATAATTTCCTTGATGGAAAGAATATTGTTTCAACTTATTTGCATAAAGCAGTCACCACATAAAGATAAGAGTAAATGATGTGTGTGCACTTGGAGTATAAACGAACCACACAAAGGTGTGTGTAAAATTTTCTATGAGAATATTTTTTTAGGCATCCCATAATAATATAAATACTTGTTCTTCATATTTAAATTACATTATGCTTGAAGGATGTATGTTTAACCTTCTCATTGCATACGCTAAACTCATGTTGTGATTACGTGCCTATATTTATGGCTTCCATGTAGGGCTCACTGAGTTGTTACAATTAGCTACATTGGTATGCTTACATACATGGATGGATCAAAATTCTCATGATTTAACATGAGTTAAAAGCTGAGTTAAGATACTAGATATTCCTAACCAAGCTTGAGGAATATTCAAAATGGAGATTTTCAATAAATTTAGAGAATCAAGACATGTGATGTATTTGATTCTTGATAGATACCATAAAGGTCAAATATTAAAACTATATCTCTCTTATAATTCATTAATTAAATTTTTAAGTAAGTGTTTATATAAATGAACAAGGAATTTTTCAAGTCTTTCGAAAGCTATAGTAGCAATGTGGGGAGGAGAAACCCTGAAAGGCTACACTGGAACTAATAATTCTGTAAGGTTGAATTGTGGTGGAGTAAAGAGTAAGGCAAAGAAATAACAAACAACTAACCTGTTGATTATTTTTAAGAAGTAGAAATGGTCAACCCTTAAGTGGTTACTTATTATTATCCCTACTTATTGAATATTAAAATTCTACTTATTATATGTGTGAAAGTTTTTACAAATTTAAGAATGCTCTTGTGAGGGCAC
The DNA here is from genome assembly GCA_031772625.1 of Pinus tabuliformis. Taxonomy (NCBI): domain Eukaryota; kingdom Viridiplantae; phylum Streptophyta; class Pinopsida; order Pinales; family Pinaceae; genus Pinus; species Pinus tabuliformis. The sequence goes on along the minus strand of CM062812.1, from coordinate 899,434,752 downwards.
ACAAGCTCTATACCATGATATTTGTATAGTTTTAAAGGTTCATGATAGAACCGGAGAAAGAAACAATTTTGTAATAAGATATAACTATATTAATGGGATTGATAAAAAAATTACATCTAGTATAAACACTTAATGGGTGTGTTAAAGCAACTCCTAAGGCTCTCAATTAATAGCAGAGAGACAATACTTAATACAAGTTCAAGGACACATTTTCAAATCATTCAATTCTGATGTGTCGAACTCCACAACAATTATGTGCACATCAATACAGATATAAATGGGTATGTGTTAATAATATCTCCTAAATAGGGACTTTCCAAATGTGCTGCAAGAAGAATATGTTTTTAGTAGAAGGATTGTAGCTCCTACAATTGTACCTCTTGTGGGAAGCGATAAGATTAAAATGAAAATATGTGTTTCTACTATACATAAACAAAGTATACATGTTTCATGAAATGACAAACATATTAGATATGACAGTGCTAGATGCACTTGAAGTAGAAATAAAGAAATTCAGAGCAGCCTAATGAATAACAAGAATTGTACACTAGATTCAGAACATGATTGTCTGAATTAATAAATAAATTCTTGATAAACCCAAGAGGTTTCGCTTTAATACAACTTATGATGATCTAAGGATCTTATGCTAGTAATAAAATAATACATGCACCAAAGGAGTGACATATAAACGGTTCCAAAAAATGCTTGTGGAATCAATAGGATGATTTAACCATATTGGATGGTTAAGTGGGTCTGGAAAGCAATATTTTTGCACACAAAGATATTGGGATCTAGCAATCTAATCAATTAATTCACAATCATACCAGTTGGGATGCATATGTTGTACCTCTAATTCCTACCCAGCAATATTGGGAAGTTTACCTGTTAGATTTCATGGATAGTGTTGTCTGGTTCTGAATAAGACAACATAACAATTGTTGCATAAAAGACATGGAAATTCATGTTAATAAATTTGATAATTGATAAATGAGTTATATTCTCTTGTTTTCCAAGGGTGATTTAATGTTCAAAGTGAGGTGTAAACATGTAAATCACCTAGGTTCACACCTTGGTACACATAGTTCCTAAAAACTTGGAGGGTGTGGAGTTGAGAATATTGTAACCTTCATTTATAACTCATGTATGGGAAATGTATGTACTTTCATACTGATTGTTCAATTTGTTTTAGACATACACTGAATTATTCATGGCCAACAAGGTGTTGGAAGAAGTGTAAAAAGAGCAACAGTAAATCATATGACATGATTTGTTTAAGTGTGGAGTACTTTTTGAGTACCAAACAATTATGTTCTTGGCTAAAGACAAGTTAATATTGTTATTAGACTTCAAATATAACATTGAAGTCCATACTAGACTAACTATCATAATCAATAGTCTGCTTTATGATTAAGGAGAGGTCATATTTCGTTGTTATTAAAACCTTATCTATGGTACAAATTCAATCCTAAAACCCAAAGTTATTGGTTTTGTAAAGTTGTATTATGAATCTATGTTATCATTTTACTGAAAATTTCTTGCAACCACAAGATACATGAAAAGGATTAGCTAAATAAAAGCACGTGAATATTTTGACATCAAAATTTTCAGTTATGCTCTCGTTGCAGAAGTTGAATAGGTCCATGAATTCCTTATTACCCAATCGAAAATCCAAACATGGTCAGATTGGAATTACATAAAAGTACTGTAAATGAAAGATTAAAGGAATTTTTGGCATACTACTAACATGGTTAAAAACATGTGGATGAAGTATATGTCACGCAGGTGATGCTATGGAAATTTGGTATTGGATACACGTATGCAGGTGGTATTGTGTACAAATGGTACATATGGTACTCGTATGGATGCATGAATTGCATGAGGATGTATTACATGTATATATATATATGTGTGTGTAATTCAAACTACATGTAGTTGCACATGGTTGACAAAAACACATTGGGTGATTTCCTGGTGTGGCAACTAATCTAGAGTCTGTAGAGAGGCAAGACCAAGGCAGAAACTAAGGATTGATATTGGAAATAAGGGATAAGTATCTGTGTTTAGTTTTAGTCTTAGTATACATATGACATATGATGTTGATTTAATATTTTTATTGTTATGTTTGAGCTTATGATATTTTATACATGTTCATTGGTCAAATTTGCTAGTTTGACTTATTGTGACTAATGCAAAGAAACTGCAGGAAGAAAGTCTTCGACAAGAAAGAAAAGGCATTGGAAGAATACCTTGGAATATCATGCATTTCTATCATTAAATACAATTAAATAGAGGAATCATAGTTATATGGCAGGCAACATTAAGCCATCGTTACTCATGTATAAGTATTGTTGCATTAACTATGGTAAACAAAATTGAGTTTCTACATCTGAAAATCTCTCAGAAAATTGATTGACACAAATGTTACAGGTAGCAACGGAAGGAGAATTGTTGGTAGAACTCATTTATAACCGATACATATCGAAATATCTAATTTAGATGGCAAGGCCATGGGAGCCTGTAAATTTAGAAGCAACTACTTGTGAACGGGTAATAATATTGTAAGATGTAATAATACACCAAGAACGGTGTAAATTTAAGGGGGGGAGTATGTAACGGCCCTCAATTGTATGTAACAATCTGCTAACCTAAGCTAAGAAAACCTAGGTACAAGGTGTAACAATGAAAGTAAATACTTTATTGTTAAATAAATAAAGTAATGTAAAACACTTGGAAAATGAGACACCAAGAGATGAGGTTCTTACCAAATAAAATGCCATTGGTCAATGGGAATGGATAATTCTTTCATGATAAGACTTCTAGGTCGATTTCTAGATAAGCTTAATGGAATTGGAGATAAATATCCATTAAGGTACTTATATGGAGAAAGATGTTAAGTTAAGAAAAACCTAAAAGCCTTGCGGGAGAGAAAGGTAAGATTTTATGAGGAAAAGCCTCGCGGGAGAGAAATGTGAGCTTTTATGGGAAAATCCTAGATAAATGGACAAAAAAGATCCATAAAAGAGGGACGCCACTAACGGAAACCATATCATGAAAGAGGGTATTAAATACACATGGAAGAGATCAACAAGAGGAAGTTTATCCATGGCAATGACTCTTGTCTCAAGGGTGAACTCCAGGAAGTCAGTTCTAGGTTGGGTGGTGGTGCTTAGTTTTCCAAGTGACATTCTCCCTTCTACTCTGGTTTGTTTCAATTTCTTGGATGTACTGTATGCAACCCCCTACTCTTTATGTTGTCACATATGTAACCTTATGTGCTATGTATTTTTTAAGGTGGTGGACTTTTATGCATGAGACAACTATGAAGAATAGTTATGTTTTCAAGGTGTGAAATTATATAGCCTGTGCTTTAGGTTGTTTATGCTATGAATTAGGCATGAGGAGGCTTGTTTTAGCTATTTATTCATATTTCATAAGATATATGTCAGAAATACTTTTGATTATGCTACTAGGACTATGATCATATCAAAATGCTAGCTACAATGTATTCATGATAATGCTCCATCCATGCTTGCCTTGGGTCATCAAAAGAATGAAATCTGAATGGAACAAATTTTATTATGTTAAATGCACACGATTGATTATTTTATCCGAGTTTTAATATATGCATAGGGGTCTATTTAGAATCTGAGGTTATTAATTGAACCTTAAATTCTACATCATGGATCCAATAGAGCATAGTAGGGAATTGGTAGTATTCTGCCCAGGGGGTAGGTGACAATGAACACCATAAACATGGTATAAAAAGAAATCACATAAATAGACATTGATATATTATGCAAACCCCATAGTGTGAAAACCAACAAAATTTTAATTTCATTATTAAACTCTCATGAAGATGTTCACCCCTAACTCAATGGTTGTAAGGCAGTACATAACTCGAGCATTGTCATAAAATATTACAAATAATCTCATCTTAAAAATAACATAACTAGATATAAGTTATTACAAGCATCATGACATAATTTACCCACAAACCCTTGAGCATTGTGTCTTTAGGGCCTGGTTGTTGCCATCATTGGATTATCCTGTAGTTGACATTCCTTCAATTTGCATACAACACTAACTTATTTCCTTCCATAATGGTAAACATAATAATTTTTTTTGCATATGTTACAGTCTGCTCATGCAAATACTCTTGTGAGAAACCTTTGATATCATGATTAGATAAAGTATTAAGAAACCCAATAAGAAATCTACACTAGTGATCTTTCATCATGTCTTCATGTGCATTCACAAAATTCCAACAAAACATTGTGACATGCTTCCTTTAACAAAAACTACACATGCATTAATCATAAACTTATAACTATTATAGCATGGCTATAAATAAATACCACATTAACTAATATTCCCCTCACACAAGAACACCTTCCTTTCCAAGAGGAAAATCACTATAATTTTCCTTATTCTTTTGAAGGAACCTAGCACACTAGCTATAGTTTTTCATCTTAATACATAAATTTTCACAATTCCATGTTGATACATAATCTTTTCTTAAAGGAAAGTTAGCATAAAGGATATTATTGTTGTGCATGCAACTACCTAACATTTCCAAGAGCATTTTTTCCTGGAAGTGTTACGTGTAATACTTATTGTACATGAAAATACATGCTCTCTTCCAAGTAAATATATCATGATAATTATTATTTCTTGTCTGCAGATACATGTACTTATCCAAATGAGGTCTAACATATTTATTTCATGTAATTACATATTTATTTTCAAAAAGTTTAACACAATATTTATATTCTCCTCTGCAAGCAAATATATATATATAAGAAATCTATAATAATAACTTATTTTTTCCGTGCATGATCAATATAAATAACTAAGCGTAAAAAAACACATTGTTTTCCAAGAACACTAACACATTAGATTTTTTTGTATGTACAAAACAATTATTCTTTTGAAGAGAACTAACGTCATTTCCATTGTTTTATCCACCTATACATATACTCTTTTCCAAAAGAGATCATAACTATTATTATTTCTATGCATACAAGACATATTTCTTTCTCATGAAATCTACCCCAAGTAGTTGTTCTATACATGAATAAAAAATTAAAATTTCCTGGAGTATTTTCAGGACAACAACAAGGGTCACACAAGTTCATGGATTAATTTCAAAAAATACTCTAGTTAACTTTTATTTTTCCACAACCCCCAAAATTCCTTTCAAGAACCTGTGAAATCCTCTCAAGAATTACGCTCGTTAACATATATTCAATTTTCAAGATCTCATGTAAACCTTTTCAAGATTATTTTCGTTAAATTGTGTTCATTTTTCAATATCTTGAAAAAATATTTTCCAAGATTAATCTCATTAAATTATTTTATTTTTTCAATAATTCATGCAATTATTTCAAGAAATTGAACTTCTAAATTTGCATAAATATTTTGCATGCAAACTTATACTTCTTTGCATGGTAGTTATTTTTCTTACATGGAAATATATACTTCTTTACATAGTATCTATTTTCCCTCATGCAATCATTTACATCATTCCTAAAATAAATACAGCATAATATATATTAATCTCATGCATATGATATTTCTTTTCTAAGGGAATTATAATACAATAGATATTGATCTCACACATATGCAAATTCATTTAAGAAATTCATGAACACATAAGTTATCTATTAATGCTTAGAATCCCTTAACCTAACAAGATTCCTCACATGGTATTCTATGTTGAATCGATAATTTCTACCACACTACTATAGCCAACAGTGACTAGGTAAGAGATAAAGCAATCCTGCATTGTGTTCGCCACAAGACTGACTTTCATTCAATAAATTTTCTACATATAGTTATTCAAAAGTAGTCATTCCTCTCTCTTGGACCGATTCCACATGCATTTTTCCATTAGTTCTGATTTCTCTTATGCTTAAAATAATTGGAATTAAGATAATGCAATAGATTTTCCAAATCCAAAAATCACTTTATAAATCAGCAACAAATTACTTCAAAAATCATATTTTCCTAGATCCTAAAATCACTCGATAAAACATATTTTCCTAAATTCTAAAATCACTCTATATATCCATCGAATATCTCATGCTGTTTAAGGTAGATTTTCTTTTTCCTTATCGAGAGATTATCACCTATTCATATATTTTCTAAAACTATCTCTCATTAATTCTAAACTCATAAAATATACCAACTTGAAAAATACAATTTATTTACATAGAGGAATATAAAGTCTTCTAAAAAAGTAAGACTCATTTTTAAGATTTTTTTACAGTGAAGATTTAATGGCTTGGAGGCTCTAATGCTCATACATTGATATCTCTCTATGAAACCTTTTTCAATAATAAATTTCCTATGTCCACCCTTATGTTCTAATAGTCATTTCAGTTTCATGAATGTTAAGATTAGTTTTACAACAATTCTTTAGGAAATTGTTTCTTCACTTCGATTTACATATTTCATTATATATATTTAATTAAATTAATAATATTTTGTAATATGTAATACATGAATTTTATGATATTTTTTATGGTAACTTACACCATGGATATTAAAATGGCTTGGTGCAAGCTGTGAAGAAGTGGAATTACTATCTGATGAGAAATGAGATAGTAATAAACATAGATTGCTACTAGCTACAATACCTCCAGGCAAAGAGTAAATTACAATATATGAGGGATTACAAGTTGATGGGGTTTCTATAATAGTTTCATTTAGTGATCAAGTATGAGAAGCGAAACACAAACAAGTTGGATGACATACATCCAAGGCCACTCACATCAAATATCACAACTTTGGAAACTCTAATCTGCAAGTAGCCATTCACCCATGTTGCATACAAAGATGCATATTAAAATGATGAAGAGATCAAGGAGGTGTTTCATAGGTGTACATTCAGAGTCATGTGCATGATGGCAACATTGCCATTGGCTACTATCTCCAGGATCGGTTAATCTATAAGATGGATAAGCTAAGTGTTCCTAAAGATGACTGATCATAGCTATTTAGAGAGGCTCACACCTCTATGGTTGTATGGAAATTTAGTGTACGGAAGAAAATTTCCACATTGCATAGGTGTGTGTATTGGCCCGAGATGTAAGAACAAGTAGCTAGGCTCAGAAGAGGATGCAAGCTTTGTTGTACCACAAATCCTAGTACCAAGAAATATAGTATATACCATCCCTTACCTATACCCACTCATCCTTGGGAAAGCATTTCCATGGAACTTGTAGGAGGTTGACCAACAAATAGGAAGGGACAAGAATATCTGCTCATGATAGTTGACAAATTTAGAAGGATGTCTATTTTCATGTCCTATAAAAATATTGTTGGGTAGTTACCATCGTCTAGATGGCCTATGGCTTCTGATATGTTGACATTGATGTTAATCGGACTAGCATTAAGGAAGAGAGTTTGCAACCATTTCTCAGGTAGCAGATGGGATCAAAGCCTACATCGAACCTTCTCCACTAGAAAGTGCTCTGAAATAACTTTCTAATGGTGGGTTGAAGTATGCAAATGGCCACGTAGATCAAGAGTTATTCACTGAGAAATTTATTCCTAACCAGGTCATAATATCAGAGTAAGATGACATATTGTGACCTCGGGACGGTAGAATATTAGAGGTCAGATTCCCTTATAATTCTTTTGAGAAAAGGTTATGATATGATATAGGAATTCATAGCACATCAAGATCTAATATTGGAACCTCAGATCTGAGGACATATTGGAACACCTAAAGTTGGAGGTCATTAGAACATCGGAGGTTGGAGGAGACTATAACCTTGGAAGGTAAAGGTGATCAAAATCTTAGAAGCTTGTAATTCCTTATAGATTGCAATTCTTTGAATGGGACGAGGTTTGTGAAGGAAAAGAAATACAAAGAAAATCATTAAAAAACCAAGGACTAATGAACCCTTTCTCACTCCTCAAATTGGACTGGCAGCAGGTGACTTGCCCTGAGGAGCTGACATTGCAGGTGAGATCAGTAGATATGGCTATACAGTGGAAACATGGCAATTTTATTAGGCATTTTCGGTGGACTAATGGGGGAAATTTTGGTGACACGTGTTAACACTGAGGAGGTTCCACGTGGAGTGTTGATAACAACATGACATCATCATGGAAGTCGGCATATCAGAGGTTTGATTTTTCATAACTCTTGTCTAATTATTTTATAGAAAATTTATGATCTGGTAAAGGGGCTCCAATGTGGAATGGAACTCATTCATGAGGACCCAAAGTACCAAGAGAATAGAGAATATTGAGCACCCAAGTGTTGTGTGAGGCCACGTGGGAAGTATTTCAGACATTGAAACTTCACAACTCCTCCGTAAATTGTTTTGGAGAAAATTTACAATGAAAGGGGCTTTGATGTGTTGGCGCATGGTCAAGGGGACTAATATGACCAATGGTGTAGAGCAAGGATGGAACCTAAGTGTTATGAAGAAGATCGAAGGTTGAGGATTTTGGAACTCTCGTTTAAATGAACTTTGAAGAAAGTTACAATGTGTGAAGCTCTGATGTATGTTGGAGTATGGACATAGAAACTGAAAATAGCCAAGGGAGAGAGCTATACATAGAGTGATAGTCCCCTGATAAGATCATAAAGGTCCTAGCACCTAAGCACTAAGCTGGCGGTCTTATGCAGCATTCATATGAGAAATAAAATGATATTAAAGGAGATAACCATTAAGGGGATAAAGGCATCATAATTGTGTGATTTCATAACATTCTTTTAATATGAGTTATGATAATCTATGGCTTTGATATTACAATACAAATTGTTAAAGAATGAATAGGTCAACAACTAGAGAGTAAGTGCATGCCAAAGGGACTTGGTTGATGGAGTAATGACCACTTTCAAACATCGTTGGGTCAAGGAAGCGAGGATCATGACATGGAGGAGCAGATAATGGAGTCTATCTCAAGAAGAAATAATGCATGTCTAATCTTGTTTGCATGTTTCAATGAATTAAAGGAAGAAAAATGCCATGTTGGAGTAAATTATGAGCTATGTGATAAATTTAAGAAGCAGAGGGATCCTTGCCAGAGTGCGTAGGTGGTTTGATATTAAATTCTCAGCATGGATGATCACATAGAGAGTTGGTAAAGTGCTCAGGAGTACATCCTCATGTTTAATGCAGCGATAGAACTGAATCACTAGACACAAAAGTAGTATGGAGGTGTCATATAGAGCTACACATAGGGAGTGTGGAAACAGGAGGAAGAGACAACATTGAGAAGAGTGCAACAAAGACAACATTGAGAACAATGTAGTAGAGGAATAAAACCAATGATTACCATTGAGAAAAGTTTGGATGATAACAATTTTCTATGTTTAGAAGAGAGTGGAGCAGAGGGTGTGTTAGCTAAGGAATTGGGCCAAGAGTTTAGGTTAACCAAAGTGCTACAGATAGCATGTGTGATAGAAGGCCAGAGCAGAGTATATGTGGTTGTTGGTAGAGGAGAGGGTGTTGTTGTGTGTGGATGATAGAGGCTGTGGAACAATAGAGGACCAAGAGAAGATGTATGCTTTTTTAGTGAACCTGATTTGTGTTTCTATGTATATGTATTTGCCCCTGTTTTGAGTTTGAAAATTTTATGAAAGGAAGAAAATAGGTTAAAGTAGGTGATGGCCTAAATTCATAAGAGGCTGGTTCCTCTTGGTAAGTAGGTTCTTTCTATCTTAAGGGGGTCGGTGCCTCGTGTGAGTGAGTGCTCACAAAAAAATTGATGTAATTAAGTAGGTGCTTAATTTACATCATAACAACAAATGTATTGGTGGTTTTCTCCCTTTGGGTTTCCATGTAAAAATATTGATGTCAATATATGTATGTTTCTCATGTGATTGATTGTATGTACATGTGTGTCTTATCTTATTGTTCATTTTGATTATGTATGAATTATCTCATAAGTAATAGACAATAGAGGAAAGAACTAAAGAAATATTGATAAACAATTTTAAGATCCTCACGATTACTCATTCATCACCACCAAGGTCATTCCTTATTTCAGCAAAGACAATGAACATGAAACAAGAAACAAGATTTTTCTTTGGATAGGTTTGTGTGGGATTTGGGATACCAAAGAGAATCATTTCATACATGGACTTAATATTTCTTAGTTAAATCTAGCCTACATTATGGGAAAATATTGAAACATAATGAAATATGTCTACAACATTCCATCCTTAGACATATGGGAAAAGAAGGAAAGCTTATGTAGAATAAAATATTATGTGGAGGAAAATATTTTGTGGAAGAAAAGATGGTCATGAAGCAAATAATCTTCATAAGAAAGGCTTCTACGGAAGTAAATATTTTGAAAACTAATTATTGTGCAGAAGAAAAGTTTGCGTAGTGGTAGGCGCATGTTCCACAACTCAAACCACAGTGGGGCCAACATAAATCCATGTGGAATTGAAGTTGTGCGCTAAAAAGTGGAAATATCTTCTAATATAGCAATAGTAACAAGTAACACATTACAATATTATTTGTATTTTTTGATATCTAAGTGAATGCTTAGCAGGAGGGATGAGAAGAGACGTGGCCAGGAATAGATGGAGCTTAGTTATTAGTCCATGGTGGCACAAAGTAGCAATCTCAAAGGAATTAAAATTTATGTTAAGGTCATGCTTGGTAAAAAAATTATGTTTTAAATAACCTTGTTACTTCTACCATTAATAGACATAAATCATGTAGCAACCACATTCATAGAACTTGTGGGTCACATATTAGGCCTTGAGTAATTGAAAGATCATATTTTGGAATGAGAAATGTAGCGGATAATCTCAAGGGGGAAATTATCGAAGTAACGAGAAAGTTAGATGTCATTCTTAGAAATAAAAGAATATCATCATCAAATTAAAGTTTTATTTACTGGTCTTTATGTTTTGGCATTGTTACAATGTTCAACTAGTAGAGTTATAGTTGCTCAGGTTCAATGGAAAATTAATATTTGTCAAAAGTTAATTTTCTATTGGATTTTTGGGAATAAACAATGAAGTGGACATTGAGAAGGGTCACAATTCTAGCTGTTAAAGTTCCGTTATGGATTCTATTACCATAAATGAATGTGTAACATTAAAAAAAACAATTACCTAGGTAGGAAAACAAATGATGTTGAAATGAAAAAGAGAAAAGGGCATGTGAAAAGTTATAAATAGAAATAGGCAGTTAGAGGAAATAGATATGAGCATATGAGAGATCATATATCCATCAAAAAGTGTTATTGAGTGAAGAACACATATAATAATAACATGATAATGTGGGGGGCTAATAGGCAAAGTGAATGTGAAAGTTGTGTGAATCGACATGAAATTGATAGATATAAAGTCTTGTAACAGATGAAAATAAGGAAAATAAATAATGTGGTGGTAGATCAAAGAATACACACGTAAATAGGGTTTGCGAAGCTAAGAACCACAACATTTGATCTTAGAAGGAGTGTGAAAAATACAGTGTTTTGTTGTGTAGCATGAGATAAGAATACTAGTGAATTATAAAGAAAAGGTTCTATTTTTGAAAGAAATGATTGGAAGGAGATACAAATTAAATATTTTTCTACGATTATAAGAATTAATGAATATGCCTCTAGATATAGTCTAAAAATGTGATCAAATAAATATATGAAGGATATAATATATTGTGTTAGAAGATCCATAGGAGATTCATATCTCCAACATGCTAGTACTTGTAAATATGAGAAGATTGGATTCTATAGCATGTTCGTTCTTGTAAATATGAAGGCATTGGTGTCTTGAATAAGTTGGTACATGTAAGCAAAAGGGGTTTGGTTCCTCCAACAAGTTCATTATTGCAAATTTAAGTGAATTGGTGTCCATTGTAAGTTTCTACCTACAAAGACATAATAGTATTTTGGTGCCTAATTTAATCATAGAAGGAAAAAGAGTACCTTTATTTTATTATAGAAGGATTTCCATGTATGTATCGTGTTAAATACTCAGGTGTGACTAGTATATTAATTTATTACTGAATCTTTTTGATAAGTGGTTGATAGTATTATACTAATTCACCCTCACCCTATTATTATAATTGATAAATACAAAAATTTGTATGAGTGTAATTTCTTTTAGGAAAAATCTAATAGTTGGAAGGTAGATCTTAGTCAAATCAATTTCTAGTTAGGACAAAGACTTCTCCAGCAAAGTTCCATTCTTTGAATGGACTAGTTATACCACGTGGAAGGGTTAGAGGGAGTGCTTATGTAATGTCCCTTGGTGTTGATGCTTTTGTATTTCTTGAATATGCATACAAGAATCCAAACACTCTTCGATTAGATCAAGATGGAGGAAGAGTGTTTGAAAATTGTGCAAAGGTAATGTTCACATAATTCTACGTTGTCTTCTTGAATCATAGTTCATGAAAGTAATGCATTGAAAGTTTTCCATGCATATTTGTGATAAACTCCAAAGTAGCTACAAAGGAAACCAAAGTTTAAATAAATCCAAACTTCATTCCCACAAAAGAGGTTTGAAAGTTTAATGTTGAATTGAGATGAAAATATTTTATCATATTTACTTATAGTTCATGAAGTGGTAAAAAATATTAAAGGTATTTAATGAAAAGTCCGATGAAGTAAATGTTGTTCCACAAATATTAAGATCCCTTCCAATTAGATTCAATGACAAGATCTTAGCTATTAAGAACATGAAGCTCTGGAAAAACTAAATATGGGAAGAACTATAAAAAATTACAATAGCCTACGAAATGAGGATTAGGAAAGAGAGGTGAGGAAGAAATAATGTTTCCTTCCAAGAATTTAATGAAAGAAAAGGAACCTCAAGAATTCGTAATTCATGTGTCAAATCTAGAAGTGGTCTTGTTTGTAGGGAAGATGAAAATGAGATTTGGAAACTATAAAGGTAAGTTACCTATAAAATGGTTTAAATATTGTAGATGTTTCCGCTTGGCTTCACGATTTCAAATTTTGAACTAGATGATCAAGAAAATGATAAAGACTATAAGGATAGAAGAACATCTCAAAAATATATGAAAGGAAAATCACAGAAAAGAGAAAATTTTATTCCAAAGAGGATATTTATTCAGGAGAGGACAACAATAAATAACATTTGAATAATAGTTAGATTAGTTCTTTCCCATGGTCATATAAATTGAACATATCTGTAGAGATAAATCAAGTTCCCAAGAAGGTAAATGCCAAGTTGATTTTGAAGGGGAATTGATTAAATCTTTAGATGAAGTAAGGAAGATTAGAATGAGGAGAAGGAAATTGAAAGAAAAGGTACAAATGAAAAATTGAAAATCAATATTCGGATGTAGAGTCAATAAATCTCAAAAATGTTCAACTACAATAAGCAAGAAGAGTTGTAGAAACTATGATAAAATTGATCAAGTACAAGTAAAATATTTGTGAAATATTACAAGATGAAAATGTATCCCTAAAAATGTGAACTATATAAGAAACATGAAAAGATAGATATAGATTCAAACAAATAAGAAATTTTCTATGTAAATATCCAACTTGAAGAGGTGAGGAGATGAGAAGGAATCCTCTACAGTTGAAAGAATGGGAGAAAAATTATGAAGGTATGATGTGAATGCACTCTTGTTAAGAAAAGACATAGAAAAATAAAGCTCGAGCTAATGTAAACCTAATATTTGTGAGGGATATGAGAAAATTGATAACTTCCTTAGTGATGAGAGATCTTGAGAAATAAAGATAGGTCAGGGTTACAAATCACATTATGAGATGTTAAAATCAGAGTTAAGCACCAAATCCCCAGAAAGTGAAGATCCCATTAGCTATGTAAATATGATCAATGGAATGTCAATTGAAACAAATAGAGGAACCTACAAAAATAATAATGAAAAAAGCAAGGTTGGTATCTTCTCCTCAAAATATATCCATAGTAAGTAAAGGAATCAATAGGAAATACAAAAATAATTGAGAATCTGAGTCACTTCTCCACAAAGGTCATACGCTTTGAGATACTCAAATCCTTTTATGGTTATTTATTTTCATGTGATAACTTTGGTGATAAGGCTATAAATTACAAAGCCTATAGATATGTAATATAATAAAATGTGAGATCCACTTAGTCCTTAATACCAAAATCTAGAAATCCTTATACTACTCAAAACAATGTATTTTCTCCTTTCATGTATGGAATTGAATGTTATATTTGTAATGATTTTAAATAGGGAGCATGAGAATTTTGAAGGAAACTCATGAAACCTTCTAGTCATCAATAATGTCAATGAAAGGAATACACTAAGAGGTGGAAAAAGAAATAAGAAAAATATGAAGAATTAGGACATTCTTTGTATAATCATGATTAAGAAGGAAAATAGTATATTAGCAATAGGTGCTCAAAGCACATGATCGGGGAAAAGGATAATTTTATTTCTTGAGGGAAGATGAAGGAGGAAGTGTAACCTTTCGAAATGATGTACTATGTAAGATAAGAGGTAAAGGGATAGGCAGCCTTGATGAAAAGACTAAGCCCAAAATTTCTTATATGTTGATGGTTTGAAGCAAAATCTACTAAGTGTAATTGAAATGTGTGACCAACATTGAAATATCACATTTGACTCTAAAGGATGTGAATTATAGAAAGAAAATTTTTTGAAAAGTGATAGCCAAAGCATTTATAAGTCCTAACAATGTATATGTTTTTTATGGACCCAAAGAAGAATGCTACATAAGCAACATGAATGAATTTTGGATATGTCGTAGAGGAGTGGGGCATATAGTTTTGATAATATAGTAAATCTTATCAAGAAAAAAGTAGTAAGGAGCATGAAAAATATGTCAACGCAAAATAATTCCATATGTAAGTCATGTTAGTTTTTGAAGTAGAAAAGGGTCCATTTCAAGACAAAAGAATATTCTTCAACTAGACTGCTAGAGCTAATATATATATATATATATTTATATATATATATATATATATATATATCTATATATATATATATATATATATATATATATATATATATATATATATCTATATATATATATATATATAGTCCTATAAGAGCTCAAACCTTAAGAGGAGAATTTCTCTTCATACATTTCATTCATGATTACACTAGAGCAATAGGGATCCCACTACATAGTAAAAAAATAGAAGCCCTAAAAAACTTCAAAGTATTTAAAGCTAAAATTTGAAAATGAAATGGATTAGAAGATTAAGTTCTTGAGATCTAATAGAGGGTGAGAACTTACTTTGCATGAGTTTGAATAATTCTATAAAGATAATAGAATTAAGACAATTCTGTTTATCCAAAAGGCCCCAACAAAATGGAATATATAAAAGAAAGAAAACATGAATAAAAGAGATGGAAATAGGTATGATGGATGAAGAAAAGGTTATAAACACTTTTTTTCCTACAGAAACATCACAAACTATTATCTACATAACATATAGATTTTAAATAAAATTCAATAATCTTGAGAATCCATATGATATATGGATAGGTATAACCATTTTAGTCAATAATATAAGAGCATTTGAAAGAAATTGTTACATTAAGAGGATTGGAGATAACGTAAAACATGTTGACTCTAGAGTTGATAAAGGAATCTGTCTTATTTATTCTTAAAGAATAAAAGGGTGCAAGTGATACAATAAATGGCTACACAATATAGTAAATTGTATTTATGTAAGCTTAATTTAAGTACCGCCACAAAGAATTGAAGCATCAATTAAAAAACAAGAATGAATATAGAAAAGGAGGACCAAGAAAAGAGAAAATGAGAGGAAGAGTATGTGGCACCTCGGTGACATAAAAATCCATCTAGGAATGT